>JANAVB010008398.1:788624-1346139 GCA_029216955.1 Iris pallida
GCACCCAATAAACATATCAAAATACGTCGCATCACAACAACTCCTTACTGTTACGCTAAATAAATATATGAATCGAACATATCTTAATCAATGTACCCACCCTTGCATTGACGCAAGGTGAATACTTACTACCTCTGCATAAGACATTAGTTAATATGCCACTATTCTATATATGAAGGTCACAAGTAATCCAGCCATAATGGACTACATCTCATGATAAGATGAACACTTCATGCTCGGGTTGCTAGCCAGTTAAAGGCCATACATTATCTAGTATATTGTTCACCATTTCAATAGCAAATCGTAAGCCTTCTGAGTGAAATATCCCACAATACTGTTTTGCTCTGAAGTACCATAATTTTCTTCTAGGCTGAACATTTTTGGTGTCCCGGTTTACACATTCGAGGAAAGAAAAACCTATTCACTGGTTATCCAATTTCGTGACCATGCCAATGCATAAACATCTCAAAATGAAAGTAAGTCAGCGAAATATCTATGTTCACAACATTCTAGCATCTTATGCTATTACTACATATCCGTTCACAGTTCCAAATGGTGACCCATCGGTCCCAACGTATGGAGGCACCGTACCTTAATCAACCAATTTGGGTACCTCACCCCTTTCAACAGTTCCATGGCATTTGTGCCACAAATGCTCGTTTAGCTGATGAAGCATACCTTTCTCATATCGACAGTTCTATGGCATTGCGCCATAACTGCCTACTTTACGTACGAAGCCATACTACATAATTTTCGTACATAGAGGCACACCTGGACACAATTATTTAATGTTCTATGTTCTAATGTTCTCTGTTCCGTGCACTCGATGCACGCCTCGATAAAGTACTTCCATGTTCTAACATGACTCGTGCCATTGATGCACGCTTCGATACGACTATTCAATGTTCTACGACTAATGCACTTTTGTACGCTTCGATATAATTATTCGATGGCCTACTATGACTCGTGCACTAGATGCACGCTTCGCTTCAATTGTTCATTGTCCAATATTCTACGATTAATATTTTATACTTAATGATCGACATACATCATGAATCCTATATATCCGACCTACGTACATGAAAATCTATGAAACTACAAGCAGAACAGGGTACATTTTATTAGCATATGAAGGAGTAAAAATGAAGGGTCAGAGTCTGTCCACCTTTACTATTCTGCCCTTTGACTCGTCGAGCTAATACAACTCGACTCCTTAACTTTGCAAATCGATGCATTGGACGATCCTCTCGTTCGATCTAACCATACGAGCACTTCGTGCTCTCTCGAACTAACCAACTGATTCGGCCTATCGTGCCCACGCCACAGCTCACCGCGAGACGATACACTAATTGCAAGAAACTTCGCATGCTACCTGCATATGAACCTAAACCAAATCAATACCGCTTTAAATCGATTTAATACTTCCTCTAATCCAATTTGTACATATTCGAATCAATTGACTTTAGCATAATGCACCGTGCGGTGCAGAACATCCCAATGGTTTTTGGAGCTCCAACCGACGACGGGAAGCGGAGGAGGGAGGGGTCAGGCTCTGTTGCGGGCTGCTTCCCACTCCGGAGGAAGGATGGGAGAGGGGGATTACAATTTTTTTAGACCTGCTGTCGGAATTGAGGATTTGATATTTTGTTAATCAGGACAAAAATATAATTTAAAAGTTGGAGGGTGTAATGTAATTCAGATTACATGGGTTCTGTGATATAATTTATTTCAATAGAAAATGATTAAAGTAATTAAGTTTGTAATCACCATTACAGTACATCATGATAAAAAAATTGCCAACCAAACATCAGAATCCGTTCCACGATATGTAAGCTCAAGTTGTTATGTCAATTTGTGTATTATATTTCATGACCATTTAGTTCGACGCAAGGACGACTTGTTAACCACCCTTGTAAGATTTGACTCATAGGTCAACCATGATTCCAAAAAAGGGTACAAGGTCATTCTTGTGCGTATAAGCCATATAAATGCTAACCCTAGCCTATGGATATTTGTTGAATAACTTCTTGGACTTCATGATCAAGTCATGATCATGAGGGTTGATTGTTGTTACTTAACGTACCATAGCGTAGGCTTTAACATGTTGTACTTGTAAATACTTGTAGGTTCCCGTGACAATACGATCGAGACAGGAGGTACCGTAGGTTTGTTTGCACATTTCGAAGTTGTAGGCAAGTATACCTTACCTTGTATAACTGGTTTAAATATATTTATTTGTGCTCTTGCTTGTGTGAACTTAGTTAGATGAGCTCGGAAATTGCCTCAGGTATAGTCGATGATGGCATTGACACCATGATATGTATACTCAAGTTAGCTCTAGGTGACGTATCTCAGTTACGGAGTTATTATCATGACTCCGATGACCTTGACACACTTTGTGATACGACACCAAGTGAGTTCATGTCATGGCACGAGCTGACGCTCTCGAATGGCCATCGAACGAATAGCACGTATGACGAAACATATGTAGTAGTGATGGTTCTAGCTAGCTGACTTGCATTGAGAGTAGATGTTTGGGTTATGGATACGACTTATACATTTTCTAGGACGAGGAAGACATCCAGTAGGCGTATGGGACAGACAGTTATTTTATTTTAGCCTCAGTGTGACCCGGTTATGGGCGTGGTTACCCGGTTATGGGCCATACATGCACTTGGGATATGTCCGACAGCGGGCACTAGCTGTGCGCTAGGTACGGTCGGGAGGTATACTAGTACATGTATGTTTACATCGACCCGTGATACGACATTGGCCCATGACTCGATGCAATTTTCTTATCTACCTACCCATACGTTCCAAAGTTGTTTTCATATGCATTCACTTAGACTGGTTAGCTCACTCTTTATGTTTGTATCAGTATTTACTTTATGGCATGTTCCTTTTTGTATCTTGTTATGTCCCCTGAGAACCTGGTTCCTTTCTAGATCCCGACGAGCATCTGTACTCGACGTTATATGGATAAGGAGTTGAGACATGATACATAGCAGGGTACTATGAGGTTCTTCCTGAGGAGTTCCCTTGATTCAGGGTATGCTGCTGTTTTGGTTGAGAGCTTCATTATCTAATTAGTCGTTGCTCTTGGCTAGTTATCTTTCCATTTTCAGTACTTTTATTTTGTTTTATATTGTGGGTTTGTTTCCACCACTCTCTAGATTTATTTTGTTGTATTATGGATATTCAAACTACTCTACATTTATTTCAGTATTTTTTCTTACTATTTTTGAGGATAAGATTCAGATAATTACCTACTATTTGTTAGTATAGTTACTTTTATAACGTAGTACACCTAAGTGAGTCTATTAAGTTGGGCATCTTACTCTAGGCTGTATCAGCTGGCCTGGTTATGCTTAAATCTTACATTTTTTGGGGGCTAGGACGTGACATGGTTTTAGTAGTAGCCCATGCAGGTCAGTTTATCGCTTAGGTTACATACCGGCACGAGCTTGTAATTAGAACTAGGAAATATACAATCTCATCCTTACTTTGATTATCGCCTTTGACTTCCACATTCCAGTCTTACAAATGAAAAAATCTAGCATCTTGCTTGTTTCCTATACATATCTTATAGAATTCTGTCTCTTTCAGAAAGATGCATCTGTGCAGCGGACACAAAGCGTATTGTGCCCCCGGCACGTGGCACGATAACCAGCAATAACAGGGCTCTAGCTCCCACAGAGATCCAGACTCTCGGACGTGTTCCGACCATCCCGACGACCCCGTCCATTCATGTGGGGTTCGCACCGCAGCCTGTATCGATTCACCAGGAGGGCCAGATGTCGCAGACGGTGATACGGCCGGAGGAGAAACCTTTGCCACCACCACCACACTTTCCTCTCCAGATGCTGCATGGAGCATACCTGCAGCAGATGCCGTATGCACCTATTCTGCCCCAGATGCCACAATCAGAGGGTCAGCCTTAGATGGTCCTGTTCTTCCAAGCAATGATGCAGCAACAATAGCAACAGACGAAGGTCATGTGGTAGACTATGATGACTTCCTTGGAAAGGATTGTAGCCCCAGCACCTGCACCACCACCACCACCAGCCCTGGTACCAGCTCAGTTGGTGGGCAGCATTCTTGGGTATCGCCAGATGAACCCGAAGCCCTTTAAGGATAAGAAGAGTCCGAAGGAGATCTCTGATTGGATAGCCAGTACGCAAAAGATCTTGGATGCATTGCAGCTACCTACTGACTTATGGATGACTGTCATGAGGACCCAGCTGGAGGAGAACGCCTATCAGTGGTGGGAATCAAAGGAGCAAAAAGTCGGCAAGGACAAGACGTAGGAGTAGTTTCTTGTGTACTTTGAGGCGAATTACTTCCCGGCTACCATTTGTGATGCTATGACCAGTTCCTCCACCTTAAGCAGGGAAATAAGACCATATATGAGTATGATGCAGAGTTCAGCCGCCTTAGTCGGTTCAGCATACTACTGATACCCGATGAGAGAGAGTAGCCCTGGAGGTTCCATCACGGCCCAACGAAGGAGCTCCAAAGGTATACGAGTGCACAGTCGAAGACTTCCTACGAGGAGGTGTTAGTCGAGGCCAAAGTCCATAAAGCCATCAACTGGGATAGGTTGAGCATGAGACATCCTGTCCACATAGTCGCACCAGCCAGAGTTTAAATGGGAGTCCCAATCAGACGTCCGAAAACCCATCTTCTGCAGTGGGTCATGCCATACCAGACGAAGGATCTCCCGACTTGTCGCTTTTGTGGCAAGAAAGGACACGTCTATAGGGACTGCAGAAAGAGGCTCAAACAATGCTTGAGGTACGAAACATGACAACACCAGGACGCAAATTGCCGACAGCATTATGACAGAGCCCAGCAGTTGGCCCCGAGGCCAGCTCCACCAGGCCCAAGGCCACCTGCATAGGCAACTACAGCCCAGCGAGCACCACCACCCGAAGGATATCAGTGGGGACCACTGCCCACTCAGGAGGCATAATTCAGACAGCAGACCGAGGCGCAGAGGAGAGGTCAGGTTTTTTCTATGGCACCAGAACAGAAGCAGCCAGAGGGAGTGGTGACAATAGGTACTATCTTAGTTGCATCATTGCCTGCTATTGCACTGTTCGATTCTGGAGCCATATTATCTTTAATATCTAGTAGTTTCGTAGCTACGTACAAAGTAGCCACTTTGCCCTTTGTTTGCCATTGATTGTAAAAGTACAGAACAATTATCGGAGGACTGAACTTAGACTCACAATACAAACTCGCTTGTACAAAGAAAACCTAGGGACGAAAACCAAGGTACAGCAATCTAAGTATAATTATTTATTTTAGATTCTGGGAGGTGACGATAGAGGCTCGGGAAGGCGACGGCAGCCCTGCCTTACTCCTTGGACGATCGGTATGCAGCCTTGGCTCCTTGTGAAAAGATGGTTGGCGTTGACGAAGAAGTGCTCTTTTTGCTCCTCTGTTGCTCTCTTGGCTTCTTTCTCTCTCTCTGTGTATTCTCTCTCTGACTCTGTATATTTTTATTCTTTTTGTTGCCGGTCCCTGTACAAAGAAATGATGCTGGCTATTTATAAGAGTGGGGTATGATCATTAGGGTTCGCTAATGATCATTTGTTTGGAATGTCGGCGCTCCTTCAATCTATCTGAATCCTTGATCCTGATTACAATGAATCTCGGCCATTAATGAGGATAGCACCGAATCTTGTGAGCAATTAATGTTAACTGCTTTAAATCTCCATGATGGATTCTACCAATATCCGATTGCTCGCCACGTGTCCCGTTGGCTTGATGATAAATGATATGCCTTGATCTCAGTAATTATGATGATGATGTCAAATATATTTATTGAGATTCGGTTAAATCGTTGATTGATCCGATGCCACGTGTTTTGATTGTGGGTCCTGCCAGAGCCGCATAGGATGGGCAACACTTGAACCGCAGGGAGATACTCTTCGTGAGTCGCATAGGACAATGCTTCATCGAACCGCAGGGAACAAACTCTCAATGAGCCGCATATGCATAGTCTTTGCGAGCCGCATGAGCTAGCGTTGTATTGAGCCGCAGGGGCTGAGCTCTCAGTGGGCCGCATATGGCTGATTTCTGCTAGTCATATAGGGTGACTTCTCAGTGAGCCGCATGAAGCTGTTCCCCATTTAAGCCGCATGAGATGTGCCACGTGGCAATCTAGGACTTCTGTCGGATCGGGTCAGAGATTTTCTTCTTTACCCGAAGAGTCTGTCATTATGGCAGAACCATTATGACGCTTTATGTCAGGTCTGTCACTTGTCAGGTCTGTCAGTCGTCAGAGCATTAAATGCGTCCATACATTGGGCACAGCTATTTTTGAAGACCACGTGGCCTCTCTCTCTGGGCCGCATGGAGTTTACTCGAGCTGCCTATGTGCGTTGAGCCGCATGTCCATGTTGGTGACTTTTGAGCCGCATGATAATCTTGAGCCGCATGAAGCTCGTCTGATTTTGAGCCGCATGAAGCTTCCTGGGTTCTGTGCCGCATGAAGAATGTCTCATGACCGAGCCGCATGAAGGACGTCTCATGACCGAGCCGCATGAGGAATGTCTCATGACCGAGCCGCATGAGGAATGTCTCATGACCGAGCCGCATGAAGGACGTCTCATGACTCGCATGAGGAATGTCTCGATCTGCCCGTGCACTCGCTTTGTGGGCCCGGGTATCCCGAATACACGAGTGCATAGGTATCATGTTTGCTCCCTGATGTGGGGGCTAATAGAAGACTCTTGAGAACCACTCTGTCCGTTTGCCGCCGGGGGCTGGACACAGGCGGTTCTGTACAACTTTCCATCAGAGGCCCGCTTAGCGGGACGCTCTTGATGGTCAGAGGTTGGGACAGCTGACTGAGCCCGATGAGCCCGCGCTGCCCTAGACTTCTTCTACTTAGCACCCGAAGGTGCGTAATAGGAAGAGTCCAAGTTTGGAAGGAGGGAAGAGAAGTTGGTGCCCTTTTCAAAGGAGGTAAGGAGGCTCTATTTATAGAATGGAGTGAGCCCTTTCTTCTTCTCCTTTCCGATGTGGGACTAAAAGTAATATTTTTCATGCTTCTACAGGACCCCCTTCAAAGTTTTCAAATTACAAATTTGGAACACTTTGAATAAGAAGCATGGAAAGTAGATTTGTTTAGGTGTGATAATCCAATCAGAGGTAGCATGGACGTGATAGGTTTGGGTACTTCCGCTGGGGATTTTATGTGGACTTATCATCCTTGGCGTACCTTGGTTTTAGGTACGGATAATAAGTTGAGAGAGGGAACCATAATATTTACTCAGAGGTGGTATGGACGTGGTAAATATAAAGTTGATGGTAGAGCTTTCCTACTCAGAGGTGATATGGACATGGTAGGAGTGAACTCGCATGAGGATACATAGAACAACTCAGAGGTGCTATCAACGTGGAAGTTCTATGCATTGGGTGAAAGAATGCTATGGAACAGCTGGGCTCCGAAAGCATGTGATGATGAGGAAAGATGTGGATGTACTAAGGGACCTGGTACGGCATTTGTGGTCAGCAGAGGACATTTGAGGGCCTATTATCCTTGGCATACCTTGGTTTTAGGTACGGATAATAAGTTTGATAGGGATATCTAGGACAACTCCGCGGTAAGGCGGATATGGAGGTTCTTGGTACCGGGCGAAAGAATGCCATGGAGCAGTGAACAGTTTTCTGTTTTCTTTCACTGTTTTTCTTTTCTTTTTGTCAAGGGGTGTGATCCCAGATGATGTAGTACTTTGAATTTTGAATAAATGAGCATGTTTCAACTCATCTTCTCTTTCTTGTACTTGTGGTGTTTGTGGAATTGGACCTGCTGGGGGATTATTTGTGGACCTGTTACCCTGGGCGTACCTTGGTTTTAGGTACGAGGAACAAGTTTTGGAGAGGAATACCTAGAACAACTTCGCGATAAGACAGCTATAGAAGTTTTTGGTATTCGAGAGAATGCCAGGGAGCAACTGGGCTCCTAGGCATGATAGGGAAGGGATGGGCGTGTACTGGAGACCCAGTACAATGTCTGTGGTCGACTGAGGACATTTGTGGTCATCAGAGGACATTTATGGTCAACAGAGGACATTTGTGGTCAACAGAGGACATTTGGGGCCTATTATCCTTGGAATACCCTGGCTTAGGATATGGATAATAGGATGAAAGGGAACCAACATTCTTACTCAGAGGTAATGAGGACATGGCAAGTATGAGGGTTTTATCGTGGAATCTTCCTGCTCAGAGGTAATGAGGACATGGCAGGTGGACTCAGCGGAGAATATTTGTGGGCCTATTATCCTTGGCATAACCTTGTTTAGGATACGGATAATAGGATGAAAGGGAAACCAACATACTTACTCAGAGGTAATGAGGACATGGCAAGTACGAAGGTTTTACCGTGGAGTCTTCCTACTCAGAGGTAAAGAGGACATGGCAGGAGAGGACTCCATGGGGGATATTTGTGGTCAACAGAGGATATTTGTGGTCAACAGAGGACATTTGTGGACCTATTATCCTTGTCGTACTCCGGTCGTGGGTACAGATAATAGGTTGAAAGAGAATCGACATACTTACTCAGAGGTAATGAGGACATGGCAAGTATGAAGGTTTCTTCTACGGAGCCTTCCCACTCAGAGGTAATGAGGACATGGCAGGAGTGGGCTCAATGAAGAAGGGTACATAGAACGACTCAGAGGTAATGAGGACATGGAAGTTCTTATGTAGAGGGGTGATTTGTTTTTGGCGGAATTGAGACGACTCAGAGGTAGCATCGACATGGTCGTTTTGGGAATTTGTGGATCCGTTACCCTTTTTATGTACTGGGAGTACGGGTAGTGGATCATGAGGAAGGATCTCCTTTAGGAAGAAAGTTCAGGGGTATGTTTATACATAACGTTCTCCCTAAAAGAGTGACCGAGATGTAAGTTCAGGGGTACCAACGGGTACATAACTCGACAATCCATAAATTTTGTGATCAAAGTGTAAGTTCAGAGGTACCAGCGGGTACATAACTTGGTAGTTTAGGATTTTTGTGGAAGAAGGAGGTGAGTTTAGCGGTACGAGAGGGTACATGACTCGAAAATCTGGAATATTGTGGATATGAGTTCAGCGGTACCAGCAGGTACATGACTCGGTGATCTGGAGAGAATGTGGATGTAAGTTCAGTGGTACCAGCGGGTACATGACTAGATAATCTGGAGTGGATGTGAGTTCAGCGGTACCGGGGGGGTACATAACTCACCAATCTAGGAAATTTGGAGGCGGAATGTGAGTTCAGCGGTACCGGGGGGGTACATAACTCAATCATCAGGGATTTTTTTTTTGGATGTCGTTTCGGACGTAATACTTCTTCAGGAAGTTTCCGTTGATGGGCAACATGAGCAAGTCTCAGTGTGAGCAGCCACATACTTGGCCAGCTCCAACTCTTCTTCAGCCACCCCCTGTGTAAATGCAGACTGAGAGGATGATTTGGGCAACTTGATCATCGGGGGTTCTGTTGGTGGAGTCGAGCGGGGAGTTGTTGGCAAACTAGCGACCCCCAGTTTGGTAGTTGATGCTGGGCGGGGAGTTGTTGGCTCGCTAGAAGCCCCAGACTTTGCATCGGGGTGACGACCCTTCTTGGGAAGGCGTATCGTCATCGGCTTGTCGGAGGGATTGGGCTTCTTCGTTTGGGGTTGACCGACTCTCGGTAGTCTGATTGTTAGTGGCCCCGTTGTAGGTCTCGGCACTTGGCCGGACCTTGGCAGCCAGATTATTATTTGCTCCTCCTGCGCTGAGAGGTTGATTGCGTCCTTTCGCAGAGTGGCGGTAAGGGGTGCAGACTTGTCCGATTTGCGAGCTTGGAGGTGGATCGTCAGGGGTCCTTCTGATCCTGTGGCTGTCTCAGTATGAGTTTGTGCGTCTCCTTCATCAAGGTGCCTCTTCGACTTTTCGTATAGGCAGGAATCTGAGTAGTAGGATTCGACCCCTTTAAAGGGATCGATATCAGCAAATTCTGTCTTCACGAAGTCGTATTTGTCGACATATTTGAAGCACTGGTGTAGCGTGGAAGGCACGATCATATAATCGTGTATCCATGGGCGCCCCAAGAGGATGTTGTAAGAAGTGTCTGCATCTATGACGTAGCAGGTGACTTCGGATTGGAGGTCGCCAATTTGACACTTCAGACGAATCTTTCCAATAGGGTAGCTCCTGCCCGAATTGAAACCGCTGATGGCGGTGCTTGTAGGTGTCAGGCGATGCATTGGGATACAGAGATGATGTAGCAGACCCTTCAGGATGATGCTTATGGAGGACCCAGGATCAATGTGCATCCGGTCTACCTTTACGTCGCCGATGTATCCAGTATAGTATAACGGACGATCGTGCAGGTTGGTTTTGATGAGCATATCCTGCAGGGTGAAGACGATATTGGGCATCGCTCCTGTACACGCGCTGTCTTGGAGATCTGCGGGCTGATTGTCTCCCGTGAGGTTGGCCTGAGCCAAGTATGCGTCGACATTTTGGAGTGCATCGCTCAAGGCCGCGCGGACATCCTTCGAGAGCCTTAGGAGTTCATATAAGGACAATTTGGCCGGTGTATTGGCCAATTGTGCCAAGATGTCGAAGTTGTAGGGCCTCTCCAGCCCCTGAGGTGTCTCCTTTCGGAGGGATTTGTCGAAGCGAGTCTCCTTCGGCCTAGGCTTGTCGGTCGTCGAAGGATGAGTCGGTCCCGGAGCATCAGTGGTAGTGGGCGGATGATTATCCATTGAGTTCTCAGCCACGGGCTGAGATTGTGCTCCAGATCGAGTAACAACGGCCGTGACTTCTTCTTCATCTGTCGAGGCGGTGCGGCATGATCTGACTTTTCCACTTCTCTTTTTGTGAATGGGAGGCATTGTGGACTGAGTCACCTCGTGAACCAGGTCCGGATGGACCCACATAATTTCTTCTCGCGATGTAGTGAGAGGTACTAGGCCGGCAGCTTGATCTCGAGCGGGCGGAAGATTAGCAATTTCCATCGTTGCCAGAGGGATGGGTATAACACCATCTTGAGTCTCTGTTGGAGGGAAGTTGCCGAATTGCACGGACACCATGTTGGCTGCTACGGTTACCTCCTCGAAATCGATGGCTAGAGCGTTCGAATCGATGAGGTTTTGGATGTACCGTTTTAGTTGGTAGCAGTCGTGTGTAGCATGGTGGACGTAGCGATGGTAATGGCAGAACTTTGGGTTCTCCAAGTCAGCCGGCCGAGGCTCCCGTCTATGTGGAGGGAGCTGGATTCTATCTCCTTGTATGAGCATGTCCAAGATAGGCTTGACGTGGCTGTCTTCAAAAGAGTAAGTGATTTGAGGCCATTGTTTGTCTGCTGGTTGTGACTCGGGCTTCTGGGCCGCGTCGGCCACCATAGCCTGCTTGCCTCTGTTGTCCCGATTGTTGGAGGGGCTACCCCCATTGTCGGTGTTGGTGCTGGGACGCTTGCCCTTGTTCTCTCCATTCGAGATATGCAACCCCAGTTGGCGAGCCTTCCTTAATCGTTCCTCGGCACTTGTAGCACTGATGATAAAAGCCTTCCAGTCCTTGAATTGACTTTTGCCCATCCAGAGACTAATTGTTGGGAGCAGTCTCTTTTGGCAGATTTCAATCAAGGAAGAATCCGGATTGCCGGATGGTAACTTCATTGCGGTTTGACGAAATCGCTCAATGTAATTCCTCGTCAGCTCTTTCTCTCCTTGGACGACGTCCATGAGGGTAGACATTGTGACGTCCTGGCCTACCTCGTAGAACCTCTCCAAGAACAAGCGTTTGAAGCCAGCGAAGGAGTGGATGCAATTGTCCGGCAGGTTGCGGTACCAGTCGAAGGCGACTCCTTCCAATGCCCCGATGAATAACCGCGTGAGGATAGCGTCATCATGAGGCAGATGGTCGATGGTGACCTCGAAGTAGGTGATGTACCGACTTGCTGAGGTCTTGCCATCATAGGGGTTGATATTGAACGGCTTATATCTTGGTGGGAATGGAACATCCCTCCATTCAGCGGGATATGGTTGCCGTATTCTGAAGTCTTGAGAGTTTTCTCGGGCGTGGAACATGGCTCGGAGCTCTTGAACTTCTCTTCTTACTTCTCGGGTCTCATCTGTCGCAGTAGGAGCCGTTACTTCGGGAGGATTATTGTCCGGGTTCGGTGCCGCTGAATTTGAATCTATATTGTTTGTGGGACCCGCGCTTGTTTGGCCAGGTGTCACCCCTTGCAGAGTAGGAAGAGCCGCTTTGATCTCGTCTACAGACTTGACCAAGGCGTGCAGTATAGCCTCCAAAGTGTCGATACGTTGGCGATCACTGGAACCACCTTGATTGTTGTCCGTCATGAATACCGTCCTTACGTGAGGAGTGACGGAAGGGACGGTGGAGGGTGTGCCCTCTGAGTCATACCCGTGCATCGAGAAATTATCGGGGTAGGTGGGAATATTCTCTTCGGGTTCGGACTCGGAAGGAACAGTACCCCCAGCTTCGGAGCTTGCTTCATCTTGAGAGTCATGGATGTCATCGGGGACGTCGGCATCTATTGTACCTGACGTGAGGGTTGTTTCCCCAGGCTCATCTCCCTGAAACATCGGATTGTCGTAGATGTTCGGAGGAGTGCTACCCCCAGCTCCCTCGACCCTCAGCGGTGCGGACGATGAATCTCCCATTGCAGCAGATTTTGTCTTCAAACGGGTGTGTTGGTATACTCCGATGGAGGGCAACTGTTTAGCCGACAATTTCTTAGCTGTAGTGGTTGATATTTTTGGACTGGAGATACTTGTCTTCTTCCCTCTCCCCTCGGCGGGGATTTTCTACGCGGAATTGCAGGAGACAACAGGAGGTGCCTCGTCCTCCGAGCTCGGATGCTATAATCTTTGGAAGACGGACGGCCGGTCTTTCGTCACTGCCGTGTTGTTGCAGCAGCAGTTGACGATGATCTGGGTGCAGTGACGTCCATGTGAGGACTCTTTGCACGCCGAGGCCCCTTCTCTTTTCTTGCGTTTGTGGAGGATAGCCTCACGCAGGTCAGAGGAACCACTTTGTCCGTTTGCCGCTAGGGACTGGACTCGAGCGGTCCTATACAACTTCCCATCAGAGGCTCGCATGATAATCAGCGGGACGCCCCGATAGTCGGAGGTTGGAGCAGCTGTCTGGGCTTGATGAGCCCGCGCTGCCCTAGACTTCTTCTTCTTAGCACCTGTGGGTGCATAATAAGAAGAGTCCAAGTTGAATACCACAGAGTCTGGAGAATCATCAGGGTTCGGACCGTACGAGAGACGGTCGAAAACTGATCGAGAGGAGCATGGAGCGGATGCTATACGGCTGGGATTGGAAACCGTACAGGCTGTCTGCATGCAGTTGTCTTCTGTCGTCGGCTGAGTTCTTATGCGGCTAGGAGTCACGACCGTGCAGGCTGGCCGTATGCGGTTGGCATCTGTGGCCGCATAGGTTTTCTGCAAACGATTGACTCTAATAGCCGTATGAGTTTCATCCATGCGGTTGGCAACTGTAGCCGCATAAGTTTTGTGGCTGACAGATGTGGCCGTATGAGTTTTCTTCACGCGGTTGGCGGATGTAGCCGCATAGGCTTTCTCCCTGCGGCTAATACCCTTCTGCGGCTCGGATCGCGTAGAGTTCCTCTTTGCCCCCGCAAGTCCAGCATTATAGTGTTTTCTTCTTCCGGACTTGGGGACAGCAGAGTTGTCTACGGTCTGAAGTGGGGCCGCAGGAGAGTCCTTCTCGCCGTCTTGAGCAACAGAGGGTATCCCATCGAAGACTTGAGGAGGAGCAAATAATTTTGGCCTCCACTCTTTGCGAGCCTTCGTGGTACGGGTGCGCTTCTGGATCGGGCCAGCGCTGCCTTCAGAGAGCATCTCTTCGAACGCCTGTTGGTCGAAGCGGACGACCATCTTCTGTTGTGTGGAGCCAAGTTTGGCTGCATCCGATTGCGTCACCAACTCCTCAGCCATGGAGAAGTTTGTCTCCAGCAGAGTCGCCATCGTGTTTGCCATTGATTGTAAAAGTACAGAACAATTATCGGAGGACTGAACTTAGACTCACAATACAAACTCGCTTGTACAAAGAAAGCCTAGGGACGAAAACCAAGGTACATCAATCTAAGTACAATTGTTTATTTTAGATTCTGGGAGGTGACGATAGAGGCTCGGGAAGGCGACGGCAGCCCTGCCTTACTCCTTGGACGATCGGTATGCAGCCTTGGCTCCTTGTGAAAAGATGGTTGGCGTTGACGAAGAAGTGCTCTTTTTGCTCCTCTGTTGCTCTCTTGGCTTCTTTCTCTCTCTCTGTGTATTCTCTCTCTGACTCTGTATATTTTTATTCTTTTTGTTGCCGGTCCCTGTACAAAGAAATGATGCTGGCTATTTATAAGAGTGGGGTATGATCATTAGGGTTCGCTAATGATCATTTGTTTGGAATGTCGGCGCTCCTTCAATCTATCTGAACCCTTGATCCTGATTACAATGAATCTCGGCCATTAATGAGGATAGCACCGAATCTTGTGAGCAATTAATGTTAACTGCTTTAAATCTCCATGATGGATTCTACCAATATCCGATTGCTCGCCACGTGTCCCGTTGGCTTGATGATAAATGATATGCCTTGATCTCAGTAATTATGATGATGATGTCAAATATATTTATTGAGATTCGGTTAAATCGTTGATTGATCCGATGCCACGTGTTTTGATTGTGGGTCCTGCCAGAGCCACATAGGATGGGCAACACTTGAACCGCAGGGAGATACTCTTCGTGAGTCGCATAGGACAATGCTTCATCGAACCGCAGGGAACAAACTCTCAATGAGCCGCATATGCATAGTCTTTGCGAGCCGCATGAGCTAGCGTTGTATTGAGCCGCAGGGGCTGAGCTCTCAGTGGGCCGCATATGGCTGATTTCTGCTAGTCATATAGGGTGACTTCTCAGTGAGCCGCATGAAGCTGTTCCCCATTTAAGCCGCATGAGATGTGCCACGTGGCAATCTAGGACTTCTGTCGGATCGGGTCAGAGATTTTCTTCTTTTTCCGAAGAGTCTGTCATTATGGCAGAACCATTATAACGCTTTATGTCAGGTCTGTCACTTGTCAGGTCTGTCAGCCGTCAGAGCATTAAATGCGTCCATACGTTGGGCACAGCTATTTTTGAAGACCACGTGGCCTCTCTCTCTGGGCCGCATGGAGTTTACTCGAGCTGCCTATGTGCGTTGAGCCGCATGTCCATGTTGGTGACTTTTGAGCCGCATGATAATCTTGAGCCGCATGAAGCTCGTCTGATTTTGAGCCGCATGAAGCTTCCTGGGTTCTGTGCCGCATGAAGAATGTCTCATGATCGAGCCGCATGAAGGACGTCTCATGACCGAGCCGCATGAGGAATGTCTCATGACCGAGCCGCATGAGGAATGTCTCATGACCGAGCCGCATGAAGGACGTCTCATGACTCGCATGAGGAATGTCTCGATCTGCCCGTGCACTCGCTTTGTGGGCCCGGGTATCCCGAATATACGAGTGCGTAGGTATCATGTTTGCTCCCTGATGTGGGGGCTAATAGAAGACTCTTGAGAACCACTCTGTCCGTTTGCCGTCGGGGGCTGGACACAGGCGGTTCTGTACAACTTTCCCTCCGAGGTCCGCTTAGCGGGACGCTCTTGATGGTCAGAGGTTGGGACAGCTGACTGAGCCCGATGAGCCCGCGCTGCCCTAGACTTCTTCTACTTAGCACCCGAAGGTGCGTAATAGGAAGAGTCCAAGTTTGGAAGGAGGGAAGAGAAGTTGGTGCCCTTTTCAAAGGAGGTAAGGAGGCTCTATTTATAGAATGGAGTGAGCCCTTTCTTCTTCTCCTTTCCGATGTGGGACTAAAAGTAATATTTTTCATGCTTCTACACCCTTGCCCAAGAGTTGGAAGATTCTTATGGGCGAAAGGATCGTGCTAGTCACCATCACATGTAGAACATGCTCCGTGGTTATGTGTGGAAGAGAGATGAGGGCTCAATTTTTGGTGTTCCGTATGCCAAATTTTGACCTTGTGTTAGGGATGGACTGGTTGAGTCAGTATTATGCCATCTTAGATCGTCAGAAGGGGAGCATCGTCTTTAGACCGCCAGATTATCAGGAGTTTGAGTTCTTGAGAGGGACCATTGAGCAAGTAGGCCAGCTCGTCGAAGTCTACATGGTTATGGAGGCAGCACCCCGTCCATTGTTGCAAAGTTCATGGACGTCTTTCCGGAGGAGTTGCTTGGTCTTCCACCTAATAGACTGTTTGCAAGAACAAAAGTCTTTATTACAAACTTAAAAAAAAAGAGTACGAGAGTACAATTGATTTCTGGGAAAGTACAACTATAGAAATCTGATCAGAAGAAGATCACTTTATCCCTTGGATGATGTGATATCGAAGGCACTAGCCTCTGGAGGATGCAACAGCACTTTAGCAGGAGATTATGATAACTCTTGATGCTTTGAGATTGATTTGAAACTCTATTTATAGAGTTCATGAAATAACCATTTAGTAGTTATTCTGGGTTGCGCGCACTTCAGGTTGCGCGTCTCCTGTCACTTGTACGAGTTGTTTGCACCAACTGCTGTAGACGCATAGCATCGTTTGATTGAGATGCGCGTGGTCGTGGGCAGTGTAGTGAGCACGCTCTGCGAAGTTGGTGGCTTCCGCGCCATGTCACCCTGCTTTAAAATAAGAGTTGATCAGGTGGTACCAACAAGCCAGGCTGCGCATGAGCACAACTCAATAACTGGCGCCTTTGACTGGGTCTTCTATGCTGTACTGATTAATTGTCGTGCCAGACAATGACTTGTGTGAACCAGCTGTCAACATTAATTACATGTTGACAAAATCTTCTCGAGCGCCGCGTTGTACGGGATTCGAATGGATTTTTTTAATCTCCGTGCTGTCAGTTTGTCAGGCAATGATGATACCGTTACAGCTTCTCGAGAAAGTGCACCATGTGGCGGTCACGCAACCTGACTCCAGCGCAACCAGATGTTGGCACAACCCGATGCTGCACAACTTGAAGGTTTGGTACAACATAATAATTTGGCGCCATCTGAAGATCGAACACTTTAATATGTGGCACAGCTTAATTTTTAGCCTCTACAAGACCCCCTTCAAATTTTTCGAAACTTGAAAATACTTCAAAGTTTTGAAATAATTTAAATTATGCTAGTTTTGTCTGGATTGCGCTAGTTTCAACCAACTCCACTATTTCACTTAACAAAATGCCTGGAAGGAATTAGCTTTTGAAAATAAAACGAGAAAGAGTACAAGAAGTACAAATTTGATTATGGGAAAGTATTGCTATGGAAGCCTGATCTGTAAATGATCACTTTGTTCCTTGGACCATATGATGATGATGAAGATCATTGCTTGAAGTAGAACAATTTGGAAGAACTAATGCACCAGAAAGGTATCGACGCACTTGGGCACTGATGGCGAGGCCGAATGCTTTCCTGCTTTGCTTCACTTTGTTCTGGAAGAAATGTTGAAGAAGAATGCTCTAGAGAATCAAAATCTCGAAGCTCTGATCTCTGTATTCTCTCATGTCTCCTCTGTGTCTTGTATGAGAAAAATAAGTCTATTTATAGACTGGGGCTTCCGTGCGTAAAAGAGCATCAAAATCTGTCTTTACGCTAACAACTGCCATCCACGATCAGAGTCGTCCTCTGTATATGTTGACACGTGTCCCATCATTTCAGTAAGAATAGGATACATGTACACACGTTCTTCGAAATATGTGGCATGAAGGCCACGTAGGCACACCACGTTCTAAACTGGCCAGAACAAATAGGGCGTAAAATAGCCTTAATATCCTCTGGGCATAGTAAGATGAGCGTAAACTAGCTCTGTCATAGGTTTCCAACGTAAAGTGGTTATTAAATAACCTTGAGCGTAAAATAGCTCAAATAGACTTCACGCACACATTATTTTTTATGAGCGTAAGGACTCATGTAAAACTCCGTGCGTAAAAGAAACCCTTCAGTGAGCGTAAAGTAGCTCGATCTTTATAAATGACAACAATGATCTTTGTATAAGACAAATTCCATTGAATTATGTGGTAAATGCCATCATTTGATATCTTCATGTCAAAGTTCGCATTAAATGCGAGATTTGACAGTTTTGTCTAGCGTAAAAGAGGCTCCTCTGTCCTTGGCGTAAAATTACCGATGTAGACCCAAGCGTAAAATGATCAATCTGCTTAGGCGTAACACGATTAGACTCGTCTTGGGTGTAAAGAAATCACCCGTTCTGTTAGGCATAATGCAGGTCACTTACGAATAAGATGACTCTTTCTTTGAAGCACTTTTTACGCTCCTACAAGACCCCCTTCAAAGTTTTCAAATATCTCCAAAATTTGAAACACTTTGAACAGAAGTGTAAAAGTTGAGATTTGATGAGCGTAAAGTTCGGGATATGCAACAGTCGTCCGCGTAAAAGCGGGGATATCCAACAGTCAGCATAAAGTTTCGAAAAGAAAATAATGTCGGCCAATACTTAACCGTCACAATAAATTTCTTCTTCGTAACTTTCAAAATGTTTCTTCATCTTCCTGAGTGAGCGGTTTCCAATGAGGAATGTGAAGAGTTATTTTAATTTGTATAAATAAAGACAAACTCTTTACTCTTAACATTCATCCTCATAGTTGATATGGCGCCAAAGAAAGAACCAATCGTGGAGGGGGCTTCGATCGCCAGGCTTAACCTCGAGATAGAGAACGAGCGAGCACAAAATCTTCTAGAGTGCTTCGGGCTGACCCCAGCGGTCTTCAGTCGTATTGATGGTGGTCCTTCAACTGCATACGAGGGACCGGGTGACGCAGAAGCATTCCTTCGTCTGATGCGTCGCTCTGGGATTCATAATATGCGTGAGTTGGGTGCATCGCTTCGTCAACCCGACAAAAAATAATATTCTTTGTATTGTGGCTCTTTTATATGTAGGGATCCGCTCCCATCCATTATAAATAAAATCTTTGATATTTAATCTCATCTATTGACGCACATGCACTTCTGTTGACTGCTTCTGAGATTGTTAATTACCGAGAAACAAACCAACACGTGGCGTCTATCTTGTGGTTACAAGATCCTTTAAATAAGATCTTCTCCCGAAATAGACTCATCTTCATAGTTTCTTCAGTCTTTATAAATAGCCGAGAATGCTTCATATATTCTCGTACTCATCCTCCTGAAGATAACTTTCTGCGATGTTGTTCTTCAATAAATGAGAGATGGCGGAGCTTTCCAACGGCGTTTCTTTGCATGTCCAATCATTAGACGCAGATTCAACCATCATTAGAGCCAAACCATTCGACTCAAGTGGTAAGTCCGATCATAAGTAAATATTTGTCTTCGAATTTCTTGTTTTGAAAACAGCTATTTTACGAGCGTAAAGCCTTGCTGTAGCACTTGGCGTAAAAGCCTTGCTGAAGCACTGGCGTAAAAAGCCTTGTTTGAAGCATTGGCGTAAAAAAGCCTTGCTGGAAGCACTTGGCGTAAAAGCCTTGCTGTAGCACTTGGCGTAAAAGCCTTGCTGAAGCACTGGCGTAAAAAAGCCTTGCTGGAAGCACTTGGCGTAAAAGCCTTGCTGTAGCACTTGGCGTAAAAGCCTTGCTGAAGCACTGGCGTAAAAAGCCTTGCATAAAAAGCTTTGTCATCTATTTTTAGTCTGATGATACTTCTGTCTAAAACACCTTTTTTGTTTTCTGCAGAAGCTTGGCTGAAGAGCTTTTTCAGAACTGGCATTGGTGACTTTGACGCTGTGAAAAGCGTTCTTCTGACATCACATCAGGGAGCTCGTACGCTTTTGACACGCAAATCAGACAACTCAGAACTCTTCGTAGGATAGAAGGGTCTTCCTCTGTTGGTAGGAAGAGCCTTTATATACGGAGAGTTGGACGGTGGAGTCAACTCTACCCCGAGAAATCGGGTAGTAGAGTTCCTTTCACGGCAGAACTAGGAATTGTATCCCAATGATAGATACGTTCCTATCTCCTCTGAGAGGCTGCTCCTAATCCACCAATTGTATTGGCAGCAACACGCCTTCGGGCTGCCATACTCTAGGGTTCTCCTCTTTTCTGAGAGAGAAGACCAGAGTTTGATTCCTGCTGTTCTGATTGCCACGGAGGCTCAGACAGTAAGGAACTGCCACCAATAACGAACCTGACGGAGAAGATCCAGAGAAGAAAATAGATCTCTATTAGGTTATCGTTGTGTGCGTAGAATGAAAATCCAAAATTGTAATAGATTTCCATTATGATTTGTAAGAAAGTCTAAGAAAATGTAATAGACTTTCATGATGATATGATAGTGGAAATGATAATTCTTCTATGCTCGATGATTTGTATCTATCTGGATGTAATGTGGACATGGTAGATAATGAAATCTTCTTTTCTGATTTAGAGTACGCAATATTATCAGAGGTAATATGGACGTGATAGTATGTGGGAACTCAAAAGAAAATAGATTAACTTCTATGCAAAGGTCAAATGGAAAATGATAGATAAGAAAAGTAGGTAAATTCAGTATTTATCCAGAGGTTATGAAAACATGATAAATAACGAATCCCAATTTTTAATCAATCGATAAAAATAGAAGATTTAAAATCCTTTTCCTAGGAGACGAGAAATCAGCTTAACCAGACCTTGGTAGCTGGGGAATAAGGAGACAGATGTTGTGAGCACATAAGTCAAAACGACGGACGAATCAACGCATTTCTCGGGAACAGAAAGGACGATTCAATTCCATAATTAAATGAATGAACCTGATAATCATGAACATGCGAGTCTTTTTAGAAATGAAAAGTTAATTCTCAACTTCCAAGACCGGTTCATTAATAATCCTCTTCTATAAATAGGCGAGAACTCTCTGTAATCTTTTCATTCTCATTTCCGTTCCTCAATTGAGAATGTCTTCTGAGGATGTACAATAAAAGAATGAAGTCTCCAGGGACATTGAGGATGTCATTGATACATGCCCTGCTGAGCCAATAGTGACAGGCCCGACTGAAGTAGGCAACAGTTCTTCTACGCCCAAGCCACCTCAAGACATCCTTGCCTTCTTAGTAGAGTCAGGAAAAACTCCTGAAGAAGAAGCACTGAGGATGGCCGTCTGTAAATTTTTTATGGGTTCAGGAAACGATGCCTTCTATGCATTGGCTGACTATGTATTCGATAAGGAAGGGGGTGTCCCTCGCCCTTAATCTTTTATTTTGAACAAAAATAATAATAAAAGAAGTTTTATTTTTGTTCTATTTTTTCTTTTTATACATAGTATTTCTTGAAAAATTTGCCATTGATCGGAAGCATGAGTAGATCTCCGTTGGGTTTTGACAACCGATAAGCACCGTTAGAGAACACGGACTCAATCACATACGGGCCTTCCCATTTCGCTTGGAATTTCCCCTTGCTTTTGTGAGTCATCACCATTGGTCTTCGAACAGCCAACACGAGCTCGCCAATTTTGAATACCCTCTCATTGACTTTACGATTGAAAGTTCGAGATATACGGGCTTGATACAGCTCAATATGCTGTTGTGCTTGAAGACGCTTCTCATCCAATCCTTCAAGTTCTTGGAGGCGTAAGTGATCATTATTCTCTGTAGTTAGCTCATTAGAAATAGCAATTCGAAGAGAAGGGATCTGGATTTCCAATGGGAGGACAGCTTCACATCCATAAACCAGTGAAAATGGTGTAAAACCAGTAGGAGTCCGGACCGTTGTTCGGTATGCCCATAAACATTCTCCAAGCTTCTCATTCCAATCTCTTTTATTAGAAGAGACAAACTTTTTGAGAAGTTTGATGATCGTTTTGTTGAAGGCTTCAGCTAAACCATTAGCAGCTGGATTATAAGCCGTAGAAGCCAGATTTTGAATTCGGTTCTTGTCACCGAACCGATAAAATGCCTGGCTGGCAAATTGTGGTCCATTGTCATGAATTATTCGTCGAGGAATCCCAAAACGATAAATAACATGATGTTTAATAAAGCTGACTATATTAGATGTCTTCACTTCAGCAAGGGGAACTGCTTCTGCCCACTTAGAAAAATAATCGGTTATAGCTAATATGAACCGATGTCCTTTAACAGAAGGAGGGTTAATCGGACCAATGATATCCATACCCCAAGCTTCGAAAGGCCAAGAGGCTGCTGTAGGATGTAGAAATTTAGAAGGTTGATGAATAAAGTCTGCGTGAATCTGTCATGCTTTACATCTTCTGGCATAGTCTACAGCATCTGCTATCATAGAGGGCCAATAATACCCCATTCTTCGAATGCGATCTTGCAACTTTGGACCCGATTGATGAGCACCACAGACACCATCATGAGCCTCATGCAGTTTTTGTTTGGCTTCACTTTCTGAAAGGCAGCGTAGCAAGAGTCCATCATATGAACGACAATACAACATATGCAAAGATGAATCATAATAGAATCGAAATGATCTTCTCTTGATTCATGCAGCTTCCTTAGGATCTTCAGGCAAAATTTCATGGACTGCATAATCAATGAATGGAGTTCTCCAATCTTTCTGCTGGGAACTTGCCTCTGTAACATAACTTTGTTCAATATACAGATTACTCTTTACACAGAACAAGTCTCGGTCTAGCAAAGTAATTGTATTTTGCCTTCGGATTGGGACAGCCAAGTCTGCAGCTAAGCTGGCAAGGGCATCAGCTTCCATATTCTGAGAACGTGGCACAAATTCTATGAAGAATCCTTTGAATGAGAGGACCAACTCAACTATCACCTGATGATAAGGGATGAGATCAGGATTTCTGACTTCATAAGTCCCTCTAACTTGATTGACGATCAATTGAGAATCTCCATAAGCCTCTAGGAATTCAATATCCAATTGCTTCGCTACTTGGAGACCAATCAATAAAGCATTATATTCTGCTACATTGTTAGAGCATGGCTCGTTAAGAGAATAGGCACGGTATATGACCATTTTATCAGGAGAAACCAAAACGATTCCTACCCCGGAGACGATATTGCCTTTAGGTCCCACTCGCGATGCTCCGTCAAAATATAATTGCCATATGTCATTCTTCAAAGTCATGTTGCAATCCACTACTTCGTCTGGAATATCTTCATATAACTTCGAAGTTTCAGGTACAGGATGAGCAGCTAAGAAATCAGCTAATGCTTGGCCCTTCACTGATTTTTGAGGCACATAGACCATGTCATAAGGAGTGAGCAACATCGCCCAGGTAGCTAACCTGGAATTAAGAATGCTCGGTTTTCTCATCAATACCCGAATAGGATTTATTCTGGAGATAACATGAATAGTCTGTCCAGTGACATAATGCCTTGTCTTTTGGATGGCAAAAACCAAAGCTAGACATTCCTTTTACACAGGAGTATATCTGTGTTCAGCTCCTACCATCATTCTGCTCAGATAATATATTGCTTGTTCATGACCCATATCACTTTTTTGTGCCAGAAGAGCGCCAAGTGAATGATCCAAGGCTCGAACATACAGCAGAAATGGTCTTCCTATCACCGGAGGTACCAGAACAGGCGGGTTTGTAAGATATTGCTTAATGTCATTAAAGGCTTTTTGACATGCTTCATCCCAGACGAAAGATACTCCTTTCTTTAATAGACGGGAGAAGGGTTGATATCTCCCAGAAAGATTAGATATAAATCTTCTGATATAAGCAAATACGGCCCTAAAAGCCACGGAGTTCTTTCAGGCTACGAGGAGGACGCATTTCAAGAATTGCTTTAACCTTATCGGGATCAACATGGATACCCTGAGAGGTAATGACAAATCCTAAAAACTTACCACTGGAAACCCCTAAGAAAGACTTAGTAGGGTTCATTTTCAATTGATGTTGACGCATCAATTCAAATACTGTCTTCAAGTCTTGAATGTGATCATCCTTTGACCGACTTTTAACAACAATGTCATCTACGTAGCATTCAACTATGTTTCGTAGATGTTCTTGAAAGATATTGCTCATAGCCCGTTGATATGTGGCACCGGCGTTTTTAAGACCAAACGGCATAACCGTATAGCAGAAAACCCCAAGGGGTGTTCGAAAAGATGTATGCTTCTCATCTTCTGGTTGCATCTTAATCTGATTGTATCCTGAGAATCCGTCCATGAAAGACATACGTTCAAAACCGCATGTATTGTCTATCATGACATCAGTAATGGGAAGCAGAAATTTGTCCTTTGGACAAGCCGTATTAAGATCTCGGTAATCTATACAAACTCGAACTTTTCCGTTCTTCTTCATAACAGGAATAATATTGGCCACCCAATCTGGGTGTTGTTCTTCACGAACGAAGCCACATGTAATCAGCTTTTTAACTTCTGCTTCAATTGTATCCATCATATCTGGTCTAAAACGCCGTTGCTGCTGTTTTACAGGTTTAATGTTAGGCAAAATATTGAGTTTATGAGTAGCAACTTTAGGATCTAGTCCTGGCATATCCTCATAACTCCATGCAAAGATGTCAATATAATCTTTGATAAGTTTTATCAACTCTTCCTTTTCATCTTCAGCAAGATTCTTACTGATGAATATTGGTTTGGGCGTCATTCCATCTCCAACATCAATCTGGATAACTTCATCTTCTGTAGGTGGTTGTCGCTGTTCAAAACGAAGTTCCCATTGAGTATCCATCTGTTGAGCCCAAGGATCATTCTCAAATGGCTCCGATTCATCATCGATTTGAACCATATTGACTGAGAATATCAGTCTAGATTCATCATATAAGAAATCCATGTTGTCTTTATATTGATGACTTTGATTATCAGAAGATAGAGTCATTCTTTCAATAAACTTGACAGCCATATACTCGAAAAAGAAATCTTCATTGATATCAAAGAGATGAGCAATATTTATATCATTTATAATCTGATTGCTAGGCTTCGGATTAGTCAACAGTGGACCATCATCCGTCTTTCGTGCAGATTTACCAAGATTGACAATCAACGGTGATTCTGGATCTTTCGTACAAGAAGTACGCCCTTTGACTTTGATCATAAAAGGTTGAACTTGGCTCTTAGCAGAAATTTTTATTGATTCCTCAGATAAAGTTTGAGTTCTTCCTTTAACCTTGATTATCAAAGGTTGATCATTGACAGGTTGAGATTGGATTCGTCCCTTGACTATTATCTTCAAAGGTTGCTCCTCTGGCAGATCTTCATTAATAGACTGATCCTCAGATGATGATTCTTCAGCCATGTCTGATATCTCTTTCATATGCTCTTGTTTATAAAGCCTTGAATCAGAGAAGTAGGCTTCGACACCCTTGAAAGGATTAACATCAGCAAACTCGATTTTTACAACTCCTTGGAAGTCCACATACTTGAAACATTGGTGGAGAGTTGAAGGCACAATATTGTGTTCATGAATCCACGGTCTTCCAAGAAGAACATTGTAGGATACGTCCGAGTTGATAACATAGAAAGTTACCATGGTTCGAAGATCACCAATCTGAATCTGCAGACGAATCTTCCCCAGCGGCTTGCTCTTGCCAGAGTTAAAACCAACAATCGTGGTACTAGTGTAAGTCAGCTCACTAGTAGGAATCCTCAGGGGTCTTAGCATACTCTGAAGAATTATGCTAATTGAGGATCCAGGATCAATGTAAATCCTGTCAATTTCAGTGGATTCGATATATCCAGTGTAGCATAGAGGTCTATCATGCTTGTTGTGTTTCAATAGCATATCCTCTTGTGTAAAGGTGATGTTGGGAATTGCCTCCATCACGCTATGACATTGTGGACATGACACTAGTATATTATCGAGAGTCTTGAGTTGAGCCAAGCATGAATCTGCTTGAAGTAAAGCTTCTCTCAAAGTTTTCCTGCTCTCTCTGAAAAGACGAAGCAGTTCAAATATAGATAACCTAGCCGGAGTATTGGCTAACTGGGCTAGAATATCGAACTTATAAGGCTTCATTGTCACCCCCTGACTGGAAGCAGACTTCAATGGGATATCAAAGCGTACTGCCTTCTGTTTTCCTTTTTCAACCGCAGACGGTTTAGCAGGAACAGGAGAAGATTGAACCGGTAGTGTTTCCACTACATCTTCTGCTTCTTTGGAGGATCCCTTATAGTCTTTGTGGTACTCTTTTCCAGATCTTGTACCAGCAAAAGTTTCTTCTTCAGACTCAGAAGAAGAAAGTACCATATTACAAGATTTAGTCTTTCTTCCTTTAGCCTTCTTCTTGTGAGGGTTGTTACAAGAAACTTCGGAACCCAATCCAGCGGTGGAATTCTGATTTTGAATTTGTAAAGGAAGACGTATTCCTTTATCATGGTTCAAACCTTGTGCCTTTTGAAAGTCGTAACCCATCTTCTTCATGAGAAGGACTGATTGCTGACTATACAAGTGGATAGGCAGTGAACTTTGAACAGGTGTTTCAGCACAGAAAGAGGAAGGAACCTGTGCAACTACAGGAGAATGAAGCACAGACGTCTCTGTAGTTAAGGGAGGAGAAGGATTCGAGATACGAGGAGAAATCCCTGTTGGAGCTTTTTTATAAGCAGCAAAGACTTGTTGTGCCCGATATAAAGGAACACTGTTCATAGCTAGCCACTGCTGATGGGTAAGCTTGAGCTTGGTAGGAGGAGCTAGACTTGGAGGACAGATGTTTAGTCCTTTCAGTCTATCTTCAAGAGGAAGGTCATCCCATAGATGATCCAAGTCATCAGGATCTGGAATAATATGAGAAATCATGTTGCAGGTTTTGACTTTCTTACCTTTCTTGGATTTTGAAGTTTTACCTCCATTTTCCAACTAAGGAACTAAGTCAGGATGTACCCACATGATTTCACCATTGTTCAATGTGAGCGACAGCAATTCTGCATTTTCTCCCCTGGCAGGCGGGATATTCACGATCTTCACCATCGCCTTCGGGATTGGGATAATTCCATCTGGGACTTGCTGTGGAGGAAAATCTCCAAACTAAAGAGAAACCATATTGGTTGTGACAGTATGGTCATCATTGGTTAAAGTGATAGCACCACCATTTATCAGCTCTTGGATCTTCTTTTTCAAGACATAGCAAGCACTGGTAGGATGATTAATGTATCTATGATAGATACAATATTTGGGATTGTCAGTCAGATTCACCTCATTAGGCCTCTTTGGCTCTGGAATCTGAAGTTTACCACTTTTCACCAGACATTGAAATATCCCTGGGATATCACTTTCGTCAAAGGAGTATTCTTCCTTTGGCCTGGAAGATTTCTGATTACTCGGCGTTGTTTTGTTCTTGGAAAGATTAACCATAAGAGTATCTTTTCACTTCGCATTACGATTGCCAGGATTATTTCTCTTCCCTTTATCTTCTGAAGCGAAAATCATCCCGTGCTCGCGAGCCAACCTACCATTGGTCTCGACAGAAACTGCTGCTATGATAAAAGAAGCCCAATCTGTGAATTGGGAACCCGTGAAGACAGCGATGGATGGTCGCAGATTTATCTTGCATGTGTCAATCAACGCTGAATCTGGCATACCAGGAGGCATCTTTAGAGTAGCCTGTCGAAAATGTCCAATGAACGTCCGAGTATCTTCTTTCTCCTTTTATTTGATTTCTATCAAGGAGGACATGTTCATGTCCATACCTCCTTCATAGAAGCGGAAGAGGAACATTGCTTTGAATTCGTCAAAAGACGAAATAGAGTTATCGGGTAAGCTACGATACCAGTCGTAAGCTGAACCCGTCAGGCACCCGATAAACACTTGCGTGAGAAGTGCATTATTTTTCTGCAAGTGTACAGTCATAATATCAAAGTAATTGATATATTGACTGGGAGATACTTTTCCATCGAACAAAACTATGGATTGTGGCTTGAACTTCGGTGGAAAGGGTACATCATTCCAATGAGGAGGATAAGGTTGCTTAATCCCTAACCTCTGGAGCTCATCTTTGTGCCTCAAAACTTCAAACTGTGCTTTAAGTTCACGCACTGCTTGAATGGCTTCACTGGTTTGAGGAAGCACATTTGACTGAGTAGTCGTTGGATGTACCATGACCCCCACTGGAGGTGGTACATCTTCTGGAATGATGGGATCTGGAGATGCAGAATTCTGATTAACAGCAGGTTCTTAAATATTCAAAGGTATTTTAGCCCCTTGACTATCTTGAGTCTGTGCTGCTACTGGTACTGGTGTTACTACCGTCGGTTGACCAGTTTCCTGATTCAAAATTATTTGATGCATGCTTTGTACCATGTTAAGCATATCCTTTAGTGATTGTTCAACGGCAGTGAGGCGTTGTTCTGTATTAGCAGATGACGTCTCTGGTTCATCTCCAACAGCGTAGGATTCAACCTCTCTTGAAGAAACAGAAGGATTTGTATAGAAGTACGAATCCACGCTATCGGTATCAGACTCAAAAGATTGAGTACCCCCAGCTTCCGAGTCAGAAGTCTGCAATAGTCTTTGCCTTCTTGACCGAGTGTTCTGATATACTCCTTCAAAGGAATCAAGAAGCCTGTTGAACTATTGTTGACTTGGAGTTTGGGACGTGTTCCGTCTTGGATGTCGTCCTCTGTTAGTATGAGATGCCATGTTGACTGACACGTATGGCAACTCATGTTCTTGGTCTTCAGCTTGATGTGGAGGTGCATTAAAACTCAATCGATCAAAAACTGATCGTCTTGAAGCTGAAAAACAACAGTTGATCACAACCTGGTGGTATTCACAAAGGTGTTTTTCTTGGGGGAATGTCACCGGAGATTGTCTATTCTTACGCTTTTGCATTAGCAATTTGCATAAGTCAGAAGGAGTGGATGTAGTATTCTTCTTTATTACATTTGGGGTAGAAAAACGTCTAATCCCTTGTGTATAGAGAAGATTACTGGCTGCATTCGTAGAACCAAACTGTACGTTTTTACGCGTTTGGAGTTGTGTACGTAAATCTTGAGATTTAGCACGCAAGACTCTATTTTCTTGGCGCGTAATTTGCAAATTTGGTACTTTGCGTAAAGCAGTATAAGAAGGTTGTTGGTGTAGAACAGAAGTTTTACCAACATCATTTTTACGCTGCACACGTCTAGATACATTCACATTTGACATGTGAGCATCATTGTGAATTTCATCTACACTGTCATAGATAGGAGATTTATCTTTACGCATGGAACGTAAAATCTTGTTATCTACCACGTTACCAACGGAAGATTTTGTTTTACGCGAGGAGCGTAATTTATTTAGGCCTACCACGTCACCGACGGGAGACTGATTCTTACACCCAGAAGCACAAACTTTAGAGTCTGCCCCATTACGAATAAGAGACTCATTCTTATGAACTGAGCGTAAAATTTGGTTCTTACGCAGTGGGCGTGAAACTTGGTTATCTTCACCGTTATGAACAGGAGATAAATTGTCACACTTCGAGTGCAATTCTGAAGTAAGGACTGCCTCGTTATGAACGGAAGCCCCTACGATAGGAGTGGAAAGAATTCCCTTGTCATCAGAAGCAGCAAAGAGATCAGAAATCACTTTGGATTTGGGAATCCAAACTTTTCGCGCTTTACGAGACTTTTGAACATTAGAGTGGCGAGAGCCACCCCCAGTTCGGAGCATTTCTTCATAGGCAGTCTGGTCGAAGTGTACAACCAGAGTCTTCTTGGTCGAACCGACCGAAACATCATCATATTGAGCAATCACCTCCTCGTCAGAGGAGAAGGTCGTCCCCAGCAGAGTCGCCATTTTTGTTTCACTTAACAAAATGCCTGGAAGGAATTGGCTTTTGAAAATAAAACGAGAAAGAGTACAAGAAGTACAAATTTGATTCTGGAAAAGTATTGCTATGGAAGTCTGATCTGTAAATGATCACTTTGTTCCTTGGACCATATGATGATGATGAAGATCACTGCTTGAACTAGAACAATTTGGAAGAACTAATGCACCAGAAAGGTAACGACGCACTTGGGCACTAATGGCGAGGCCGAATGATTTCCTGCTTTGCTTCACTTTGTTCTGGAAGAAAAGTTGAAGAAGAATGCTCTAGAGAATCAAAATCTCGAAGCTCTGATCTCTGTATTCCCTCCTGTCTCCTCTGTGTCTTGTATGAGAAAAATGAGTCTATTTATAGACTCGGACTTCCGTGCGTAAAAGAGCATCAAAATCTGTCTTTACGCTAACAACTGCCATCCACGATCAGAGTCGTCCTCTGTATATATTGACACGTGTCCCATCATTTCAGTAAGAATAGGATATATGTACACACGTTCTTCGAAATATGTGGCATGAAGGCCACGTAGGCACACCACGTTCTAAACTGGCCAGAACGAATAGGGCGTAAAATAGCCTTAATATCGTCTGGGCATAGTAAGATGAGCGTAAACTAGCTCTGTCATAGGTTTCCAGCATAAAGTGGTCATTAAATAACCTTGAGCGTAAAATGGCTCAAATAGACTTCACGCACACATTGTTTTTTATGAGCGTAAGGACTCATGTAAAACTCCGTGCGTAAAAGAAACCCTTCAGTGAGTGTAAAGTAGCTCGATCTTTATAAATGACAACAATGATCTTTGTATAAGACAAATTCTATTAAATTCTGTGGTAAATGCCATCATTTGATATCTCCATGTCAAAGTCCGCATTAAATGCGAGATTTGACAGCTTTGTCCAGCGTAAAAGAGGCTGCTCTGTCCTTGGCGTAAAATTACCGATGTAGACCCAAGCGTAAAATGATCAATCTGCTTAGGCGTAACACGATTAGCCTCGTCTTGGGTGTAAAGAAATCACCCGTTCTGTTAGGCGCAAAGCAGGTCACTTACGAATAAGATGACTCTTTCTTTGAAGCACTTTTTACGCTCCTACATCCACTATTTTGAGCGCAAATTGTGCGATCAACTTTTGAAGCTATAAATAACCGTTTATTTCAAACTCTTCATTTTCTACTGAAGTTTAATTTTTCTCAAAAGCCCTATCTACCCTTCTTCTTCCTAATCTTTGACTAGCATCAAATGGCGCCCAATAGATCTGCTGTCGAGAAGGGAAAGGGTATTGTCGAGCCTTCTTCTCGCGTTCCATCCACACACACGCCTCAGTATGCTCCCCTTTCGTCACGACGAGAGACTGCCAACCCAGCCGTAGAAGGTGAATGTTTGACAACAAATATCGACCAACCCCTTTTTAGGGTTTGGTTTGATTTGACAATATGCACGCCTACTCTTTTTAGAATTGGGCGTGTTTCCTGACTTGTGCCCCTCTGGATATGGGGACCCAAACTGGAGAGGGGAGTTCTTCTATGTTGCCAGTTCTCGGGTCTCCTGGTGTACAATCTGTAGTTCCTCCGGTTACTTCAAAAACAAGAATTCCAATAGAAGTGGCTATCCTGGGGATCTCAGCAATGAATAGAGCTGTTGTCGAAGCTTATACTAATGCTTTCTTCACTTCTCTGAAGCCTTTAATTTAAATGGTCATAGAAAAGGACCAACCTTATGAATCAGTAAGGGGCCCTTCCTCCTTCATCATTGGAGCCATCCGCAAGATTGGTGATCTGGATAGAGTCAATTATTTAGATCATATTTTGAATGAAATTGAAGAATCGATCAAGTCTTACAAAGATCTAACAAGGGGAAACACCCAGAAACTTATAGAGGCTGAATGCGAGGTGATGGATCATGAAGTTGCAATACGAAAAGCAGAGTTTGAAGCTTCTATGGTAGCTTTCTCACAGCGTTATACAGAATTGGAATCTTTTATTGTCGAGACAACTTCCTCTGTTGAATGCTATAGGATAGAAGCTGCAGAAAAGAAAAAAAGCTGCTGAATATCAAGTTCGTCTCCAGGAACTGGAAAGTAAAATGGCTCGGCTTCAAGAAGCAGTTAAAGCAGCTCGACGACGTGAAGAAAAAGTATTGGAGATGCATCAAATTACTGCAAGTCAACTAGATGACTTGAAGAGGCAGCGGGATGCACTTTTTTAAGTCGAAGGTGAAGAACTGGAACGTCGAGCAGAAATGCTGCAACCTTTTGATCCAAAATCCGGGAGAGCTCTTGCAAGACAAAGGATACTTGAATCCAGAGTAGAGAGGGCTGAGAATTTGAAAAGACTAATCATTGATCTCTGCACTCAGCCTCCCCAATGAAGCAGCCTATAGGATCTTTTTTGTCTTCTTGCCCTTCAAATGATGTACTTTTTTTTTGACATTTTGAACATTATGGCAATAAAATAATGCTCTTTTTGTGATTCTATTACTTATTATATACCTATAGTAGATATAAGTAATAAATAAGGATAGAAAAATATGTTCAGAGGTACCGGACATGACATATCCCCTAAAAGAAAATAACAATATTAATTATATTTGTTCAGAGGTAATGTGGACGTGACAGAATATAACTCAGAATATTGTCATTTTAAAAGACAACTTTATCAGAGGTAATGTGGACGTAATGAGACGCTGATATAGATGATAAATTTAGTGGTAATGTGGACGTGAATCTATTGATATAAAAAATAGAATTCAGAGGTAATATGGACGTGAATCTATTGATATAAAAATAGAATTCAGAGGTAATGTGGACGTGAACTCATTTTTTTTATTGATGATCTTCAAATCGGTTAGAACTTAAAGACATGATATCATGTCTAAAAAGTCGATATCTGTGATAATACAGATTTATCATAAAGAAAAATATTTTATAACAACTGGGTTTCAAAAGACAAAATTGATGATTCGTATAGACTCCATTGAGGATTTTGAGAGGAAGGATATTCCTGACTCTGGAGATACCAGAACTCTTGTTTATTTGCTTCAGGGAGGCTTTTGCTGACAAATATCGATTTTGGGGAAGTTTCATCTCCAACATTGACTTGAACCAACTGATCTTTGGTAGGTGGCTCACGTTGCTCAAAGCAAAGCTTCCATTAAGTATCCATCCTTTGTGCCCAAGGATCAGATTCAGAGGCTTTGTAAAGTCTTTATCATCTTCCGAGAACTCGGCAGTTACCATATTGGAAGATAGAGTCACTCGATGGACATGCCCTACACTGGTGTCTAAATCCTATGAGATAGAATCAGAAGAGTTAGATCGTTCTTCTTCATCGGATTCGGAGGCTTCTGGAGTCAGAATTGGTGAAGTATAACCTAATTCCCGCTTCGTTTTGCTGTAGTATCGTTGTGATTTTCCTTTTGGAGCAGGAATACGAATAGGAGTTTGCCTTTCTTTGCCGCCATTGAGACCAACTTTAAAATTATAGCCCGTCTTTTGAATGATATCTTTTGATTGCTGACTATAACGACGTAGTTAAAGTCTTCCGTTATCATGATTTTCTTCTTCACTATCGGGCGTGATCTTCTGTTCCGTTCCTTTACTAAAAAGTATAGAAAGTTCATCCTTCTTCCCAGAAGGAACTAAGAAGAAGGAGTTTTACATTAGCTCGAGCAATACTTCATTTTGGGAAGCTTTAACTGCTCCTATGGTAAGTGGTTCGAAGTTATCTAACATTTTTAAATAACATCGAGTATAGTAAAGAACATCAATATACTGTAAAGGAGATTCTAGTTTATTGATTTGTACATCATCATTTACAACATAGTTTTTAGCCTTAACAGAAGGCTTAGTAAGGTTGATAACCAGAGAAGGAGAAGGAAAAGGTGAAGGTGAAGGTTTGTTACGACGAAGGTCGATAACAAGAGGCTCAGAATAGGTTAGCTCCCTTTGTTCCCTTTCTACAGCAGGAGGCTGTTTGTTATGAGAGAAAAGATGTATAGTCAATGTCTGAGAAGAAGAGGAACGAGAAGCACGTCCTTTGACGGGGATCATGAAAACATCTTTTGAAGTATATTTCTGATCTTCCTCACTATCCATCGCCAATACAACTTTCATGAACTCCTCCTTGTATATCCGAGATTCCGTACAATACGCTTCAATTCCCTTGAAAGGATTTAGGTCAGCTACTTTCTTTTGGACTTCTCCATTGACGTCCACGTATTTGAAGCATTGATGTAAAGTGGATGATACAATGTTATGCTCATGCAGAAAGGGTTTTCCCAGCAAAGCATTATAAGAACCATAATTATCGATCACGTAAAAAGTAACCTTTATACGAAGATTGCCTATTTGAACTTTCAGGCGGATCTTTCCCAAAGGTTTACTTCTTCCGGAATTGAATCCCAAGATTGTCGTGATGGTTGTTGAAAGATTGTGTACAGGAATCTTTAATGCATCTATTAGAGTCTTTGGCATGATGCTAAGTGCAGACCCAGGATCGATCAAAATGCGATCAACCTTCATGGTATCGACATATCCCGTGAAGTAGAGGGGTCGATCATGACGATTATCTTCCAACTACATATCATCCTGTGTAAAGGTGGTGTTTGGCATGAGCACCATCACACTATGACAATGGAGACAAGTTATAGGCTCTTCCTCTGGCTTCTTGAGGAATGCTAGACAAGTATCAGCTTGAGTCAAAGCTTCAATCAATGTCTCTCGAGTTTCCTTCAAAAGACGGAGTAGCTCAAAAATTGACAATCTTGCCGGGGTATTAGCCAGTTGAGCCAGTATATCAAAGTTATACAACTTCTCAAGTGCCAAAGTTGGAGTCTTCTTCAATACTTTATCGAAACAGACAGGTTGTTTTCCTTTGTCGGCTGTCGGTTTGGGAAGAGTTGGTTCTACTTGCGGTGATGAAGTTGATGGAACATTGATAGCAGGAGAAGATGGTGCTTGAGGAGGCTCCAGAGCTGGAGCAGGGTTTTCTTGACCTTCTGAATAGCCTTTTAGGTAAGGTTTCCTAGACCTGGTACCAGTTAAGACTTCTGCTTCAGATACAGGTTCGAAGGACACCATATTACAACTCTTTACCTCGATCTTGTTTCTGGAAATCTTCTTTTGACAAGATGAAGAGTTCGTCCAGTAACCCAAACCAACCCGAGATTGGTTGTGAAAAAGACATAGAGAAAGAGGTATATAAGATCCCTTTCCATGGTTCAAACCAGAGGCCTTTTGTAGATCATATCTCATTTTTGTCATTAGTTCATGAGATTGTGAACTATATAGATGGAAAGCTGGTTGATATTTGGCTTCTAACTTTGACAATGTTGTCTCTGCAGAGGAAGAAGAAGAAGGATTATCTGCTGCCGAGATGAAGGTGGCAGTTAGAGGTGGAAGACAATGTTCACCAAATGAAATCATATGACATGATTTATTTTTAGTAGACGTCTTAGACTTGGTGGAAAAAGATGGTATTTCAAAGTCTGTCGCTAAATCTGGATGAATCCATATAATTTCCCCTTTATCAGTAGACAGAGGAACAAGACCATTAGTTCGTGCAGGTGGAAGATTAACAATCTCTAGAATAGTTCTCGGGATGGGGATGGCACCATCCTGCACAAGATGAGCCAAAAAATCTCCAAACTGTAAAGAGACTACATTAGCCGTTACAGTTTTCTCGTCTTGTTGGGGAGTGATTGCACCAGAATTGACCATCTTCTGAATTTTACCCTTGAGCACATAGCATGCTCGAGTTGGATGTCTAATGAATCTGTGGTAAACACAATATTTAGGATGATCAGTCTTACCAACTTCCTCTGGCCGTTTTGGATCTGGCAGTTGAAGTTTATTGCTCTTGATGTGACAATCAAAGATACTCATGATATCATCTTCATCAAAAGAGTATTCTTCTTTTGGACGTGGTGCCCTTTGTGGTGGTACGATTGGGGTAGATGTTGGCTGATTTATATTAATAGCTAGGGCTTCTTTACCTTTGAGATTAATGGCCAAAGTCTCCTTGCTCTTGCGATTGTTCTGACGGCCACTATTATTTGGTGTGGCATATTCATCTTTGTCAAGATTATGTATTTGAATACCTAATTGCTTGAACTTGTCAGTGCTCTCTTCTGCTGCTTTGGCGTTCACTATGAAGGAAGGTCAATCCTGAAATTGTGTTGATCCTGTCCACATGCTGATTATAGGCAACATGTTTGATTTGCAAGTGTCTATAGTCAAAGTATCTGGAGTTCCAAGAGGCATTTTGAGTGCTTCACGGCAGAATCGTTCAATGAAACGTTCATCAGTTTTATTATGTCATTGTTTGATTTTAATGAGAGCAGACATAGTCATGTCGTTGGTTCTCTCATAAAATCGTTCCAAGAAGATTTGTTTGAAGCCAGCAAAAGAGGTTATACAACCATCTGGTAAACTACAATACCAGTCATATGCTGTATCAGCTAAACAGTCGACAAATACTCTAGTAAGAAGAGCATCATTTGGTTGAATTTGATCAGTTATTACTTCAAAGTGATTGAGGTATTGACTTGGAGACGTGCTGCCATCAAACAACATAATTGTAGGAGGATTGTATTTAGGTGGAAACTGGACTTCCTTCTATTCTATGGGATAAGGTTGCTTAATCCCAAGCTTCTGCAGGCTATCTTTCTGTTTGAAGGCTTTGAATTGAGTACGTTAAAGCCTTACGGCCTCATTGGTATCTCTCGTTGATTGTGGAGGAGTGGATTGATTTGATATGTTAGAAGGGGATACTGCATGATAAGTACCACCTCCGGCACCAGATTGACTTGGAATAGCCTGCACAGGAATGGAAGCGGTGTGAGGAGACTGTACCCCCAGATCAATATTGATGGAAGCTGATTTTGTTACAGGTTTCTGAGTCGGAATCAGATTCGCGACCTGTGGGACTGTATGTTGTGCCATAATTACAGCATGTATGCCTGTCATCATCTCAGCCATGTTCTTCAAACTAGCCTCCAAAGCAGCGATTCTCTGCTATTGACTGATAGAACTGGAAGTATCTTGATCTTCTGTGACGGCATAAGCAGTCACTTCTCTAGCCCTTAAAGACGAGCTAGTAGAAAAGATGGTCCTTTCAGAACTTTCACTGTCAGCATCAAAGTCATATAAAGAACTACCCCCACAATAAGTGATAGGGATGTCTTGTTGACTAAAGGAATCTTGGTTAGAATCAAGAAGATTCCTTTGACCGATTATGTCTTGGTTGGAAGAAAGATTCCTTTGACCGATTATTTTTCGACTTCTTGATCTAGTATATTGGTATACTTCTTCGCCGGATTCATGAATCCGATCTAAGTACTATTGACTAGGATTGCGGGATGCATTATGTCTTAAACGTTTTCCACCACTAGTGCTTCGAGATGCCATGTTGACAGGAGCATAGAGTAATTCATCTTCGTCCACTAAGATTGGTTCAGGAGTCTGAATATAATTCAAACGGACAAAGACGAACCGCTTGGCTGACTGACAACAACATTTGATGACAACTTTATGGTAGTGATTGCAATGATGTTCTTGTTGTTGGTCCACCGTTGGACGGGATAGATTTGCAACCTTTCGCTTCTGTATTAAGAGTTCACGGAGGTCACTAACAGGACGAGAAAAAGTTACAGGAATGTAGTCCTTAATGATATTCGGGACATGGTTCCTATTCTTGAGGCATCCCGTACCATGAGTGTACAAGGACGTGCTAAGCTGGTTAGCATAAGTCTCAGGATTTTCTGTCTCAGCATTCTTCCTCTGGTGCAAGTTAGCAACTGGTGCAGGTTGCGCTTGATACATCTTGGGATTTCTCGAGGTTGACCCTAATTGGCACCTGTTGATATAGGTGCACAAGTCTGATAGAGAAGCTACTTGTGCATCTACTTAAGATACTAGCAGTTTGCCTTGTCGGGATATTGAGATACATAGGGTTGGTAGATCCTGCCCTGACCTCTTTGGAGTAGGCATAATACCCTTTTGTGTGGAAAGTTTATTCTGAATAGAGCCCATCTTCCTGACAGAGATTTGGTTGTCTCTGTTAAGAAGAATAGAATACCTATCTGAATTAACAGTACTTTCCACCCAGACAACGACTCGAGCAGATTGAGGAAAAGCTAAAGAGCGTTTTCCTTGATTTAGTGATTTCTCACTAAACTTCTGGTTTGGTGGCAAAGAGGGAGCCACTAAATAGTGTTTCTCTTTACGTTGTGCTAGTGCAGAAGTATATGCAGGTTGTACCAGAGCATGAATAGGCATAGGTTGTGCCAGAGCAGGAACATATGCAAGTTACGTCGGAGCAGGAACATGTGTAGGTTGCGCCAGGAAGGAAAAGGCCAAAGGGCACTTTCTTTTGTTTTGTCCAGCAGTGTGTCGAGACGAAGTCTCCTTCAATTTTAGAGTCGGAGAAGTAGAGTGCTTAGCCAAAAGGCTGTTACCCTTAGGTTGCACCACGGCAGTGATGGGCGCAAGTTGCACAGAAGCAAGAACAGGTACAGGTTGTGCCAGGAAAGAAAAGGCCAAAGGGCCCTTTTCCTTATTTTGGACAACAGTGTGTCGAGACGAAGTCTCCTTCGATTTCAGAATCGAATAATTAGAGGGGTTAGCCAAAAGACGGTTTCCCTTAGGTTACGCCAAGGCAGTGTTGGACGCAAGTTGGACAGAGGCAGGGGATTGTGCTGTCGAGGACTTAGGAGTCCAAATAGAGCACGTCTTGCTTTTAACAGCGATAGCAGTGCGCTTGGCACCCCCGTATTGATCATAGCCTCGTAGGCTGTCTGGTCGACTTGAACGACCAGGGTCTTCTGCGTCTTGTCGATTAATGCGGTATCATATTAAGTTGTCAATTTCTCGTCGAAGGAGAAAGTCTTCTCCAACAGAGTCGCCATTTTGTTTGCAAGAACAAAAGTCTTTATTACAAACTTAAAAAAAAGTACAAGAGTACAATTGATTTTTGCGGAAGTACAACTACAGAAAATCTGATCAGAAGACGATCACTTTATCCATTGGACAATGTAATATCGAAGACACTAGCCTCTGGAGGATGCAACAGCAGTTTAGCAGAAGATTATGATCACTCTTGATGCTTTGGGGTTGATTTAAAACTCTATTTATAGAGTTCATAAAATAACCATTTAGTAGTTATTCTGGGTTGCGCGCACATTAGGTTGTACGCCTCCTGTTCACTTGCGCAAGCGGTTTGTACCAACTGCTGTGAATGCGTGGCATCATTTAATTGAGATGCGCGTGGTCGTAGGCAGTGTAGTGGGCATGCTCTACGAAGTTGGTGGCTTGCGTGCCATGTCACTCTGTTCTGAACACTGTTTGATTATCCTGCACGAACTTCATCAGGTTGCACGTGGGCGCAATGTAGCGACTTGTGCGAGCAGTTGTGCCAACTGCTGTAAACGCATGGCATCGTTTGATTGAGATACGCGTGGTTGTGGGCAGTGTAGTGAGCACGCTCTGCAAAGTTGGCGGCTTGCACGCCACGTCACCCTGCTTTAAAATAAGAGTTAATCAGGTGGTGCCAACTAGCCAGACTGCGCATGAGCGTAACTCAATAACTGGCTCCTTTGACTGGGTCTTCTATGCTGTACTGATTAATTCTCGTGCCACATAATGACTTGCACGAACCAGCTGTCAGAATTAATTACATGCTGACAGAATATTCTCGAGTGCCGCGTTACGCGGGATTCGAATAGATTTTCTTTAATTTCTGTGCTGTCAGTTTGTCAGGCAATGATGATGCCGTTGCAGCTTCTCGAGGAAGTGTACCACATGGCGCTCGCGTAACCTGACTCCAGCACAACCAGATCTTGGCACAACCTGATGCTGCGCAACTTGATAGTTTGGCGCAACATAATAATTTGGCGCCATCTGAAGATCGAACACTTTAATGGGTGGCACCGCTTAATTTTTAGCCTCTACATAGATAGGTAGAGTTTTCCATCGAGTTGATGCCAGGATCCGGAGTAGCACCGGTCTCTTTTAATGTGTACCGATTAGCAAAGAAGAAGCTAAATGAGTTGAAGCTTCCACTAGAGGAGGTGCAGGCCAAAGGATTCATTCGACCAAGTGCATTACCTTGGAGAGCCAAGGTGTAGTTAGTACCAAAGAAGGATGGGTCCTTCCGAATGTGCATTGTCTATAGAGCCCTAAATGCCTGGACCATCAAGAACAGATAACCTTTGCCTCTGATCGACGACTTGTTCGATCAACTGACTGGAGCCAAGGTGTTCTCGAAGATCGACTTGAGATCGGGATACCATCAGGTGAAGGTGCGGAAGAAGGACATTTCAAGGACAGCATTCAGGACTCGTTAGGGTCACTACGAGTTCTTGGTGATGCCTTTTGGATTAACTAATGCACATGTTGTGTTCATGAATTTGATGAATAGAGTGTTCCACCAGTAGTTGGACTAGTTCGTGTCATGTTCATTAAGTGTGAGTTCTTTCTGGATTATGTCTCTTATTTTGGACACATCGTCTCAGGAGAAGGTATCTCTGTGGATCCATCAAAGATCTCGGCCGTAGAGACATGGCCGACCCCTACCAATGTCTCGAAGGTGAGAAGTTTTCTTGGACTTGTCGGATATTACCGGAGGTTCATAGAAAACTTCACGAGGATCGCTGATTCGATGACCCGCTTGACTCGCAAGGAGCATGAGTTTATCTGGATAGAGGAGGGTCAGGTGGAATTCAATGAGATAAAGAAATGCCTGACCACATCACCTATTATGACCATCCTATTCGGACTAGTAGGATTCTTGATCTACATCGATGCATCTGGGAAGGGGTTGGGATGCGTATTGATGTAGCACGTGAAGGTTATGGACTATGTTTCGAGACAGCTGAGGATTCATGAGAAGAATTTTCTAACCCACGACTTGGAGCTTGTTGCGGTTATATTTGTCCTAAAGCTTTGGAGACACTACTTGTATGGAGAAAGGGTAGAGATATTCACAGACCATAAAATCTTAAAGTATGTCTATACTCAGAAGGATATGAATCTGAGGAAAAAAAGATGGTTTGAGCTAATAAAAGACTTTTAGATCGAGCTGTTGTACCATCCAGGGAAGGCTAACATTGTAGCAGATGCCTTGAGTAGGAGGCCCATGGCATATATATTGACGACTCACCGCCATATACTAGGGAAGCTACGAGAGTTGGAGATCAAGGTGATATTGCCAGGAGCATATGGCCAGTTGGCTAGTCTTCAGGTGCAATCTTCGTTAATTGAGAGGATCAAAACTGTCTTGTCAATATATGCCAGATTTTAGCGACTTCGGCTGAGGACGGAAGTTGGTATGCAAACGGGATTGCACATTCATGAGGACGAAACTATAAGGTATGGAGATCGCCTCTACGTTTCCAATAGAGAGCTTCATCAGGAGCTGATGATAGAGGCGTACAGCTCGGCATACTCTATCCACCCAGTAGGCACAAAGATGTACAGAGATCTGAGACAATATTTCTGGTAGCATGGAATGAAAAGAGAGGTAGCCCGCTTTCTAGCCAAGTGCCTGGTATGTCAACAAGTCAAGGCTGAGTATCAGCGGTCTACAGGACTGCTCCAGCCACTCTCGATACCGGAGTAGAAATAGGAGCACATCACTATAGAATTCGTTATGGGTTTACCGAGGAGTCCGAGTGGACATGATGCAGTTTGGGTGATAGTAGACCAACTCACTAAGTCATCTCACTTTCTTTCCTTTAGAGTGGGACAGTCCACATAAGCCCTAGCTAAGATGTATATTAGGCAAATCGTGCGACTTCACGGAGTCCCGGTTAGTATCATGTCTGACCGAGATTCGAGGTTCACATCGCACTTCTAGCGGAGCCTACATGAGAGCCTTGGGACCCGCCTAAAGTTTAGTACGTCATATCATCCCTAGACAGATAGGCAATCAGAGCATACTATTTAGAACCTGGAGGAAATATTGAAGGTATGCATGCTAGATTTTGAGAGATCATGGGAGGACCACTTGCATCTGGTGGAGTTTTCCTACAACAACAGCTATCAGACTAGTATCTACATGGCCCCCTTCAAAGAATCTTTTGACAGGAAGTGTCGTTCTTCAGTCTGTTCTAGTGATATGGACGAGAGGCATATACTCGGACCAGAGTTGGTGGTTTATATAGTAGAGAAGGTGAAGCATATCCAAGGGCACTTGAGAGCAGCTCAAGATAGGCAGAAGCACTGGGCGGACATACACCGTCCCTGGAGTTTAAGGAAGGGGACTATGTCTTCCTGAGGATCTCACCTACCAGAGGTACCATCAGGTTTAGAGGAAGAGGAAAGCTGAGTTCAAGGTACATTGGACCCTTTGATGTTCTAGAACGGATTGGAGAGGTCCCCTACCGGTTAGTTTTGCACCAGACATTAGAGGGTGTTCATGACGTGTTCCATGTATCTCAGTTGAGGAGGTACGTGCCAGATCCTACCCACGTCCTTGACCACTCGGAGATCAACGTCGGACCGAGTTTGTATTATAAGGATCACCCGGTGGAGATCTTGGATCAGAGGGAGAAAGGTCTGAGGGGTCTGACCATCCCGCTAGTTCGCGTCGCTTGGAGGCATCATGCACCAGGATAATCGACTTGGGAATGCGAGGATGCGATCCGTGAGCATTTTTTTCATCTCTTCATGGGGCTAGTTATTCATGCATTATTATTTAGTTATTTATATCTTGCTGTTATATTAGATGCCAAAATTTTGAGGACAGAATTCTCTAAGGTGGATAGGTTGTAAGCTCTCTAAATTTTAATTATAGAATTAATGATTAATTAGGACTGATTAAGTTTAATTAGGATTTAAATACGTTTAATAGTGAATTTTTAGTTTGTTCTTGCCCCTCTAATATAGAGGGAACCACCAGTCGGAGAGCTAGCTCCGTACTTCATCATCTTTCAATTTAGTTGTTGTAGCTCCTGGCGCCTTCACCCGACCTTTTCGGGGAATTAAATGCTATCAGCGTGCTATGGGGGATTCTTTAGGCAATACAAAGGATAAAGAATCAGTATATTCAGGTTCGGTCTTCTGCCCTCTCTCTTGTCTTCATTCCCGATGATACTCTACCTCGCCCTGATCCTTTGGGCATTAATGAATTTCCCACTTTTATTTATGATCATCAAATGCACCATGCCGTAACTTTTAATTTAGGGGCACAAGACTAGTCATTTTTTCAAAACCAATTTCACATGCATGATCTAGTCGATACACTCTACACCCATGGCCTTCAGGTCCCACTCAAACGTACCTCATTGTGCTCTATTTTAATCGCACAACTTTTCTGACACAAGACCCGATTTTGACTCATACCATGGAATCACATTTACTTTCGACTTAAATTGGGGACACCATTTTGACCCAAACCTTTCATCCCAAAGTATGGACATGACCCACATTAAGCCAACTACACACATGACACTTGTGTCCCATTCAATTGAGCCCCACATGTTACTTATTTATCCATGATCATAAATAACTTAAATTAAGCCATTGATCACATCTAGCCCGACCTTGACCCAACCTAATACCAATAAACCAAACCCAAGCTACATGTGGCCGCCTCATCACCAACGATACACACAACACCATTCGTTTTTCGATAAAATACCAAACACCAAGCAAGGCAACTCCTAAAACCCAATGGAAAAAACCATTGTTCATAAAGGCTAAATAAAAATTTCCTCTTGAGACACTCAACTCCTCACCATTCAATGTGAACCATGTTTGTCCAAGCCAAATGGTGGCTTTAGGACTGCAAACTATGAAAACTCTACCCCATGGCCAAACACCCTCTCACACATCACCCCTCCATTTGAAAAGATTCTTCTCATACACTCCACTCTCTCTCATTTTTCCTATTCAAATACAAACCCAAGCCACATGTGACCGGCCACACCAAACTCTTCTCCCTTCAACAGCACACAAAGCCCCCCAAACCCTAAGCTCTTTATTCTCCTTTCCTCCTTCCTTCTTCTCTACCTCTCCTCCCTATCTCATCATTCCTCCATTAGAAGCCCCCACCCGAGCTTAATACTGCCGCTACCGCTCCTAGCAGCTGCTGCCGCCGCCCCACTTACCATACGTGCCGCCTAGGTCGGTCGCCTCCATTGTCCCACACCCCCCCGATGACCTCAGGGAAGGCCCTTTCGTCGCCCAGTCCGCTAGTCTGTTTCCAGCAGCGTGAGCGCTGCTGCTGTAACAACGGTTGTCGGGCGTTACTGCTGCGGGTGCCGCGGTCGCAGCACCGTCGCATGTGCCGTTCGACGCCTTCGGACCCCTCGTCACCCGACGACCCTCTAGGAGGGAGTCACCGCCACCAGCAGCTCCCCCCGAGTCGCTCGTTACCACCGGACGACGACAACTATTTTGGTCGCCGTCGTCTCTTCGCGATGACATGGCTCCATCCTACGGCATTTATTGCTATGTCTGACCTCCCTCGCACGCTCTCGCAGCCAAGGTACATCCCTACAACATCTAGGTATACAACTACTCCTTCCTCCTCTTCCATTTTGCTAAGTTTCCTATACTATAGATGACAACACTTTTCCTATATATGATGTTAATATAACCGTAGAGATATTACATGCATCAACACCTTGCTATATTCTAATTACCATCACACCTTGCTATCCAGTGTAGTATCACCTATTGCATACACATATATCTTGTTAAACACTTCATATATATGTATGACTTGACATATATATACCCTTATCCTTACTTAGCCATAGTGGTCATGCCATGAATCAGTAGGCCTCTAAACCTATATGTACACATGTTATTACTTTTGTTCTTAAAAACCATATGTATCTACATACGGACACATGTCATTAATTGAAGAGCTTAGGACACATGAATACTGTCACATAAATATGCAATCTATGCCATACACATGCTATATGGAACCATGCCTAGATATTTCTAAGAAATGTTGGTTGTAGGATTATTATAAATTGTACCCTGGACATGTATGGCATCGTGCCTAGGCTTGAGAATAAAGAATATGCCATTGCACATGTAAATCAATAAGTTGGTTGACACGTTACGAGTATGTAAGCTCAAGTTGTTATGTCGGGTTGTGTATTATATTTCATGACCATTTAGCTCGACGTGAGGATTACTTGTTAACCACCCTTGGAAGAGTTGACTCATAGGTCGACCATGATTCCAAGAAAGGGTACACGGTCACTCTTGTGCGTATAAGCAATATAAATGTTAACCCTAGCCTATGGATATTTGTTGCGTAACTTGTTGGACTTCATGATCAAGTCATGATCATGAGGGTTGATTGTTGTTACTTAACGTACCGTAGCGTAGCCTTTAACATATTCTACTTGTAAATACTTGTAGGTGCCCGTGTAGATACGATCGAGACAGGAGGTACCGGAGCTTTGCTTGCACATTTCAGAGTTATAGGCAAGTATACCTTGCCATGTATTACTGGTTTAAATATATTTATTTGTGCCCTTACTTGTGTGAACTTAGTTAAATGAGCCCGAAAATTGCCTCGGATTTAGTCGATGATGGCATCGACACCATGATATATATACTCGACTTAGCTCTAGGAGACGTATCTATTGAGGTGTTATTATTGTCACGACCCGCTCCCGGATAACCGAGTACGAGTTCGTATCCAAGTCCAGCCTACGCCGCATTATCTATCACGCCCTAGAACCAGAATACAAGAGAGCAGGAGAGAGACACAGCCAGCTACGTACGTTGAAGTACAACCCAGCTCGCAATATGGTCACGGCTGTCTAGATGCATGAAAGTTTATCTACAAGCCAACAATCTCTTATGGTCAAGAACAAGCCTAGTGTCTCAATCTCAAGTAAGCAAATAATTGTTACAAGATGTTAGATCATCAGACATAGAATGTAAGGCATCCCAAATATTACATATTCAAATGATCATGAATCTAGTCATACAAAATGTGAGACTAGTAAGAGTTAAGTCATACATGATCAACCCTAGGATTTGTCAATCATGTTACAACCCTTAGGCAGACAGAAATAAAGTTTCAACACGAGCTAATACATGCTTGGCGGCTAAACGCCTCAAAAGAATAAGTTATATTAGAGTGGGAGAGCAAAATAAAAAATACACTCGTTGCCACGATTACGCTTGGTGTTCACCATCTAGTAGGAAGGCAAGTAGATCTTTGGGTGCTACTCCAAAATCTGGCCATACAAAACCAGCTGGGTCAGACCCCAGAAAGAGCAAGTTCCACAAGGGAGGCTCCACTTAGGAACTAAAACCAGCATATAAAGAATAGGAAAACTGATAAAAGAGCATAATTAAATAACATAAAAGACATGCTTTAAAGAATATACTAGCTTGCATAAAGAAATCAAGAGGTAAAATATAATACTCATGTTAATCATGTGACAATCATTCAGGCACGGCCAATCAAGTCCTGTGGCTTGCTATCATTAGCAACTATGGTTATCACATGCCTAGTTACGAGTAAGGTGCAGTTGAGATATTCCTGCAGTCATAAGCCCTGTAGATTATTCAGGTTATCCAGGCAAGGTAACAAGAGTTTATCAAGAATTCAGAGAAATATTAGGTGACTTAAAGGGCAACACATAACAGTGTGCTAGAAATGTGCCGTACTCGTCGGTAGGCTACAAGTTCACAGGTGCGGCCGGGATAACGAAATCACCTGTAACTGGAAAATATCTCTAAATGAACTACTTGATCATTCTAGTCGTTAACCTAGTCAGATTCATTATGAATTCCTGACCGTGGTAACCAGGAATCCATATCCTAGACCTGATGCAAGACGAGATAGGTAGCTTGTACAGGTACAATCAACCATAGAGTCAAAATAAGAGTTACACTAAGCAAGTCCGGGAGAGCTATCGCAACAGCAATTAAGATTAAACATATCATGTCAGGTTTACTTATCATATCAAGAGTACTTGTCAAGAGTGCGCTGTGATGGGCCATTATCAAGATTATCAAGATGGGATCATGTTCTCATGTTCAAGTTCAAATTACTAGCTCAAGATTGTTTTCCATAAATAAATTCACTTTATTTATTGTGTTTCTGGGAAAATTACAACTGTGGGAATTCGATCTAGAAGACGATCGCTTTATCCCTTGGACTATGCGAAGAAGAAAAGCTCTCAAAATTTTACAGCAATTAGATAGCAATATATCTGTCTAATGAATGAGAAAAAGAACTCTATTTATAGAGTCAAAAATAACTGAAAAGATAACTATCTTCACAACCTGTGCATAGTTGAAAATCATGCAGGATTTAACATACGCAAGGTTATGAGCAGTTACTGGACGTGGCCTGTAACTGTTGGACACATGGCAATCGTGCATGAGTCGTGTGCAAGTTACAGGACACGCATGCGAGAGATCAGTGGCATGGCTGCCACGTACTCCAATTTGATAAAATCCACGCAGACTTGTTGAAGACGAAATCCACGCAGACTCGGGGTAGAAAGCTTCAAAATCCACGCAAACTTGGGGCAAGAAGCTTCAGAATCCACGCAGACTTGGGGCAAAAAGCTTCAAAATCTACGCAAACTTTAGGAAGAAAACTTCAGAATCCACGCAGATTTGAGATGAAGAGCTCAAAATACACGCAGACTTGAGATAGGACTGCCAGCTGTCTTGATTTGGCGTGCCTCGACTGACACAAAATCTCTGACAAAATCCCTGACAGTGATTGCTTTGTCAGTCGCATTAAATGACAATAAGGTCTTTTTGGCACGCCAACTTGGTGAAGGCTGAGTCTTGTTGAAGAAGATTTCGAAAGTCACGCAATAGTCGGCTGTGATCTCTCGAGTCCCGTGCATACGTGGCATACGAGGAGACATTCTTTGACTGCAGTGCTGTTAATCATGATGATGTTCTGACAAATGATGAGCTATCCCAGCGTAACTTTGAAGAAATAGTCTGGTAGAACCCAGCGTGTATTTTTAAGCATTGTCCTGATCAAATCAGCGTGACTTTCAGACTTTGTCCTGATCAACTCAGCGTGACTTTCATTTTTGAGGCCTACAAAACCCCCTTCAAAGTTTTCGAAAAATGATAAATTATTTCGAAATACTTTAAAAACGAGATGATAAAATGAATTCAGTCACGCTGAGATGACTTCAAATTTTTCGGAAGTCGAAAAGACTTCGAAGTTCTTTGAAAACATCCAAATGAACTTATTAAATGTCATGATGACTCTTCATTCTCCGAGACTGATTGAATCCAATTTATGGTGGAATATGAACCACCGGCAAACTCCTTTATATAAACGGGAAGGAGATTCAGCTTTAATCTTCATCTTACGTCAACATGACACCGAAGGAGAAAGCTGAGGAAGAAGCACGAAAGTTGGGTTTTTGTGCCCATGGCGATCCTACTCTCGAGGGTAAGGAACTGGAGCCTCTAGTTATCGAGTTCAAAGATGACCCTGCTCAATTGGCTAAGAACTTCCTGAGCCATTTTGGTCTAGACGGCTAATCTTCTTCCAATGGGCGCAGCCTCGCAGAACAGCGGGAAGCGTTCGATGCTCTGTTACGCCGTATGGGGGTCAAGAGTGTAGAAGAATTGGGCATCAAGCTCAATCGCTCTGCAAAATAGAGCGTTTCTTTTCATGTTTTTGTTTTGAAAAAAATATTGCACTTCTTTTCCCTTTTGTAAGGCCATCAGTACAAACAAAATATTTTTGTGATACGCCTCTGTGCTGAAAACTAGCTTTACTCCGAACAGCGCGCGCTAATGAAGAGCATTATGTGGCTTCTTTGACTATTTCAAATGTTATGCTATTTTTTTTTTCAAAGCACACGTGACACTCATCCCGTAGTCATGAGCACTTTTTGCTCGGGTTTTTTTTTCCAAAAACAGGCTTGCACATTCCTTTATAAATAGATGGTTGAGTTTCACGCATACTCATCTCTTTATTCTTCTTCTTCTCTGAGAATGACCATTTAGCAAGATTTCACTCTCAACAGGAAAGCAATGTTTTCTGATGTTGTTTTCTTGTGCACATTCTTCTCTGTTGAAGATGAGCTTTTGCTTCTGACTGAACAGGGTACGCCTATCTTTATTTGGCCAGTACACGCTTGTCTTTGCTTGGCCAGTGCACACCTAATGACATTTCTGTTAATTAATTTCTTTTTTCTTGCTATTTTCTGCAGGAGCTTGGTTGGAAAAATTTTACAGAACTGGTATTGGCGATTTGGATGCCATAGGGAGCGTTCTTCTAACACCAACATCAGGGAGCTCATGCGCTTTTGACGCGCAAATCAGACAACTCACGCATTTTTGATGCGCAAATCAGACAACTCAGAACTCTTCGTGGGATAGAAGGGTCTTCCTCCGATGGTAGGAAGAGCCTTTATACACGGAGAGTTGGATGGTGGAGCCAAATCTACCCCGAGAAATCGGGTAGTAGAGTTCCTTTCACGGAAGAACCAGGAATTGTATCCCAATGTGGGATACGTTCCTATCTCCTCTGAGAGGTCGCTCCTGATCCACCAGTTGTATTGGCAGCACCACGCCTTCGGACTGCCATACTCTGTGGTTCTCCTCTCGTCTGAGAGAGAAGACCAGAGTTCGATTCCTGCTATTCTGGTCGCCACTGGAACTCAGACAGTCAGGAACTGCCACCAACAACGAACCTGACGGAGAAGGTCCGACGGAGAAGATCCAAAGAAGAAGATAGATCTTTATTAGGTTATTGTTGTGGTGTAGAATGAAAATCCAAAGATTGTAATAGATTTCCATTATGATTTGTAAGAAAGTCTAAGAAAATGTAATAGACTTTTTATGATGATATGAGAGTGGAATAATAATTCTTCTATGCTCAATGAATTGTTTCTATCTGGATGAATTATAGACATGATAGATAATAAAATCTTCTTTTCTGACTTAGAGTACTCAATACTATCAGAGATAATATGGACGTGATAATATGTAGGAACTCAAAAGAAAATAGATTGATTTCTATGCAGAGGTCAAAGATAGAAAATGAGTAGGTAGATTCAGCATTTATTCAGAGGTTATGAAAACGTGATAAATAACGAATCCCCACTTTTGAATAAATTGATAGAAGATAATGGACAGACGAATCGTCAAGTGATAACGAACAGGTGAACCGTTGAATGAATGTAGTAAATGAATGGATGAACCATCAAGTATTAATGAACGAGCGAACCGTCGGATGAATATGTCGCTTCGTTATTTGAGGAATGGCTGCCTATAAATATAGCATAGATCTTGATAGGAATGAACACTTCCACTCTTCAACATAAAAATGTCGTCTGGAGAAGCGTCCAAGAAAGCTGAAATCGCCCCGAAAGTTCATAAGGGCACTGAAGACCGCCCTGCAGATCCAGTTCAGCCGAAGAAGACAGAAGCAGGCGAAGGCTCGTCTGCACCCCAGCCACCACGGGACATTTTGGATTTCTTGCTAGAACCAGGGAGAACCGAAGAAGAAGAAGCCATGAGAATGGCCGTTTGTAAGTTCCTGGTAGGTTCTAGCAAGGAGGTTCTCGGTTCTTTTGTTGACTACATTTGTGAGAAGGACGGCAATGGCCCACATCCAAAAGAAAAGGATGATAGTAACCTTCCTTAATATCATGTATTATCATTCAAGATAAAATAAATTCGAATTTTATTTATATACTTGAACTTGTCTGATTTATACATAATACTTTTTAAGAAATTTGCCATTAATAGGCATCATAACAATTCGACCATCGAGATCTGAGAGTTGATAAGCTCCATTTGAAAAGACTTTGTTCACAACATAGGGACCTTCCCATTTTGTATCGAACTTGCCTTTACTCATATGAGTCATAGTCATAGGACGTCTGACTGTCAGAACAAGTTCTCCTTTTTGATATACTCGAACTCTGACTTTCTTGTTAAAAGCTCTTGAAATTCTAGCTTGATAGAATTCGATATTCTGTTGAGCAGACAATCGTTTTTCATCCAGAGCTTCTAATTCTTGAAGTCGAAGACGATCATTATTCTCAGTGGTAAGTTCATTAGTGATTGCTATCCTTAAAGAAGGAATTTGAATCTCTAATGGAAGAACAGCTTCGCATCCATACACCAGAGAGAAAGGTGTACATTTGGTAGTATTACGAACTGTAGTGCGGTAAGCCCACAGACATTTACCAAGTTTCTCACTCCAATTCCGTTTGTTAGTAGAAACAAACTTCTTTAAGAGTTTGATGATGGTCTTGTTAAAAGCTTCTGCTAATCCGTTAGCTGCCGGATTATATACAGTAGAAGCCACATTGTTGATCCGATGATCGTCACAGAATCGAGTAAACTTCTGGCTGACGAATTGTGGACCATTATCATGAATAATGCGTCGACGATCACCAAATCTGTAGATGACATGGTGTTTGATAAAGCTGATGACATTGGAAGTCTTAACTTCAAGTAAAGGAATGGCTTCAGCCCATTTGGAGAAATAATCGGTTATTGCGAGAATAAACCGATGACCTTTTGATGATGGCGGATTGATCGGGCCGATAACATCCATGCCCCAAGCTTCGAAGGGCCATGATGCTGCCGTTGGATGTAGAAATTCTGAAGGTTGATAAATAAAATCCGTGTGGATTTGACAAACTTTGCACTTCCTTGCGTATTCGATGGCATCTGATACCATAGTAGGCCAATAATAACCCATACGTCGAATACGGTCTTGAAGTTTTGGTCCAGGTTGATGTGCTCCACAAATTCCATCATGTGCTTCGCGGATAATTTGTTAGGCCTCATCACCGGCAATACATCGAAGAAGTAAACCATCATAAGCTCGACGATATAAGGTTTTTGTAGTATGATTGTAATAGAATCTGAGTGATCGTCGTCTGATAGATGCTGCCTCACTCGGATCATCTGGAAGAATATTATACAATACAAAATCTAAGAAAGGAAGTCTCCAATCTTTGTCCGTATTCTGAGTCTCAGCCAAACTACTGAAGGTAAATTCCATGCTAGAATCAGATGAAGATGATAATGATTTACGGCTGAATCCAAATCCTCTTGTTGTATTAACATCGTGAGATGTTGATTCCTCAGTGTCTACTGGAAGTCCTAGAGTTAGATTGTTTTCGAGATAGAATAATTCTCGATTGTAAACAACAATCACTTGTTGACATCTAACCGGAATAGCTAATACAGCCGCAAGATTAGCAAGAGCATCAGCTTCTGTGTTACATGCTCGCCTAACATGCTCGATGAAAAATTCTTCAAATGAAGAAGCCATAGATATAGCCGATCTATGATAAGGAACCAGATCTTGATGACGAACTTCATAAGTGCCCCTTATCTGATTGACAATGAGTTTAGAGTCTCCATATGCTTCCAAATGTTGAATATTCAGATGTTTGGCAAGTTGAAGACCGATAAGCAAAAGCATTGTACTCAGCAACATTATTTGAACATGGCTGATCGAGAGAATTAGCTCTTTGGATAGCAAGACCTTCTGGTGATACAAGAACAATTCCAACTCCAGCAACAATGTCACCATTAGGACCTATTCTTGAAGCTCCGTCAAAGAATAGACGCCAAGTAGAATTTTCTTTATCAATTTGATTTGAGTCTAGGACTTCATCCGGAATTTCATCATAGAGTTTTGAATTCTCCGGAATTGAATGAGCAGCCAGAAAATCAACTAAAGCTTGTCCTTTGACTGATTTCTGAGGGATATAATGCATGTCATACTGAGCAAGTAAGATTCCCCAGTTAGCCAATCGAGAATTCAAAACACTTGGTTTCTTCATCATGATTCGTATGGGATTGATCCTGGAGATGACATGAATGGTCTGACCAATAATATAATGTCGTGTCTTTTGGACAGCGAACATCAGGGCTAGACATTCTTTTTCAATCGAGGTTCAGCTCCGGTCATGGTACGACTGTGATAATAAATGGCTTGCTCATGGCCATTTTTATTCTTTTGAGCGAGCAGCGCACCCAATGAATGACTCATTGCTAGAGTATATAAGAGGAACGGTATTCCTGAGACAGGAGGTACCAATACTGGAGGGCTCATCAGATATTTTTTATATCATCGAATGCTTTCTGACATTCATCATTCCAGACAAAGGAAACACCTTTCTTCATGAGTTTATTGAATGGCCTGCAGCGTCCTGATAAATTAGAGATGAATCTCCTGATATAAGCGATCCTTCCTTGAAATCCTCGTAGCTCTTTTAAGGTGCGTGGAGGACGCATCTCTTGGATGGCTTTGATCTTCTCGGGATCCACGTGTATACCTTTAGAGGTAATGAGGAAGCCGAGAAATTTGCCACTAGAGACGCCTAAGAAAGACTTAGTAGGGTTCATCTTTAATTGATGCTTACGCATTAGATCAAATATAGTCTTCAAATCTTGGATATGATCCTCCTTTTGTCGACTTTTGACTGCAATGTCGTCAACGTAGCATTCGACTGTTTTCCACAAATGTTTACGGAATATAGTGCTCATAGCTCGTTGATAAGTTGCTCCTGCATTCTTGAGACCGAATGGCATCACTGTATAACAGTATGTACCAATTGGCGTTCTGAAAGAAGTGTGTTTCTCATCATCTGGAAACATTTTAATCTGATTATACCCAGAATTCTCGTCCATGAATGACATCCGTTCAAATCCACAGGTATTATCGATCATGACATCAGTGATTAGTAGGGGAAACTCGTCTTTAGGACATGCCGCGTTGAGGTCGCGGTAGTCTATGCATACTCGAATCTTGCCAGTCTTTTTAAGGACAGGAACTATGTTAGCTACCCAATCGGAATGTTGTTCCTCTCTGATAAACCCGGAGGCCATGAGTTTATTGACTTCAGCTTCAATTGCATCCATAATGTCTGGACGAAATCGTCGCTGTTGTTGTTTGACCGGTTTAGCTTTCGAAAAGATGTTGAGTTTATGAGTCACAATGTGCGGATCAAGTCCTGGCATATCTTCATAACTCCAAGCGAAGACATCGATGTATTCACGAATAAGTTTGATCATGTCTTGCTTATCAGTTTCTGAAAGACTTTCACTAATAAATACTGGTTTGGGGGATCCCTCTTCACCAACATCTATTTGGACGAGTTTGTCTTCAGTCGGAGGTTCTTTTTGCTCAAATCGAAATTTCTATTGATTATCTAACCTTTGGGCCCATTGTTCTGATTTCGGTGAGATTTCAAACTCGTCTTCGTTTTCATCATCTTCTTCAGAACCGTCAATGGAGACCATATTGGAAGACAGAATATTGCAATGGAAGTCACCAATACTTGTATCAGAATCCCAAGAGGTGGTACTAGAAGAATCAGATCTCTTATCTTCGTCAGATTCGAGATCTCCATGGATAGTATTGATGAAGGGAGTAGGAGCAATATAACCCAATCCGTATTTTGTCCTTCCATATTTTAGAGAAGGAATCCGGACAGGCATTTTTCTACCTCTTCCATCACTGAGGCCAGTTCTGAAGTCATAGCCCATATTTTTGATGATGTCTTTAGATTGCTGACTATAACGACGTAATTGTAATCTTCTGGTATCATCGTCTTTGTCATGATCTTCTGGATCAGAAGGATTCTGGGGCCCTTTGTAGAAGACTATTGGAATGTCTCCTGACTTTCTACTGGGAACTAGAAAGTTTGAAGTTTGTGCTGATTCTAGGGATATCCCCGTATGAAAAGTCTGTACAACTCCTATGGTTATTATTCTCAAGTCATCTAACAAATGTAAATAACTATGAACAAGATTACACACATCAATATACTGCAACGATGGAGACTTTTCATTGACTTCAAAAGTAGCAATATTTACATCAGGAGAAGGCTGAACTTTAGAGATCTTACTCAAATCAATGACTAAAGGAGGAGGAGAAGAACAAGAAGAAGTTTTGTTTCGATTAAGATCGATAACAAACGGCTCAGAAGAGGTGAGCTCCCTTGAAGCCTGAGATGGCAGAGTAATTCGCCCTCCGACTGGGATTACCAGAGTATCCTGTTTTATATGTAAATATAGAGGAACTGTAGTATGCCCACTGACAGGAATGATCAGTATATCTTGAGCAGATGACTGAAGTGATGGAGTGATACGTCCGCTCACTGGAATAATGAAGGGGCCTTCTCCGGAAGATTTAGGAGACTGTTGCTGAGAAGTTCGACCTTTAACAGGAATTGTCAAGGTTTCACTTTGCGAGTCCTCTTGTTCCATAGCTTGTATCACCTTTGTATACTCCTCTTTGTACATCCGGAAATCATTGAAATAAGCTTCAACCCCATGGAAAGGATTTATATCAGCAACTTCCTTTTGTACATTTCCATTGCTGTCAATGTATTTGAAACATTGATGAAGAGTAGAAGGCACCACATTGTTTTCATGAAGGAAGGGCCTTCCCAGAAGAAGATTATAAGACTCCACGATTTCGATCACATAAAAAGTGACTTTGGATCTGAAATTGCCTATCTGAAGCTTCAGATGAATCTTTCCCAAAGGCTCGCTTCGGCTTTGATTGAATCCCAAGATAGTAGTAACCGTCTTGGAAAGCTTGTGAAGAGGGATTTTTAGCTCATCCAACAGACTCTTTGGCATTATGCTTATAGCAGACCTTGGATCAATGAGGATACGATCTATCTTCATCGTATCGATATAACCAGTAAAGTAGAGAGGCCGATCATGTAGATTATTCTCCAGTAGCATGTCATCTTGTGTAAAGGTGATATTTGGAATAATCTCCAATACACTGTTGCAATGTAAGCAAGTGACAGGTTCTTCATTTGGCTTCTTTAATTGTGAAAGACAAGAGTCATCCTGAAGAAGTGCTTCACTTAATGTCTCCCGAGTCTCTTTAGAAAGACGTAGAAGTTTAAAGAGGGACATTCTTGCTGGAGTATTAGCAACTTGAGCTAGAATGTCGAAGTTATAAGGTTTCTGAAGTCCAAGAGGAGGGGACTTCTTGATCGGCTTATCAAAACGAGCCTGTTGCTTGCCTTTCTCAAGAGCTGTGGGCTTGGAAGGAGTGGGTACCCCCGGTGTAGTTGAAGGAACAGGTGCAATGGATGATTCTTCTTCAAGAGGAACATTGGAAGCATCTTTGTCGGTTGGAGAGACATCAGAAGTATCCTCAGGATTCTTAGAATAATCCTTTATATAAGGTTTCCCTGTTCTAGTAGCACCAACAAGTGCTTCTGCTTCATCTTTTGATTCTGTGTCAGGAGTAGATCCGAGAGAAGTCATATGACATGACTTAATTTTTTCGGCCTTCTTAGACTTTTGGGAATTAGTCTTTTGAAGGGGAGGAGATTCAAAATCTGCCACTAAATCAGGATGAATCCATATGATTTCTTCTTTTTTCATAGTAATTGGTACTAGTCCTTCAGACTGTGGAGGAGGAATATTCACTATTTTAAGAGTTGCCTTGGGAATAGGAACGATCCCACTTTCAAGGAATTGAGGAGGAAAATCTCCGAATTGCAGAGAGACGACGTTGGAAGTGACGGTCTTCTCTTTTGGAGTAAGAGAGATAGCTCCAGATTTGATCATTTCCTAGATCTTTCCTTTCAGTACATAACAAGTACGAAGTGTGTGACCCAACATTCTGTGGTACGGATAGTATTTGGGATGATCTGTCTTACTAGCTTCATCAGGTTTCTTGATTTCAGGTAATTGTATTTTATTACCTTTCAGCAGACATTCAATGATACCAAGGACATCATCATCATCAAAAGAGTATTCTTCTTTGGGGCGAGGTGCTCTTGGTTGTTGAGTCGTAGAGGCAGGAGAAGTTTGAACAGTCGATGCATCTTTACTCTGACGATTAACTTCAAGAGTTTCTTTCCCCTTGCGGGTATTGGATTTAGCATTATTGTTGGCATTCTGACCTATTTCTTTAGGAGACATCTGCACTCCTAAACCTTTGAAGGTTTCAGCACTAATTTCTGCAGCTTTGGCACTCACTATGAAAGAAGGCCAATCTTGAAATTGAGTAGATCCTGTCCACATGCTGATGATTGGCAACAGATTTGATTTGTATGTGTCAATAGTAACAGCATCAGGAGTTCCAAGAGGCATCTTCAGAGCTTCTCTTCGAAACCGTTCAACGAAATCTTCAACAATTTCATTATTCTTCTGCTTGATTCTTATGAAAGCAGACATAGTCATATCATTGAGCCTTTCATAGAATCGTTCAAGAAACATTTGTTTGAAACCAGCAAATGAGGTAATGCACCCATCAGAGAGGCTTCTATACCAATCATAAGCTGTTCCTTTGAGGCATCCAACAAACACCCGAGTAAGGAGGGCGTCACTTGGTTGTAGTTGATCAGTCATCACTTCAAAATGATTGATAAATTGACTCGGAGAAGTGGTTCCATCATAGAATGAGATAGTAGGAGGCTTGTACTTATGAGGGTAAGATACTTGCTTCTATTCTATCGGGTAAGGTTGTTTGATACCCAGCCTTTGCAAACCGTCCTTCTGTTTGAATGCCTCAAATTGAGTTCGGAGATTCCTCAATTCTTCAGTAACAACTCCGGAAGATTGTGGAGTTGTAGCTTGTAGAGAATAGTTGGAAGGAGGAACAGCATTATAAGCACTACCCCCAGCTCCCGAGAGACTAGGAACTGGTTGAGCTTGTCCAGGAGTATTGGATTGTACCGCTGGAGGAACTTGTATTGGACTTGCACCAGTATCAATTGGTATGACTTTAGGTACAGTTTGCTGATTTTGCATCTGGTTTGCCATGAGTTCATACATTGACTTCATAGTGTCTGCCATAGACTTCATTTGCTGTTTCAAAGAAGCAATTCTTTGTTCTTGAGGAGTCATGGAAGAAGAAGGTTCGTCTGTATTCCCATCGACCATATAAGTCATGACTGTATGAGGGATCATTGACGAACTGGTGGATGTTGTTTGTTCTGAATCATTACTTTGTGTATCAAAGTCATTTGTAGAAGAACTACCCCCAGTAGGAAGAGGTGGGAAATTAGATTCTCCAAGAAATTCAGAATCAGAAATCAAAGTCTTCTGATTAGAAGCCATGGTCTTTGATCTGGTGCCTTTATATACTCCATCTGGACTATTAGGTCTACCCCCAGTATCCCGAGAGGTCATGTTGATAGAAGCAAATAGAGGTTCATCTTCATCAGGTATAGTTTCACACTGGATTCGATTGAAGACAGATTGTCGTTTAGTTTGACATCTGCATTGCATTGTGACTCTTGGCTGAAAGTCACATTCATGATGGTCATGATCCATTGATTGACACCTGCATTGAATTATGACTCTTGGCTGGAATTCACATTCAGCATGGTCACGATTCATTGACATAGAATTATTCCTTCTCTTCTGTTGAAGATGTTCTCGTAAATCTGTTTGTGAAGATTGAGGAATATATTTCTGGTTCTTGGGTCTTGATGGCTCTTGATTATATAGAGAGTGATTAATCTGAGCCACATAATTTCTAGCATACTCTGCATCTGGATCTTTTGCAGAAGTGCTCTCCAAATAGATTTGATTAAGTTTTATTCTTAGATCAGTTGGAAGTAAAACATTAGTTTTTGATACTTGGAGTTTTCCTTCCACTGATCTGGATATTTGCAGAGAAGGAAGAGTTGAACCACCCCCTTGATTAGGAGTTGGTAACAGACCCTCTTTTACAAACAAATTCTGTGCCCAATTCGAAGAAGCCGTAGAAGAAGACATTAAGAAATGTTTCTTCTTAGACTTATTCAAGTTTTGAGACATAGAATGTCCAGAAGAGAGAGTAGTCAAAAGACCATCTCCTTTTCTTTGACTAACAAAAGTGTCAGTCAAAGCTGTTCCTAAGTAAACACTACAGGAGCAGAAGAAACAACTAAAGAATTGTTTCTTTTCGAAGGGACTTTGTGTGCCATTTGTGAAGGAGCCTTAGCAAGACCACCCCCAGTTATAGTAGAGGTTGGTAAGGAAGAAGAGATAGCTAAAGAGCTATTCTTCTTAGATGATATATATGGAAGACACGCTGAAACAGGCTTGGTTAAAGAACCAGTGCTGTTAGCGTGACTTGTGGATTTGGAAATACACGCTGGAACAGATTTGGCTAAGGAGCCAGTGCTGTCAGCGTGACCTCCGACTTTGAGATTGCGCGCTGGAACAGATTTAGCTAAGGAGCCAGTGCTGTCAGCGTGACTTTTGAATTTAAGATGGAACAGGCTTGGCTAAGGAGCCAGTGCTGTCAGCGTGACTTTTGAATTTGAGATTGTACGCTGGAACAGATTTGGCTAAGGAGCCAGTGCTGTCTGCGTGACTTTTGACTGCTGTAATCTTCGAACACACAAGAGCGTGTGTGCTCGCAGTAGAGTTCTTGCCAGTGTTAGGAGTAGACACTGTGGCATAAACTTCACCATTAGTTGCCAACAGGTTCTTAGGGACATAGACAGATCGTCCCTTCGACTTGGTAGTGGTGATGGAGGCTGAAGTGTGCTTGCCACCCTTAGCCCGTTGTATTTCTTCGTAGGCGAGTTGATCAAGTTGGATCGATATCACCTTCTTCGTCGAGCCGACTGACAAAGTGTCGCATTGAGTTGTTGCCATCTCAGAAGAGGAGATGGTTTTCTCCAGCAGAGTCGCCAATTTGTTTTCCATAAATAAATTCACTTTATTTATTGTGTTTCTGGGAAAATTACAACTGTGGGAATCCGAACTAGAAGACGATCGCTTTATCCCTTGGACTATGCGAAGAAGAAAAGCTCTCAAAATTTTACAGCAATTAGATAGCAATGTATCTGTCCAATGAATGAGAAAAAGAACTCTATTTATAGAGTCAAAAATAACTGAAAAGATAACTGTCTTCACAACCTGTGCATAGTTGAAAATCACGCAGGATTTAACATACGCAAGGTTATGAGCAGTTACTGGACGTGGCCTGTAACTGTTGGACACATGGCAATCGTGCATTAGTTGTGTGCAAGTTACAGGACACGCAGGTGAGAGATCAGTGGCATGGCTGCCACGTACTCCAATTTGATGAAATCTACGCAGACTTGTTGAAGACGAAATCCACGCAAACTCGGGGTAGAAAGCTTCAAAATCCACGCAAACTTGGGGCAAGAAGCTTCAGAATCCACGCAGACTTAGGGCAAAAAGCTTCAAAATCTACGCAAACTTTAGGAAGAAAACTTAAGAATCCACGCAGATTTGAGATAAAGAGCTCAAAATACACGCAGACTTAGGATAGGACTGCCAGCTGTCTTGATTTGGCGTACCTCGACTGACACAAAATCTCTGACAAAATCCCTGACAGTGATTGCTTTGTCAGTCGCATTAAATGACAATAAGGTCTTTTTGGCACGCCAACTTGGTGAAGGCTGAGTCTTGTTGAAGAAGATTTCGAAAGTCACGCAATAGTCGGCTGTGATCTCTCGAGTCCTGTGCATACGTGGCATACGAGGAGACATTCTTCGACTGCAGTACTGTTAATCATGATGACGTTCTGACAAATGATGAGCTATCCCAGCGTAACTTTGAAGAAATAGTCTGGTAGAACCCAGCGTGTATTTTTAAGCATTGTGTCACGACCCGCACCCGTTTTTTTTTAAACGGATACGAGACGTGTCCAAGCCAGCCTACGCCACAGTGTCGGCGGTAGTACGCTGTCACGGCCATGAAGATCATAATCACAAAGATGCTCATTCACATAATTAATTTAATTTACAATGATCACAAGTTTTACATTTGTAGGAAAATATAAACTTGTACAAATATTGAATGACTATAACTTGACTATCTAACTAATCTTCTAGGCTCGTCTGCAAGTACACCCGAACTCCCCAAGCTAAGTGAATCCACGGCTAACATGAAAATGTTGGTTTCCAGTCAGGAATGGAACGAGCACAATTCACTGAATGCAATTTCAAATAAAGAAAATGACTATAAGACAAAGGTTAGGCATCAATCATGAGTTTTGAAAATATCAGTAAAGCCGTAAGAAAATCAATAGTAATAAATAGACCAATATACTTTCCACCGTTTGAAGTACCTTTGATATGTGATCGGTCTGGGGTACTACACCGCACGGTCTACAATGTCTACTCACTGTCTACAATGTCTACTTGCAGATAAATAAGCACTGTCTACGATGTCTACTGCAGAAAAGTAAGCACTGTCTACGATGTCTACTGCAAGAAATAAGCACTGTCTACAATGTCTACTTGCAGGAAAATAAGCACTGTCTATAATGTCTACTTGCAGGAAAATAAGCACTGTCTACAATGTCTACTTGCAGGAAAATAAGCACTGTCTACAATGTCTACTTGCAGAAAAATAAGCACTGTCTATAATGTCTACTTGTAGAAAAATAAGCACTGTCTACAATGTCTACTTGCAGGAAAATAAGCACTGTCTACAATGTCTACTTGCAGGAAAATAAGCGCTGTCTACAATGTCTAAGCACTGTCTATGGTCGGATCACACATCCTTGGTACTTCTCATTCCCGACTCAACAATTTATAATAGAGTATAAAAATATCACATTACTAATGACCAATCAATGAAATATAGTAAAGATCAATATCGAAATGCAAACAATAAACTGTACTCGCCTGGGGTCCTTTGCTGGTGAAACTGACAATCTGAACTACTCAAAGTGCCACAATAGTCAAAACCCGTACAATAGTCCCCGGATGCTGAAATAGACAATATCAATAATCTTAGAATAGTCAAATTAGCTAGGATTGTCTGTCCTTAAGTCCAATTCTGGACACAGGGGCAAAACGGTAATTTCGGACCAAAACGATGTCCGCCGTTGGACCCGCTTTGCACCAAAAAGCGCGCCAGGGTCAACAGTCTCTAAAGACGTCAAACTATATGTCTACGGATCCAATTTTCCGATACGAACCCAACCGTATGTCCAGAGTTGGATTTCGGCGGGCCGTGCACAAAATCGTCCGTTGAGTGGAACCGTGGGGCCCGCAAAACGACATCGGATTCAACTGTCTCAGAATTGGACCAAACTTGGCATACAGGACCAAAAAAATGATACGGTCCTGTTGGCGCAAGTTTCGTCTCGATCTGACGAGCGTGCACAAAGTAATTAAGAAATTTGCACAGAGGCCGATACGGGGAATTTTGACGGATACGCATCAAATTCGTCGCACACACGCGACCAATTTGAATTCCGTCAAAGCCCACACGACCACGAAACCGTTACGCAGCTTTCGATGCTTACAGTGCGTGACCACGTCGTCCGGTTTGGCGGGACGTACGTCGTGTGGAACAAATTTCTAGTTTTTAAAACAGGTTTTTTGGGAAACTTTGGAATTCGATTTCTCGACGCATAGTCGATGATTTTCAAATCTGCAAAAAGGGTTGTGAAGTTTTATATGTTGTCTTCAAACACTGTTCAGAGGGTGTATCAAAATAGTCACTAGATTGATCGGGATTGATCCTCCAACATGGGTTCAAGGACTGGGTTTTCTGTCCTGTCTCGGTCTGTTTTTCGACGACTTCGTGTCGAAATATTGGGCAACCTAGGGATTTTTAAATAAAACTGGTTGAAGGGATATCTAGCCCTATAGGTTGTCTTTCCAACGCATATACTGGCTTAGCAAAAGACGAAGTGTTGAGGGAGAGAACTTACGACGAAGTTGGGTCATCCAGGGACGGTCGCTGGTGCGAACCATGCTCGCGCGTCCGTCCCGCGCGCGCCCACTGCTCGCTGGTCGGCCGGCCACTGCTGCGGTGTTGCGCAACCCCAGGATGGGTCGCCAGTGTATCGCCCATGGAAGGAGAAAGGGTGGCGCGGCTTCTTGTTAGAGTTTCGTTTAGAAATTCCCTCGATTCAATCTTTCCTCATAAATATGCTTAACTGCATATATACCGAACCCGCTCGGGTTGGTTCAGTTTGGGGGGCTCGGGTGTGAAGGTGCCCCCCCTTCTCTGCTCTTGTTTACTGAGAGAGCTTTGTGGTGGGGCCCTGAGCTTTAAGCTCGGGTCGGGGAGCTTACTGCTTCAATTCTATACCATATATATTATATAGTATATAAAGCTACTGCTTCCCTCTCTATACTATATATATATTATATATATTCATCAATCCCCCTATATATCTACTTATATATTATTTGTCCATATATTTTATATATACTTATATAATACCCTCCAAACAATTTTAATTAAAAAAACCCAATATATTCTATTATAGGGCCTATTAATAATAACTGAAAATATATATATATATATCATGTTCATTTGACAAAGACAATATCACCAGGAATAATAATAAAATTATATAATACTAATCCTTGATAATAAATAATAATAATAACACCGAAATTCAATAAACCCACTAAGGCGAATCTACCTATATATACAGTCTAAAAATTCCTAAATGTACAAGGGTCGATTATACCAAAGTCACTAAGTAACATTAATAATAATATTATATAATATTTAATTTACGAATACCTAGGAATATTTATTAACCCATTAAAACGAATTACACACTCTCATAACAAATTCCATCAATCTGACTGTCATTAGACGCATCGCACGACTACATGGACTTGGGCTTGCTTTGGGTCCAATCTGGACTATTTCGGTACAACCGGGTCTCTTTAAGCTCAATACTGTAAATAATAAATAAATCTTCGGTAAGGGTTAAGTCGCAACTTGGCCTGGTTTTCCTAGTTAGGGCATCATTATGGCTCGGCCTTCCTTGGCATGGCTAATACACTAGTCAAGGCATGCCACTGCACTATCCGTGCCATGATTCCTAGTTACCTTGTACTCCCAATCTCAACTATGGCTAAAACCATCTACCGTAATAATAGACTAAATAATTTATAAAATCTAATAATCACCCTTTAAATAAAATAAATAAATAAATAAAATATTTCAAAATTTTCGGGAAGGGGAGCTACAAATCTACCCACCTTAAAAATAATTTCGTCCTCAAAATTTAAATTCATAATTGTTCCTTAAAATTCAAAGTCTATTTTTACCTTCAACTCCTCATATTTAACTCCTCAAAATATTCTGTCTTTCTTTTGTCATTTATAACTCCAAACACTTGAGGACTTCTACCCACCTTTGGTCACACTACTCCTCATAATATGGTCACTAAAATCCTCTCCTATCTATCAAACAATCCAAAATCTAACATGCAACAAATTTACACTGGTAGCTATGAAATATTGCTGAATTCAAATAAGCGTGACCGTACGTCACTCTGAAACAGGAAGGACATGAAGATAGGAAAAAAAATTCGAGAGAATTTATACATTTTCAAGAATGGTAGAGAGTACTCGATGATGCATATGGAAAGAAAGTCTATGAACATTGACTTATTTGCTAGAGGGCTTCTCTAGTCCGATCACTTGCTAAATCGAAGAACCCTTCGTTTCTTATAGGAGCTTGCCATCCGTGCAATTACATGGGTTTCGTTTTCGAAATTCACCTAAACAATGTTCCATAATAGAACGAATTTTGAGGTATCAAGATTGCGATCTTTCTCGTGGTTATTTAAACACACAAGCAAGGAACATAATGCAATGCGAGATCGTATCGTGACTTCCAGGTAGATGGAATAATGGTTACGAAGGACATCACATCTAAGAGGGGGAAACTACATAATAGGTATAGGGACATATTTCAAATGGTTCGGCTTTTATAGTCAAAATATAGTGGTATGGGTTATTACTGGGTCTTAATGGGTTCCCCAATTGGACATCCGTCGTCGGTTGGATGAACCCTGGCTTCAATCTATGTTGACTGGACAAGATCCCAATGAATAAACTATTTCTACTAGGTTAGGGTAACATGGAATAACTTTCCACCCAAGTGGTTGAGCTAGTTGGTAGTCGAATTGGTTAAATAGGTTCTGTAAGCCCTACAAATGCGCCTTCCGTGACTTTTGTGTTTAAGTAGCATGAAAAGACACAATTGACTGGCATACTAATGACATGTGCGTGGTGGACTTCGAGTAGCTCACAACCATATATTAGGCCGAAAGGTTTGAGTCGAGGTTGAGTCGTTAATTGTAGTCGGAAGGTTTACGGTATTATGGTAGGGGTTATCGCTAGTCCCCTTTTTACCTGAAAGTCGTACCATAAAAATAGGGTACAAGGGGACATGTTTGAGTGGGATATGATATACCTAGATGAAGGTGGACTCGTCTAGATCTTGTATATGAAATTTGTTGGAAGGTAACAAATGGTCTCGTGCTCCGAATATTAATGACACGGCTGGGGACACAAAATGAAAAGTGGGAGTCCAAGGGCACTAATCATCACCCCAGTGGAAAATCATTCTAGTCAATCAGAAATCTTCCTATACTCCCAAAATTTTTAGGAGACTTATAGTCTACCCACCTTAGGAGCTAGGATATGATTAGGAATAAAGAGGTTAGAAAAAAGATTTCCAATGTCTGAATATTGTACCTCGACTCTTGTAAATGAAGAATAAGGCACGACGTAATGGAATATGGTGGATGTAAGTTAAGTCAATGATCATTCCTCAATAAATGATAAACGAGGGTGTATAATAACACATGGTCGATATAGAGGAACATACCCATCCATAGTGTACAAGAGTTAGCGACTGGGTAACCCGCTCCCAGGCATGTCCTATGAAGAGATTTCTAACAACTGAGTCGTGAATCTCTAGTTGTGTCAAACCTGCCAGACTAGTGTCATAAGGGTTCTAGTGGTATGGGCTGTAGTGATCGTGCGTTGTTGTTGACAATTGGTATATCTCAATTTGACAGGGTATTTAATCTATGGTATTAGCTAAACAAGTGACCGTGGTGTTCCAACACTAGTTAGGTCTTAATATCAAATTTACATAACTAGAGTAATATTTGTTGGAAACCAATCTCGGGATGAGTGTCCCTGTAAATGATTACTCTATTATCCCCTCCTCATCTCCTGCCTAACTGTGGGCTTCGGTCGAGAAAGGGTTGGTCCAAGGCTTAAGGGTTGCTAGTTAAGGCGAGCTTCCAGCAAATAATCAGAGACTCGCAACTATTAGTTTCTAAAGAATAGGTAGTCTTCCTAGGTTGTCATTACGACTAAGGGCAAAACCCTACTCATTCTTAAATTTAGATGGCTAGAAGGTCTCAAAAGTAGTTTGAGGGTCGAGAGGAGAACGAGTAACTCAATCTCATGGCTGGCCGCTGGTAGTTACACTTGTGTATACAACTAATATAGCCATGTGGATACTCTGTATCTCTCCACCATCACGAGCTTTCGTCTTTCCAAATCGGGAAAAGATAAAAAAACACAATAAAGAGTTCAAGGGAGATGTCACTGAATACAATTTCGTGATTCAATGGCGAATGTATAATTTCGAGAGGAATTGTCAAATCAGTCGCGGATGAGATCCTAGAGATATCTACATCTTAATCCACGTAGGGTAATTAGAAGAAAAGCGAACCAAATGTATCATGGTTGATCAGACCGTAATACAATGATTCTGATTAGACAATATGTTAGCAGGCGTCCCCACCAAACACGTGTCTTGAATCAAGCCCGAGAACAGAGTGAGCTTGCAAAACTAGGCTGTAATTGCAGCGTTGGTCAAGATAGTAAAAGTACAAGTACGCAAGATTTTTGAAAGGAGGCATTAGTAGTTCGAGTTCTGTGAGAATCAAACCTTACCTGGTGTTCTTACTTATACAGCCATCCTACTATCTTCTATCCATAAGGCCTTGGTCGACTAATGGGTTATGGACTCCTGAATTCTATTTTCTAAGTAAGCCTATTAATGTCAGTCAATTTTCTCATCCATAGATCACGAGGATCATACGGAGTGCTAGGTCGGGAGACACGCTACCAAACTTACAAACTTCTACTACTATTGGCTTGGGATCTTATGGGACACACATGGCACGGTCCTATCCTCTATAGTATCTTAAACTTGTAATCACATCTGAAATCATTTCACCGAGAATTATGCCTCGCCCATATAATCTGGCTGTGGCAACTCTTGGTTCCGTGATCTGGAGGTGATATGCTAATAGGTACTCTACCTTATATTGACACAAGGGTATCTAAGCTCTAAAGAGGTTAACGGGTACACAGTTTTAGCAATGTTCCATAGACTTATGGTTTTTTCGGGATGGTTTCATTTCTATGGGTTGTGCTTCGCCAGTGCGCTGCTGGCTGCAGTGAACCCACCTTCTACTCTCAAACAATTGGCGACAGTGCGCTGCTGTCTAGGCATCACATTCATTTAATTACTCTAACTGTATTCCTAAGACTTCAAGGAGCTGCTAGAGTTTAAACTAATTGGCTATGATGGGAAGTGTAATCTCTACCTATAAGTCTTAATCCTTAATGTAAAAGATTGACCGAGGAGGAAATAACCGACGACAAGGAAAATAGGAACATCCTAACATCTATTCCATATATATATATTTATCCAATGGTTGAGGGGAGGACTGCGAATCCAATCTGACTTGAGATTCGCATATGAATAACAGGGTTAGAAATTACAAACCAATTTCTTACAGCAAAATGAAATTTACAACTGAGCAATTCTAACTTAGGATATAAGATTTATCTCTAATGAAGCAAAGAAAATTAAACAGTTCATCAAGATCAAAGCCTTAATTCTAGGTAAGCCTAACTAATCAAACAAATAGTATATCCATATTGTATCACATTGTCATATCAAAAGTAACAGTGTACCTATAGGGATCTAGCAAGCTATCTAAATTGCATGGCTTATCTAATAACCTTAACTACCCAACGGTCAGTTTGAACAAGGGACTCCTAGTCCTAGTTATTCTCCTAAATTGTTTTAATCCTAATTGTGAATGAGCATTTCATGGGCGCAGGCTCGCAATAGTACAACTAACTTAAGTACTATCACGAGTTCGCATGATTTACGAAGACTGACCTGCATGGGCCACCACAAAAACTTGTCACGACCCGCACCCGTTTTTTTTTTAAACGGATACGAGACGTGTCCAAGCCAGCCTACGCCGCAGTGTCGGTGGTAGTACGCTGTCACGGCCATGAAGATCATAATCACAAAGATGCTCATTCACATAATTAATTTAATTTACAATGATCACAAGTTTTACATTTGCAGGAAAATATAAACTTGTACAAATATTGAATGACTATAACTTGACTATCTAACTAATCTTCTAGGCTCGTCTGCAAGTACACCCGAACTCCCCAAGCTAAGTGAATCCACGGCTAACATGAAAATGTTGGTTTCCAGTCAGGAATGGAACGAGCACAATTCACTGAATGCAATTTCAAATAAAGAAAATGACTATAAGACAAAGGTTAGGCATCAATCATGAGTTTTGAAAATATCAGTAAAGCCGTAAGAAAATCAATAGTAATAAATAGACCAATATACTTTCCACCGTTTGAAGTACCTTTGATATGTGATCGGTCTGGGGTACTACACCGCACGGTCTACAATGTCTACTCACTGTCTACAATATCTACTTGCAGAAAAATAAGCACTGTCTACGATGTCTACTGCAGCAAAGTAAGCACTGTCTACGATGTCTACTGCAGGAAATAAGCACTGTCTACAATGTCTACTTGCAGGAAAATAAGCACTGTCTACAATGTCTACTTGCAGAAAAATAAGCACTGTCTACAATGTCTACTTACAGGAAAATAAGCACTGTCTACAATGTCTACTTGCAGGAAAATAAGCACTGCCTACAATGTCTACTTGCAGGAAAATAAGCACCGTCTACAATGTCTACTTGCAGGAAAATAAGCACTGTCTACAATGTCTAAGCACTGTCTATGGTCGGATCACACATCCTTGGTACTTCTCATTCCCGACTCAACAATTTATATTAGAGTATAAAAATGTCACATAACTAATAACCAATCAATAAAATATAGTAAAGATCAATATCGAAATGCAAACAATAAACTGTACTCGCCTGGGGTCCTTTGCTGGTGAAACCGACAATCTGAACTACTCAAAGTGCCACAATAGTCAAAACCCGTACAACAGTCCCCGGATGCTGAAATAGACAATATCAATGATCTCAGAATAGTCAAATTAGCTAGGATTGTCTGTCCTTAAGTCCAATTCTGGACACAGGGGCAAAACGGTAATTTCGGACCAAATCGATGTCCGCCGTTGGACCCGCTTTGCACCGAAAAGTGCGCCAGGGTCAACAGTCTCTAAAGACGTCAAACTATATGTCTACGGATCCAATTTTCTGATACGAACCCAACCGTATGTCCAGAGTTGGATTTCGGCGGGCCGTGCACAAAATCGTCCGTTAAGTGGGACCGTGGGGCCCGCAAAACGACGTCGGATTCAACTGTCTCAGAATTGGACCAAACTTGGCATACCGGACCAAAAAATGATACGGTCCTGTTGGCGCAAGTTTCGTCTCAATCTGACGAGCATGCACAAAGAAATTGAGAAATTTGCATAGAGGCCGATACGGGGAATTTTGACGGATACGCATCAAATTTGTCGCGCACACGCGACCAATTTGAATTCCGTCAAAGCCCACACGACCACGAAACCGTTACGCAGCTTTCGATGCTTACGGTGCGTGACCACGTCGTCCGGTTTGGCGGGACGTACGTCGTGTGGAACAAATTTCTAGTTTTTAAAACAGGTTTTTTGGGAAACTTTGGAATTCGATTTCTCGACGCATAGTCGATGATTTTCAAATCCGCAAAAAGGGTTGTGAAGTTTTATATGTTGTCTTCAAACACTGTTCAGAGGATGTATCAAAATAGTCACTGGATTGATCGGGATTAATCCTCCAACATGGGTTCAAGGACTGGGTTTTCTGTCCTGTCTCGGTCTGTTTTTCGACGACTTCGTGTTGAAATATCGGGCAACCTAGGGATTTTTAAATAAAACTGGTTGAAGGGATATCTAGCCCTATAGGTTGTCTTTCTAACGCATATACTGGCTTAGCAAAAGATGAAGTGTTGAGGGAGAGAACTTACGACGAAGTTGGGTCGTCCAGGGACGGTCGCTGGTGCGAACCATGCTCGCGCGTCCGTCCCGCGCGCGCCCACTGCTCGCTGGTCGGCCGGACACTGCTGCGGTATTGCGCAACCCCAGGATGGGTCGCCAGTGTATCGCCCATGGAAGGAGAAAGGGTGGCGCGGCTTGTTGTTAGGGTTTCGTTTAGAAATTCCCTCGATTCAATCTTTCCTCATAAATATGCTTAACTGCATATATACCGAACCCGCTCGGGTTGGTTCAGTTTGGGGGGGCTCGGGTGTGAAGGTGCCCCCCTTCTCTGCTCTTGTTTACTGAGAGAGCTTTGTGGTGGGGCCCTGAGCTTTAAGCTCGGGTCGGGGAGCTTACTGCTTCAATTCTATACCATATATATTATATAGTATATAAAGCTACTGCTTCCCTCTCTATACTATATATATATTATATATATATTCATCAATCCCCCTATATATCTACTTATATATTATTTGTCCATATATTTCTATATACTTATATAATACCCTCCAAACAATTTTAATTAAAAAAACCCAATATATTCTATTATAGGGCCTATTAATAATAACTGAAAATATATATATATATATATATCACGTTCATTTGACAAAGACAATATCACCAGGAATAATAATAAAATTATATAATACTAATCCTTGATAATAAATAATAATAATAACACCGAAATTCAATAAACCCACTAAGGCGAATCTACCTATATATACAGTCTAAAAATTCCAAAATGTACAAGGGTCGATTATACCAAAGTCACTAAGTAACATTAATAATAATATTATATAATATTTAAATTACGAATACCTAGGAATATTTATTAACCCATTAAAACGAATTACACACTCTCATAACAAATTCTATCAATCCGACTGTCATTGGACGCATCGCACGACTACATGGACTTGGGCTTGCTTTGGGTCCAATCTGGACTATTTCGGTACAACCGGGTCTCTTTAAGCTCAATACTGTAAATAATAAATAAATCTTCGGTAAGGGTTAAGTCGCAACTTGGCCTGGTTTTCCTAGTTAGGGCATCACTATGGCTCGGCCTTCCTTGGCATGGCTAATACACTAGTCAAGGCATGCCACTGCACTATCCGTGCCATGATTCCTAGTTACCTTGTACTCCCAATCTCAACTATGGCTAAAACCATCTACCGTAATAATAGACTAAATAATTTATAAAATCTAATAATCACCCTTTAAATAAAATAAATAAATAAATAAAATATTTCAAAATTTTCGGGAAGGGGAGCTACACATTGTCCTGATCAAATCAGCGTGACTTTCAGACTTTGTCCTGATCAACTCAGCGTGACTTTCATTTTTTAGGCCTACAAAGATTACCAAGTTGGATCGTCGCAATTTCAGCCAAGTACATAAAACATGCATAGAAAATCAAGAACTATGATTAAAACTGTCGGTCGCATATGAACTCCAGTTAAGGTGAAATAAAAAGATTTTTAAAGCCAAGACGAAGATCTACAACTTTCATGTTGAGTTTTACGAGATTCTAGCTATAATATAGCACAAACGGGCAAAAATAGTCATTTAGGGTGATTCACGCACGGGTACACTGCGCGTCCAAGTAAAACTGCCCGCGGCGTACGTGCGCGCATGCACTGCACGCGATCTGCACACTGCGTGGAAAACACACAGTACACGCAGACAAAACTGCCCACGGCGCACAGAGCGCACAAGCACGGCGCACGACGTACAACCAATGAATGGCATTAGTGCACGGTGCACAAAATATACTGCGCACACGAGAAAAACTGTCCATGGTGCATGGAGCACATAAGCACGGTGCATGACAAATGAATGGCGCGGGCGCGTGACGCGCAAATGCACTGCACACGAAAAAAACTGCCCATGGCGCACGAAGTGCACAAGTACGGCATGCGACCAACGAATGGCACGGGCGTACGGTGCGCAAAATGCAATGTGCGTAAGAGAAAAACTGCCCACGGTGCACGGAGCGTGCAAATACGACGCGCGGGCAAGCAACCAATGAATGGCACGGACGCGCGGCGCACAGAATGTACTGCACGCACGAGCAGAACTATCCACAACGCATGGAGCATGAAAGCACGGCGTGCGGTCGTGCGACACGAATGCGCGCACGGCACTGTTTATCGTCCCGACAACACCGAAAATGTGTCGGAACCCATGAACACAAAACTACAATAACTCCTTCATACGAAGTCGAAATCAAGCGGTTCAAATGCCAAAATTGGGTAGAATTGAATTCCCCATATTATGGAACCACAAGTTGTTAAAAATACCAAGTTTTAATATATCAAAACCAAAGATAAAAAAATCTTAAAACTTAGATCTACAAAGATGTGACTATCAAAACCGAAAATGTCAAGTTCTAAAGAGGCTTAGAATCACGCAAGAAAAAGAATGGAATAATAAAAACTAAGATCCACCATGAAGCAAGTTGTACTTGCCTGGGGCTTGGTAGGTGGGAGGAGTAATAAAGAAGATGGAGAAATAAATGAAAAGTAAATGAGGAGAGAGAGGAGTTGGTATATATACCAAGCCAAATCATCTCAAGCCAACCCCAAACCAAACCAAACCAAGCTAGGTTAACATGCCATGATGAACCAAGGTGAGCCAAACCAAGTCAAGATTAAACCAAGATTAGGCTAAGCAAGACAAGTCAAAACACGGGTCACCTGACAAATTTCAGAATTCGTACACGTATACTGAAAATACATATAAGAAATGGGAGTGACAACTATACCCACCTTAAAAGAATTTTGTCCTCAGAATTTAATCAAGAGGCTAGAGGTGACAGGGTAAGCTACACTAATTACAGACAATCTACGACTAGTAGTTAATCAAGTAATCATTCATACAAGCAAGGAATTAAAAGCATAAGGCATAAGGAAGATATTATACTTATGAGTCATACAGGTGTGGATATCGCGATCGAATATCATCCTCACGTTCCCATGTCGACTCACCCAAAGAGTGATGACCCCAAATAACATTGACTAAACTAATAGTCTTATTCTTGAGTACCTTCTCTCTTCGATCCAATATGGATACGAGCCTTTTCTCATACGAAAGGTTGGTACCCACAACCAATTTCGAATGATCAAGGATATGGCTCAGATCCGTCATGTACCTCACGTAATAACGACAAAAAAGTAAGACAATAGGACACATCACCTACTCGCTCGAGAATATCAAACGACCCTATATACCTAGGATTAAGCTTTTCCCGTACGCCGAATCGAAAGATGACATAGGTAGACGAGATCCTAAGGAATACGTGGTGCCCGATAGAAAACTCAAGAGGACGCCGATGAGAATCGGCCGAATGGCACTGACGATCTTGTGCAACTTGAAGACGATCTCTAACTTGTCTGACCACCTCGATAGTCTGACTAACCATTTTTGGACCAAGCATCTGCCTCTCACCTACATCATCCCAAGCTAAAGGTGATTTACACTTTCTTCTATACAGTGCCTCAAATTGGGCCATCTAGATACTGGCATAGAAACTATTATTATAGGAGAACTCCACTAAGTGTAGGTGATCTTCCCACGAACCACCGATGTCAAGTGTACAGGATCGTAATATATCCTCGAGAGTTTGAATCGTGCACTCTTACTGACCATCTGTCTGTGGATGATAAGCTGAACTAAACTTAAGTCGAGTTCCCAAACTCTCTTGAAGAATCTGCCAAAACTGTGATGTAAACCTTGAATCTCTGTCTGATACGATACTAACTGGCACTCTATGCAATCTGACTATCTGTCTGAGATACATCTCTACTAGCTGATCCGTTGACTGTCCAATTATAAAAGAAAGAAAATAAGCTACCTTGGTAAGTCAATCAACTATAACCCATATAGCATCTCTTCCAGCTGGGAATTTAGGTAACCCAGTTACAAAATCCATGGTAATGTGTTTTCATTTCCATTCTGGGATCGGTAAAGGTTGAAGAAGTCCAGCTGATCTCTGATGTTCAGTCTTGACTTATTAGCAAAATAAACAACGAGAGACAAACCGGGCTATCTCCCTCTTCATGCCATTCCACCAGAAATGCTGACGGATATTACAATACATCTTCGTGCTACCAGGATGAATTGAATACTGCAAACTATGAGCTTCTGCCATACAATAATGCCTCCAAAGCTTAAGTGCAAAAACTACTGCTGCCAACTCTAAGTCAAGGGTTGGATAATTCCTTTCATGATCATGAAGCTGACGTAGTGCATAAGCTACTACCTTGCCATGCTGTATTAAAATGCATCCCAATCCTCTGCCTGAAGCGTCACAATAAACGGAGAATCCTCCAGTCCCATCTGGAAGCGTGAGAATAGGTGCCGCCATCAATCCTTGCTTCAACTTCTTGAATGAACTCTGACACTCTGCTGTCCAAGAAAACTGCACATCCTTGCGGGTCAATTGCGTCAATGGCGCTAAAATTCGAGCAAAGTTTGATACAAATCATCGATAATACCCCGCCAATCCTAGAAAATTATCACTCCTATTTTTTGTTATACGTATTTCAAGTATAGTGTACGGATTTCTGACATTTATCAGGTGACCCATGTTTTGACTTGTCTTGCTTAGCCGAGTCTTGGTTTAATGTTGACTTGGTTTAGTTCATCTTGGTTCATCATGGCATGTTAACTTGGTTTGGTTTGGTTTGGGGTTGGGTTGAGATGAGTTGGCTTGGAATATATACGAACTCCTCTCTCTCTCCTCATTTACTTTTCATTTATTTTTCCATATTATTCATTACTCCTCCCACCTAACAAGCCCTAGGCAAGTGCAACTTCCTTCATGATGGATCTCAAATTTTATTGTTCTATTGTCTTTTCTGCTTGATTCTAAGCCTCTTTAGAACTTGGAGATTATGGTTTTGATGGTTATAGTTTTGTAGATCTAAGTTTATCATTTTCTCTATTTTTCTTGGTTTTGATCTATTAAACTTTGTTACTTTCGAAAACTAATCATTCTATGTTGTGGGGAATTCAATTCTACCCAATTTGGCCTTTTGAACTGCTTGATTTCGACTTTGTATGAAAGAGTTATGGCATTTTTGTGTTTATGGGTTCCGACACATCTTTGGTGCTGTCGGAATGAAGAACACTGCCACGCGTGTGCTTTGCGTGTCATGTGTCACGACCCGTACCCTAGAGTAAGAGCACGAGAAATGACTACGCCCAGCCTACGCAGCAGTGTTGACGGTAGAACGTTGTCCTAGGTCACAATATCTAACAATATAAGGTACCTGTACAGTATATACACTCCGAATGGAGGACAATACAGAAATATAGTCTCAATCACAACTAAGGTAGAAATACGATAAGGTAGATAGATATGAAACGAATCCACAAAAGATACAAATAGATAGAGAATCTAAGTGTCTAAAATATCACAGCAATCCAGAGCATCCAAAGCTCAAATACAATAATCCAGAGAAATAAGTACAACTGAAAAGACAACTCTAGACTAAAGGTGTGTCATCCACTGCTAATGGATCCTGCTGGAGATCTAAGTCATAGCTATCCTCTAGGGATGTCCCATAATATGTAGTACAGAGCACCTCGTCCTCGTCCTCTGTAATATTTTCAACAGGTCCAGTCAAGTTACGTTAAGATTCATGACTACGCTACTGACTCATAATGAGTGATTCATGAATAGATTCGTGAAGGCTCTGTGATTCATGAGAGTACATGAGTCACAAGCAAATTCATGATAGATTCATGATAGTAGAAGCATGAGATAGATGATGTAAGTAAAACACACAAGACATGAGTATCCGATGCTCCCGAGAGGGATAACATCTCATAAAGGGATCCATATAGTACCAATCCGTGTTACCAACGTGACAGCATCAAGTAAAAAAATCTAGAGCAGGAATATAATCCTAAGCAAGATATAAAATGATCAGAGAATGTACTCGCCTGATATCCTGAGTATCTGAAATGAAATACTGTCTGAGGAGTGGTGTCTGGATCCTAATAGAACAATACAAGTCACAACATATCCAAAATGGTAAAATAGACTGCTACAATGCATTCTACATGATGTTTGGGTCAAGCTAGGCTAAAGTCAACCTTTGGTCAACTCTAGTCAACTATACTAGTCAAACTAGGTCAAACCTAACCCAAACAAGTCTCACTAAGCCTAACCGTACCTATCTAGCATTCACACATCATCACAAAGCCGTACTAGCCATCAACACACATCTCATGTGTATACATGCCATATACACATATGAATGCACATAGGAACCATATAGGCTATATGCCAAATACAGTTTATATTGGCAACACACATATTAATTACCACATTTATATACACTAAAATAATATAGGCAATATGCATATATATTACATATTACATTATTAACAATTTGTATATATATACATTACATATTTATCAAACAATTTATAGATATTATATATATACATAATAGAGAGTGATATAGTGTGGCATGTGTGTGCATATATGTGTGTGTCCTGTGTGTGTGAGTGACAGAAAAGAGAGTGTGTGTGTGTGTGTAGACATCAGTGGTATGTGTGTGTAGGAAAACATCATAGGTTCTCAGATTTGTGGAGTAATGTGTGTGTGATATCACAACATAGGCTAGGGTGTCAGGTTCATACATGTGTGTGTATAGATAACAATAGTATAGGTTCTCAGGTTGATGTTCCTAAGTGTCAAAGTGCTCTCAGTTTTTATGGGTACATGTGTATGAGTGTAGGGTGGTGTGTTCTCAGCTTTTATACATATGTGTGTGTGTGTGTGTGTGTGTGTGTGTGTGTGTGTGTGTGTGTGTGTGAATAGGAAAACAGTTTTCAGTGGATAGGTTTCAATGTTCAACAGTGCACAAAAACTGTTCTCAGGAAAAACAGTCCAAGCAAACTCGAAAACCCATAATCAATCACCAATCATGATCCCTAAAATGTAACTAACACTCAGATGTATACATGTGAACCAATCAGTGATAATTAATCATCTAGAAATCAGGAACACACATTTAATCTCAGAAATAAACACATTGAAAACATTGTATCAGGAATTTGGGGAAATCCCTAAATTCAAATTTAACTACAACTAATAACCCAATCCATTGGTTGGTAATGTGTCGTGTAGGTGTACACATGCTATACAGGTCATATCGTGTCCTGAAAAGTAGGACACGACGTGTCTAATCCAGCAAACACACTGAATACACACAATACAGTGCACTGTCTCGTGCACACGTGTCAGTCCATCTAGGACACAACATAGTGCACTACAATACACATGCACATGTCCATGTGTTCGCCTAGGATAGGGCTACACGTCTAGGACCCTGACATGAGTCCACATGTTGCCGTGTCGACACGGGAAGTCCGTATCAGTGCAAATTTTTGACAGTATAACGTGTAGTGTAAAATCGATGCGGGTGGGATTTTTTCCAATCCGCTCGATCAAATGACCTAAAATCTGATACGTGTCGTGTCAGTCATATGTCCAAGGTGTCAACTAAGTTTCACATCAAATGGTGTCGTGTCGTGTCCGCTAGGATACCCGAGAAGCAGGGCAGTGCACAAAGTCTCGTGCACAGTATTCCCGTGTCCAAAACTGACATAAATTGTGTCAGAAATCAACTCAGTCGAGTTAGAAATCAAAACACATATATAAATCAACAAATCCATTTAATTAATTTTCAAAAATATCAAAATAAAATCCATTGAGGCATTTTCACAAACACCTAGAACTATGTTATGATACGTGTCCGATACGGACACGAAATCAATACAAACTTTCACAAAACTCACACCACAGCTAGGGGACACCTAGATATAGGCTACCATGTAAAGAAATTAGAAATTAAACACAATTTAGAGGGTTTACCTATAGTGTGCCAATGACAAAGAAAAGCCCCAAATAGAATGATTCCCCTTGCTTGCCAAAATCTCCAAATTGTCCCCAAACTAAAATTTCTTCCCATGAACAGAAAATAAAGTAGGATTAGACTCTAATGCAAGAAACTAGAGGCAAAAAGAAATTAAAATGAATTAGTTATGAATTTGGGAAGATGGACAATACTTTTCTTTCAAAAAGTTGATTTGATACAAAAGAGGCAAGAACAATGAAAGAGAGACTTTATAGGGGGAATACCAATGTGGTCGGCCACTTAAAGGCTAAGTTAGGGTTAGGGTTTCACTAGTGGGCTTGGGCCAAGTTTAAATGGTAAAGGAAATCAATTCATAAGTCACAAGTCCTTGAACCAAATCTTTTATTCTCCTATTTGAAACTTGATTCTAAGTGACTTAACTTGGGTTGACTTAAGTTAGACTAGGGTCCCACCATGCTAATCATGTCACCATAGCTAGATTCAATATCTAGGTTAGTCTCCAAAGTCTCAACTAGCAAAAGTAAAAAATAACAATCATCACTTCAATAATTTAAAATAAATTCAAAAATTCTCAAATGACCAAAATACCCTCAAGCTAAAATGTGGTAGTGACATCGCGCGCCCGTGTGTCGTGCTTGCATGCTCCGTGTGCTATGGATAGTTTTGTTCGCGTGCAGTGCATTTGCGTGTCGTGCACCCGCGCCATTCATTGGTCGTGTGCCTGCGCGTCGTGCTTGCGCGCTCCGTGCACCGTGCACAGTTTTGCTCGCACACGCAGTACATTTGCATGCCACACGTCCACTCAAATCATTGGTTGTGAACCGTACGTCGTGCTTGCACGTTCCGTGCACCGTGGGCAGTTTTGCTCGTACATGCAATGCATTTGTGTGTCGTGCGCCCGCACTACTCATTGGTCGTGCGCCCGCGCGTCGTGCTTACGCGCTCCATGCGCCATGGTCAGTTTTGTTCGTGTGCAGTGCATTTGCGTGCCGCGTGCTTGCACCATTCATTGGTCGTGTGCCGTGCACCGTGCTTGCATGCTCCATGCACCGTGGGAAGTTTTTCTCGTGCATGCAGTACATTTTGCGTGCCATACGCCCACGCCATTTATTGGTCGCACGCCGTGCGCCGTGCTTGCGTGCTCCGTACGCCATGGGCAGTTTTTTTTGTACGTGTAATGCATCTTACGTGCAGTGTGCAGACCGCGCATCATACATGTACACACCATGTGCCATAGGCAGTTTTGCTCGCATAGAGCACTAGTGCATGAATCACCGTAAACGACTGTTTTTGCCCGTTTGAGCTGTTTTGTAGCTAGAACCTCGAAAAACTCAAACATGAAAGTTGTAGATCTTCATATTTGCTTCAAGAATCTTCTTGTTTCACCTTAACTGGAGTTTATATGCGACTTATAGTTTCAATCATAGTTCTTGATCTTCTATGCATGTTTTCTATACTTGGCCTAAATTGCGACGACCCGACTTGGTAATCTTGAGCTAGTAACTTGAAATTTAACTTGAACATGAGAACATGATCCTATCTTGATAGTGGCCCATTGATGCACAGTCTTGACAAGTACTCTTAATATGGCAAGTAAACCTGACATGGTATGTGTAATCTTTATTGCTGTTGCGACAGCTATCCCTGACTTAATAAGTGTAGCTCTTTTCTTGACTCCGTGGTTGATTGTGCCTAGAGAAGCTACCTGTCACATCTTGCATCATGTCTAGGATATGGATTCATGGTTACCACGGTCAGGGATTTATAATAAATCTGACTAGGTTAACGACTAGATTGATCAAATAGTTTATTTAGAAAGATTTTTCTGTTACAGGCGATCCCGTTATCCTGGTCATACCTGTGGACTTGTAGCCCACTGACGAGTAGGACGCATTTTCAGCACACTATCATGTGTTGCATAATTTTTTCCATTGGTTCGGGTCGCGGGCCTGCCAAATAGGCGTTCCAGTCGACCATCTCAGAATCGGACCAAACTTGGCACGCAGGACCAAAAAATATATTTGCTTCTGTTGGCGCAAGTTTCGTCTCAAACCGACGACTGTACACAAAGTAATTGGAGAATTTCGAAAAAGGCCGATACGGTGAATTTTGACGGATACGTATCAAATTCTTCGTGCACATGCAACCAATATGAATTCCGTCAAAGCCCACATGTCCGCAAAATCGATTTGCACCATTCGATGCTTTCGGTTCGCGACCACGTCACCCGGTTTGGCGGGACGTACGCTGTATCAAAAAGTTTTATAGAAAATATGCAGTTTTGAAAATAACTTTTTGGTCAAATTGAGACAACGATTTCTTGGTGCTCAGTCGATTAATTCGACTTCTGTAAACTGGTTTCTATAGCCCTATAGGTTTTCTAGGTCGTCTTTAATTAGATTTTGAAGATTGCTACTCTTGTGTTCACGAACTTCCTGTAAACATCGGGTTTGGGACAGTTTCTAACTTCCAAGAAATCGAGTTTTTTCTCGATTTTGGAATACGATTTCCGTTATTTACATCGCAGATTAATTTATTCTAAATGAAGGGAGTCAAAATCGGTAAGGTTGGCTACGTACTTGTGAAAACGGCACACGAAACAATCACATGGTGAAAACGGCACACAAATCCAAATAATTTAGGAAAATTCTATAAAAATTAAAAAAACATTTTTAATAGCTACCTTGAACAATTAACCTCCTAGTTACATATAGTGTAGCGATTACCTGTTATCATTAACACTAGCAAAAATCATTTACTCAAACAAATATTCTTGTACTTAATTAAAATACTTTAAAATTAAAACTAACTACTGGAATTTTTCTAAAATTCCAAAAATATTAACTAAAATTTTTTAGTAATTATTATGTACCATATACATACTGGCTTCTTATATTGTAGCAACTACCTGCTTCAAAATTCATTAATTAATACAAGTTTAGATATACTATCAAAATTTAAAATAAAAATTTCTTAAAACTTCCAAAAAGAAAAATATTTTCCAGATACATTTAATACATAATCTTATAGAAGTATTATATTGTAGCATTTATCTTGCTACCAAAATATTAACGAATTTCCAAAAATTAAAAATCAAGTAAATAAAATACTGTAAATTTATCAACTAATATTAATAAGATATCTAAAATTTTGGGGGTTTACACGTCGGTATAGAGCGTTATACCGTTGGTATGCTAATTTTTATCCGAAAATGATCTTGGGTTAATTTCTACCCTAGCTTTCAATTTTGCCATCCATGTCTTGTGTTTGTAATTATTCCTAAGACTTATTATAGACTCCAGATATACTGTAGCAGGTGTTGGCTTCTTCAGAGTCTTGAAATGATGATGGCAGGTGCAGACTCCAGATATACACTCGAGTGCGTGGCTCCGAAGATATCGTCGGGTGGTTCAGAGAAATCTTGTGGGACCCGTCGTCTTTGGTCCGCCATGATTTCTTCATTGCATATGTCCACATTGATCTTGTTTATTACTTTTCTGCATGTATATGTTAGACGAACAAATCAATATATATATTACAAATATGATAAGATAAAGCACAATAGGTCAATGCTAAGTTTAAGTATAAGAGCTATAGTGATAGCATACATATTAGTGATATCATAATGTTAAACTTAATTGAATAACCATAATCAAAACATAGTTTTGATTTTGGTAACTCAATTAAATTTAAGATATATATAATGAAAACTCATATCACTAATATGTAAAACAATAACCACATATCACCAAACGTATAAGTATAAGTAGAAATGCTATAGTGATAGTATAAAGATTAGTAATAATTCAATGCTAAACTTAACAGATTAACCATATTCAAAAATATGATACAATTATTGGGCCAACAATTTCAGTCATCAACACCAGCCCCGGCAGCTAGGGATTTGACCATTGGAGCTCCTAGGTGGGCTACCATAGTTTCGTCGGTTCAGCACTCGACTCCGACATATCCTTAGCAGCAGAAGCAGAAGCAATCTTCTACAATAGGCTGCTCTCATTATGGAAAGCCTGGACACGTGGTTTCAGAGTGTCGTAGAGCACAGGAATTGTGCTTGGCTTGTGGGACACCGAAACACATGATTGGGTCATGTCCGCATAGAGCTAGTTTATCTTCATCAACCCTGACCAATCCATCGGTTAGGGGACCAGCACTAGTACAGCAGAAGTAGTACCAGCCTTCGAGGCCATTGTCACCTCAGGCCCAGACCTTCCAGCAGTAGATGTCGCAACAATATGTTCAGACCCAAGCTCAGATTCAGAACAGGCAGAGAGATCACCAACAGAGGGGACCAACACCAAGAGGACAGGGTCAAGCTATGGCTCAGATAGTAGCAGAAGAATTGGCATCAGGTGAGGCGGTGGCAGGTACCATTCTTGTCAACTCTTTTCCAGCATCAATATTACTTGATTCGGGTGTATCGTATTCATTTATGTTTGCACGATTCGCAACACGAATATGACTGGAGCCCGAGTTATTATCAGTAAGACAATATACTTACTGGTAGCGGTCTCGTGGGAGTATATAGAGTCTTTTTCTCGTGTCGAATCGTAGTTAGCGGTAGAGAGTTTCTAGACCTGTTAATGGATAGTCGAAAATTCGAATTCGAATTGATTCCGTATCCGAACTTTCGGATATTATTCGAAATTTCGAATATCGAATTCGGATATTCGAATATTTTTCGGATATTATCTTTTTTTGGATACAAATTCGGATATTAAGGTATTCGAATTCGTTAATATCCGATCCGACTTAAAATTATAAATTTCGGATATCGAATTCGGATATCCAAAATTTTATATATATTAGAGTATAATATATACGTAATATATATTAATTAATAACGAATGTTAAAGGATTTTATCCTCAACTGAATTGTTACATAAATCAGTTAATTTATTATTTACTTACCTATATATTATAATATAATTTATATATAATAGTAATATATATAATTTACAACAGAAGATGAAATGACTCAAATATGTGGAGCATATATATATTTATATATAGCCGATCGGAATTTTTAACAGAAGATGAAATGGCTCAAATAGAGCAATTGAATTTGGTTTTCGGATGTTCTGATAATAACTAAAATTTTAATATTTTGGATTTTAGATATTCGAATAATTGTATTCGAATTTTTTTAGCTAATCGGATCGGATATAATCCGATATCCGTTAGACTAGATGGATACAAATTTGAATGGCAAAAGAGATATCCGTTCGGATATCTAATCGGATTCGAATATTATAAAAAAAATTGAATACAGATACGGATATTGCCCTGTCCGTACCGATAAGCTTCCGTTGACATACCTAAGAGTTTTCTGCTAGATTGATAGAATTTTGATGGCCGACTATGATGTGGTCCTAGGAATGGATTGGTTGAAGGATCAATATGCAAGAATAGACTGCCATGTTGGCATGATTATTTTTGGTATCCCTGGAGAAGAGGAGTTTTCGTTTTCCAGAGGTGAAGTAAAACCTTCTCCACCAGTCTTACAGATGGCAGTAGCAGAAGCAGTTCAGTTTTCCAGGGTAGTATAAGAATTTCTTAACATATTTCCCAAAAAGCTTCCAGGCATGCCTCCAGAGAGAGATAGTGTCCACCATTGATTTGATTCCAAGGATGGCACCAGTGTCAGAGAGAGTTTATAGAATGGTACCATCAGAATTGGAGATCATGTACAAGATGATTGAAGAACTCAGAATCATGGGATTTATTCGTGCTAGTGGATCACATTGGGGAGCCCAGATGATTCTTGTGAAAAAGAAGCATGGTACATCAAGGTTATGTGTTGATTATCATACCTTAAATTCTATAACAATCAAGAACAGATATCCTCTACCAAGGATAAATGACTTATTCGATCAAATCAGTGGGGCAGAAGTATTCTCGAATATTAACTAACGGTCGGGGTACCATCAGATCAGAGTCAGAGATCAACACATCCCAAAGACGACATTCAGATCTAGATATAGGCATTAGGAGTTTCTCGTTATGCCATTCGGAGTGACCAATGCACCAGCAGTATTCATGGATCTCATGAATCGTATATTCATGCCTTATTTGGATCAGTTCATGATAGTGTTTATAGACGATATCTTGGTCTATAGCAAGAGTAAAGCAGATCATGAGCAGCATCTACGAGTAGTCCTTCAGATTCTCAGAGAGCACCAGTTGTACGAGAAGTTCATCAAGTGCAAATTTTTGCTTGATCACATTTCGTACTTAGGTCACATCATCACCATAGGTGGAGTGAAAGTGGACCTCCAGAAGATAGTAGCTATAGAGACATGGCCAGTACCCAGCACCATCGTAGAGGTTCATAATTTTCTAAGATTGGCAAGCTATTATCGACGATTTGTATCAGACTTTGCTCAAATTTCAGCGCCCTTGGCACAGTTGACCCGCAAGGATATACAATTTGCTTGGACAGCAGAGTATCATAGTTTATTTGAGAATTTGAAGCAAGGATTGATGATGGCACCCATTCTTACGCTTCCAGATGGGACTGATGGATTCTCAGTTTATTGTGACGCTTCAGGCAGAGGATTGGGATGCGTCTTAATACGTCATGGCAATGTAGTAGCTTATGCATCACATCAGCTTCATGATCATGAGAGGAATTATCCAACCCATGACTTGGAGTTAGCAGTGGTGGTTTTACGCTTAAGCTTTGGAGGCATTAATTTTATGGAGACCGGGTAGAGATTTTCACCGACCACAAGAGTCTTATGTATGTGTTTACCCAGAAGGATCTTAACATGCATTAGAGAAGGTAGCTAGAGTTACTAGTGGATTACGACATCAATCTGCAGTATCATCCTAGGAAGGCCAACGTAGTTACAGATGCGTTGAATAGAAGACTAGGCGCTTTTTTTCTAACAGCACTATAACGCCCCAATCCCAAAATACGTATATGACCAGGATACGGTACATGCCAGCAACAATTCACCAATGGGCCAAATCTCAAAGTAAGCCCATTAGCAAAATGCTTAAGCTGTAAATCATGATAACAACCCAGAATATAGTACAAGTCACAGGTACACAGCTAATCTCATCCACACAAAAAATAAGACACGAGATATCAAGTCCAATAAAATGATACTAATAAAGAAATATGTCCAACATGAAATATGAAATGTAACTGTGCGGGTAAGACATCCCAAAACCACAGTAAAAAGAAAACAAAGATTAACTACATGTCCACTGATGAAAAGATAGAAAATAATGTATCAGTCTAAAATAAAGAGACATGTCTCAAGAGAAGTCCTCGGCCACTATCTCGTCCTCCTGTGAAGGTACATCACCTGTCTCTACTCCAGAACCATATACCTCCGGATAGTCCTCGTCTCTAACTAAGCCTGAAGAGATTACCAGGCCCTTAGAGGACTAGCAAGACACATAATATACATGCCAGCTATAACAGTAATAAAATGCGTGGATAGATGAAAAGTGATATAAGAAAAGAAGGATTAAAGGAAGAAGTGCTAGAACTAAAACATAAAAGAAATGGCATGCCTGGAGAATCGTACTAAAAAATATGACTACAAGTAAATCGAGGTAAACTGCAGCCCGGTGGTTGCTAACAGACCTATAGATTGCAGCCCAGTGGTTGCTAAAACCCTATAGTTAGTCTCAATCGCAGCCCGGTGGTTGCTAACGATTGAGAGTGGTCAGGTATAGTCACGTCTATAACAAGGTCCTCACCTAAAACTATAAGACAGTCAAGTCAACTCAAACATGTCTAGTCCAAGTCATGTCTAGGTCACAGAGGTCAGGGATACATGACATAGACGAAGAAATTCTAACTCTAGACATGAACAAGATAAGAAAAATAAGACAAGTAATATGGAGAAGGAATAAAATCTATGTGCACGCAAAACTAGAAAGTAACCAGAACATGGAACATGAGAAGTATGAGACTAAGTAAGATATGAAAAATAATAATATGTAAACACTTGTAATACTGTAAATCTTGGCAAGGTGTACTTGTCTGGTGTCGCACTGTGAATCTGAAACGTCGCTCATGTGTCCACGCCGTCGAAAATCGACGCTCCTAGATAATTAATTAACTAAATTAATCCACTACTCATGAACTTACAATGACTTAATTAGTCAAGATATTATTTTAAGATTATATTCAATTTCTTATGGAACCCTTTAGACCCATACAATCACACATAGGCTCCACGAGACACCGAACACAGTTTTAGGATTTTCGACTTTCCAATTAATCGGTTATGTTCCTACTTCAATCATATACTTAAAAATCATATAAAATTATAAGAATATTATTTAAACTACTTTTCTATAGATTATCTCAGAATTTCCAGAATTTATATTTCTAAAGAATTATACTACTAGTTGTCTATCGGGTCGACTAGTCTACCTGAAATTTGTCTAGAACTTCATTAATTATCTAAAATTATGAAAATCCTCAAAAATAAAATTTAAATAGAATAAAAATATCCTAAATATCAGAATATAAAATTTTGACGCAAGGGTTTCATGGTACTAATGGTTTGGAATCTTCTAGGTAAACAAGTCACCCGAAAATGAGTAGTTTTGACCTATATTTTCTCGACCAGAATTGATTTTCTAAATTCGTGGAAAAATACTTTAAAATCCTAATTTCTATATATTAATACACATAAAATTCAGTTTTCAAAAATTCCTACAGAAACTTATAGTTCCTGCACAACGTGGTAAGTTTTGGCTCTACCGAAACATGAAAATAGCTATCATAATTTATTAAAAAATTTTGGATGAAAATACTACCCAAGAGGCATCAAAATACTATTTCTAAAGAATTAATACCATAATTTCTACATATTTATGAGATGGGTTTGAGAAGGAAAAGTTAGGGTTTCTTACCAATGTCCTTGCTTTGTGAAGGCTTATTCTTGTCAAAGCTCCCTCCTTTGATGATGTCCTTGCTCATCCTTTCTTGATAAGCTTTGAGGGGTGGACAATGGTTAGGATTGGTTGGATGGAAAAGATGGAGTTTTTAGGGTTGGTTTGGTGGAGTTTGGATGGAAGAAGGATGAAAGAATGAGCCTTTATGGAGGAGGATGAGTTATGTGATGGAGGGGATGATATAGTAGAGGGGAGGGGATGCTGTTTTTGAAATTAATGGTAAAGGAGCTGCTCTTGGGTGATAAATAAGAGATTTTGGTGTTAGGGTTAGGGTTTTGATAAGGGTTGATATATATATGGGCCTATGGGTTGAGTTTATATATGTAGGAGGGTGTTTCCATGCATGGCATGGCCCGCCAATGTAAGGGATTATTTTTGGACAAAAATTACATAAAAATAATCTTTGGTTGGTCATATGTGGGGTCCACATGGATTGGTTTGGTTATTTGATGAGTTGGTTAGTTGATTTGATTGAGCATTTAAATAAACATTTCCTAATATAGAACTAGTTAGATTTCTAAATATAAATGCAATCTAAATCTGAATAAATATTAAATATATATGTTTATTAATATATATTAATGCCCAAAATGCCTAAATAGGTTTGGGTTGGACTTTGGGTCAAATATAAACTAATGCCAACTAGGATTACACATAGACACTTTCTATAAATAAAAACTTTCCAAAATTGAAAACATATTAATATTAATAAAATATATATACAAAATATATATCAACATGATGGTATTTGAGAGTACTACATGTCTATTTAGATTTGGATTTGGTTCGGGTCAAGTCGGGGCTAAATTGGTACAACCGGGTCTCCTACAAAGTCAATAATCTAATAATTAAATAAATAAATCATCGTTAGGGGTTAAGTCGCAATTTGGCCTGGTTTTCCTTGTTAGAACACACTTATGGCTCGGCCTTCCCTATTATGGCTAAAATACTAGTCAAAGCACACGTGTACACTATCTGTGTCATAATTCTTGGTCGTCTTGTACTCCAAATCTTAACCGTGGCTAAGGTCATCTATAATAATAACTATTTAATCAAAATATTCATAAATTCCATAAAATCCTATTTAAATCAAATAAGTAATAAAAAAAATAATTCCTAAAATTTAGGGGTGTTACATTCTACCTCCCTTAAAAGAATTTTGTCATCGAAATTAAAATAATTCACTAAGGTAAAGAAAAATATGTCTGTGGTTCTAAGATGTCTCTAAAGTGTGGTTTGTCTCTATGGTTATTCCTAAGTAAATATGCACCAAACTAGCGTAAACTAATAATCTACTTCTATTATTAACACAAAATCAAGTTATTACGTTCCGTTGCCTCTTGTGTCGTTGTTTCATCTTCAATCCTCATGGCAAAGGCATGTCTTGGTCGTTGTGCTCCTGCCTTCTGTTTAGCTTGCAAACTGTGTCGCCTGGTCGGAAAGCGGTCCACGCGGATACCCTCCCTCAAACACAAGGGTTTGTCTTCCCGGAATAGGTGAAGACGTACATAAAATAATAGAGAGTTCAAGGATCGAATACAATTGTGGGGTTTCAAATGTGATTGAATAGTTCAAAAAGAGAGAGTTATTAAGGCAGTTGTGGATGAGATCCTAGAGGGCAAGTATTTGTTAACTATATCTCAATCCACGTAGAATAACAATAAGATGAGTGAACCAAATGCATTAAGTTGATCAGATCATAATACACTGATTCTAAATAGACAATATGTTAGTGGGCGTCCCCAATAAAACATATGTCCTGAATAAGCTCGATAAGGAATAAGCTTGCAAAAATAGGCTATAATAGCAGCATCAGTCAAGATAGTCAAATAATATAAGTACGCGAGAATATGATTTGAAAGAAAGCACAAGTAGTTCAAGTTTATCAAGGTCTAAGACTCGTCCGGTGTTTGTGTCTCTACAGTTTCCCTACTATCATTTTTTCTAAGGGTTTGGTCGTCCAATTGGGGTATAGGCCTCTAAGACTCTAGAGTCTAGGTAAGCCTATCCTTCTACACTATCTTATATTCAGTGTCATTTAACTATACTTCATTAATTTGGTCATAAGGACATTGGAAGCTACTTGGTGAGGCTTTCTACCAAACTTTCAAGAGTTTAACTAAAAGTGTAACTAAATTAATAGAGCATATATAACTAGGATGACTCATCTTCCTAAATTCTATCGTACGAGAAATAAGACTCGCAGTAGGAATAAAATCAAGCAAGATGCAATTCAAGCCAATCAAACGAGAGTTCAAAAATGGAATCAAAGAAGGAGATCAAGTATGTGGATGAGTTCCTATGGGTCCTTTCTATCCTATTCGCAGGCTCACGTCGGTACAATAACGTAATCGAAGTGATAAACATAGACCTATATGGGCCACCACAAAAACATGTAATGCCCTAGTCCCAAAATACATATAGGACCAGGATACGGTATATGCCAGCAACACTTCACAATGGGCCAAATCTCAAAGTAAGCCCATTAGTGAAATGCTTAAGCTGTAAATCATGATAACAACCTAGAATATAGTACAAGTCATAGGTACACAGCTAATCTCATCCACACAGAAAATAAGACACGAGATATCAAGTCCAATAAAATGATACTAATAAAAAAATCTGTCCAACATAAAATATGAAATGTAACTGTGCGGGTACGACATCCCGAAACCACATTAAAAAGGAAACAAAGTATCAACTACATGTCCACTGATGAAAAGAAAGAAAATAATGTATCAGTCTAAAATAAAGAGACATGTCTCAAGAGAAGTCCTCGGCCACTATCTCGTCCTCCTACGAAGGTACATCACCTGTCTCCACTCCAGAACCATATACCTCCGGATAGTCCGCATCTCTAACTAAGCCTGGAGAGATTACTAGGTCCTCAGAGGACTAGCAAGACACATAATATACATGCCAGCAATAACAGTCATAAAATGCATGGATAGATGAAAAGTAATACAAGAAAAGAAGGATTACAGGGAGCAGTGCTAGAACTAAAACATAAAAGAAATGGCATGCCTGGAGAATCATGCTAATAAACATGACTACAAGTAAATCGAGGTAAACCGCAGCCCGGTGGTTGCTAACGGCCCTATAGAGTGCAGCCCGGTGGTTGCTAACAACATATAATTAGTCTCAATCGCAGTCCGGTGCTTGCTATCGATTGAGAGTGGTCAGGTATAGTCACGTCTATAACAAGGTCGTCGCCTAAAACTATGAGACAGTCAAGTCAACTCAAACATGTCTAGTCCAAGTCATGTCTAGGTCACACAGGTCAGGGATACATGACATAGACAAAGAAATTCTAACTCTAGACATGAACAAGATAAGAAAAATAAGACAAGTAATATGGAGAAAGAATAAAATCTACGTGCACGCAAAACTAGAAAGTAACCAGAATATGGAACATGAGAAGTATGAGACTAAGTAAGATATGAAAAACAATAATATGGAAACACTTGTAATAATGTAAAGCTTGGCAAGGTGTACTTGCCTGGTGTCGCGCTGTGAATATGAAACGTCGCTCTTGTGTCCACGCCGTCGGAACCCGACGCTCCTAGATAATTAATTAACTAAATTAATCCACTACTCATGAACTTACAGTGACTTAATTAGTCAAGATAATATTTTAAGATTATATTCAATTTCTCATGGAACCCTTTAGACCCATACAATCACACACAGGCTCCACGAGACACCGAACACAGTTTTAGGATTTTCGACTTTTCAATTAATCGGTTATGTTCCTACTTCAATCATATACTTGAAAATCATATAAAAATCATAAGAATATTATTTAAACTACTTTTCTATAGATTTATCTCAGAATTTCTAGAGTTTATATTTCTAAAGAATTATACTACTAGTTGTCTATCGTGTCGACTAGTCTACCCGAAATTTGTCTAGAACTTCATTAATTATCTAAAATTATGAAAACTCTCAAAAATACAATTTAAATAGAATTAAAATATCTTAAATATCCGAATATAAAATTTTGACGCAAGGGTTTCATGGTACTAATGGTTTGGAATCTTCTAGGTCAACAAGTCACCCGAAAATGACTAGTTTTGACCTATAATTTTCTCGACCTGAATTGACTTGCTAAATTCATGGAAAAATACTTTAAAAATCCTAATTTCTATATATAAACACACATAAAATTCAGTTTTGAAAAATTCTTACAGAAACTTATAGTTCCTTCACAACGTGGTAAGTTTTGGCTCTACCGAAACATGAAAATAGCTATCGTAATTCATGACAAAAAATTTGGTTGAAAATACTACCCAAGAGGAACAAAACACTATTTATACAGAACTAATACCATAATTTCTTCAGATTTATGAGATAGGTTTGAGAAAAAAAGTTATGGTTTCTTACCAAGGTCCTTGCTTTGTGAAGGCTTATTCTTGTCAAAGCTCCCTCCTTTGATGATGTCCTTGCTCGTCAATCTTTTCTTGATGAGCTTTGAGGGGTGGACAATGGTTAGGATTGGTTGGATGGAAAAGATGGAGTTTTTAGGGTTGGTTTGGTAGAGTTTGGATGGAAGAAGGATGAAAGAAGGAGCCTTTATGGAGGAGGATGAGTTATGTGATGGAGGGGATAATGTAGTAGAGGGGAGGGAATGTTATTTTCGAAATTAATGGTAAAGGAGCTGCTCTTGGGTGATAAAAAAAGAGATTTTTGTGTTAGGGTTAGGGTTTTGATAAGGGTTAATATATATATGGGCCTATGGGTTGAGTTTATATATGTAGGAGGGTGTTTCCATGCATGGAATGGCCCGCCAATGTAGGAAATTATTTTTGGACAAAAATTACATGAAAATAATCTTTGGTTGGTCATATGTGGGGTCCACATGTATTGGTTTGGTTATTTGATGAGTTGGCTAGTTGATTTGATTGAGCATTTAAATAAACATTTCCTAATATGGAAGTAGTTAGATTTCTAAATATAAATGCAGTCTAAATCTGAATAAATATTAAATATATATGGTTATTAATATATATTAATGCCCAACATGCCTAAATAGGTTTGGGTTGGACTTTGGGTCAAATATAAACTAATGCCAACTAGGATTACACGTAGACACTTTCTATAAATAGAAACTTTCCAAAATTAAAAACATATATATTAATAAAATATGTATACAAAATATATATCAACATTATGGTATTTGAGAGTACTACATGTCTATTTAGATTTGGATTTGGTTCGGGTCAAGTCGGGGCTAAATTGGTACAACCGGGTCTCCTACAAAGTCAATAATCTAATAATTAAATAAATAAATCATCGGTGGGGGTTAAGTCATAACTTGGCCTAGTTTTCCTAGTTTGAAAACACCTATGGCTCGGTCTTCCCTATCATGGCTAAAATATTAGTCAAAGCACACGTGTACACTATCCGTGTCATAATTCTTAGTCGTCTTGTACTCCAAATCTTAACCATGGCTAAGGTCATTTATAATAATAACTATTTAATCAAAAATATTCATAAATTCAATAAAATCCTATTTAAATCAAATAAATAAAAAAAATAATTCCAAAAATTTAGGGGTGTTACAAGCACAGCTAGAGTTATTTGCAGATCTTCAGAAGATGGGTATAGAGGTATATCTTCCTACCAATGTGGCATTGATAGCCAGTATACAAGTTCAGTTCAGTATAGTTGAGAGAATCAAGATAGCTCAATCAACGAATTCTAAGCTTCAGGGGCTTAGGGCAGAATGTGAAGCGGAACAGAGGGCAGAGTTATATATTCACGAAGATGGCATGCTTCGACTTGGAAGGCATTTTTGTGTACACAGTGGTGACATCATGGAAGAGATCATTGTAGGAACGATATAGTAAAGCATAATACTCTATAGGGGGGGTGAATAGAGTTGGCAGCGGAATAATGCTAATAAAAAATGTTAGCAACACAATCACAATATATAAATCACAATTGAAAATAATGTAAAGGCAGAGTTCAGAAAGCAAACGCAAAGACAACGATGTATACTGGTATCCCTCTGTTGAGGACTAATCCAGTCGGTAGAACTCTTGCTACCAGTTGAATCCACTATTGAAAAAACTGCAAGTTTTCTTACGAAGTCCTTGCAACTTCTACAACGCGAGCTTTGATACGAAGAACTCGTCCAACTTCAAATGTGAAGAGGTATTCTTCAATCAAGCCTTCTGATTACAATCTCTCAGAAACTTCTAGACCGTACCGCACTGGCAAATCGACTAGAGGATTGTAACTGGCTTGGGATCTGAAATTGAAAGCTCTAGAAAACTCTTTGGAAGACAGAAAACTTTAGATAGAGAGAAGATTGAAAGTGAATTGGTGAATTGAAATGATCGAAATCCTTCTCTATTTATAGGAATTCCAAAGGGAGAACTCTGTCAGAATTCGGGCAGAATTCGGGCAAAACTCGATGAGCAAATCTCGATCAAATCCGCAACTGCAGGAGGACCAAGTTCCAGAGAATTCAAAAATCAAACGGCCACCAACCGAACTCTGGCCGAACTCTGGCCGAACTCGGCCCGAGTTCTGTCAGGGTTAGGTTAGGGTTTTAAAAACAGATTTTGGTGATTTTTGAATACTTTTTTGAAAACCTTTTTGTAAACATTTTTGATAGGTCATTTTAAAAACATTTTGAACTATTTTGGGGATAGCCTATTTGCCAGTACGACTCGGTGTACAACGTATTCCTAGACTCAAATAAAATGAAAATTATATTACATAGGAAATACAGACTCAAGTAGGCAAACAGATCTTCAGTCTTGAACGGAGTGAATATCCAATCTTGCTTATGTCCAAGAAACCGAGATGTCCCAACTAGCTTCGTATATCCAGACAGAGTTTTGATCAATTATTAAAATCAGGTTAACCATATGACCAATGGACAACAATCTCCCCCATTTTGATAATTGACAAACTATGAATGATATAACATAAAGCTTGTTCAAAAAATATCAAAAAGTAGAAATTGTTCATAACCTGTTAAACTCAAATAAAAAAATGTTAGATCTTTAATTTTCTCCCCCTTTGTCACTTAGCAAAATAATTATAAAAAGAGAAGGCTCCCCCGCATTAAATGCAGAAGGCTCCCCCGCAATCAATGCATAAGTAACAAATAGTGAGAAAACATATAAGAGAAATAAAGCATAAAAAATTAGAGAGATAGTATCACAGGTATGTAAAGATTATCATCACAGGCATGTATTGTTTCAAAAACATGAAAGAAAACTCAGGCATGCTATTTCACAGGCAGTTTGTAATGAAGAAGCAGTATAAATAGATAGTGCTAAGAAAAACAAAGTGCTGAAATAAACTGAGATGTCATAAATGAAACATCATAAACATGTCCATGAAGATAAAAAGTACTGAAAGCATACTACAAAGTACTGATAAGAACTAAAAAGTAATGATAAAAACTTGGAATGTTGGAGCATTTCCAAGTGTACAATAAAATATCACTAACAATCAAATCTTATCTCATCATCACTATCCTCATCATCATCATCATCAGCAGCTCGGCCAGCATGACCGGAAGTACCAGCACCAGAAGTACCAGCGCCAGAAGGATGAGTAGGGGCGCCAGCATAGAACTCACCAACGTAGTCACGAGGTGCACGATACCAATCATTGGCGTTACCTGGCTGGAAGTAGGCATGGACAGCCTCATCCTCACAGCGGTAACCCGAAAAAGCTGGATCTCGAGGGATGGAACCGGCTGAATAACCAGTCTGAGCGAAACAAAGATCAGCCAAGGAGTTTGCCAACGCCTGATAACGGGTGACGTCGCGAAACTCACGCTCGCGAGCCATGTCCGTCATCGAGACGTGCAAAGCTGATAAGTGCTGATGTATGCCCTCAAATGTCATGGCATACGGCTGATGTGGTGGAGGAGGTGCAGTAGGAGGAGCAGGAGGTGGAGCTGAAGCAGTCCGGCTGCGACGAGATAGCTGGAGAAACTTGGGCTCAGAGTCCTGAGTGCAAGTCGAAAGATCGATCTCGAATCGCTGAAAGATACGAGGGAGAATCATCGCGTAAGAGATTTCGATCTTTTGCACAACATCGTTCCATCATCTAAATGATAGTCTTAGGGGCGAAAAAAGGAATCCCCTTAATAATATGATACATGGCGGACAGCTCAAGCGAAGTCACATCATCCTTGGAAGTGGATTTAGGAAGTAGAGTAGAGTAGATGATGCGATGCAATTCGTAGTTAAACAAGTTCAGGTTGTTAGCCTAGAACTTTCCAGAGCGTACTCTGTCAGGTGCACAGAGTTCCGCTTTGAAACTAGTGAGTGTCGTGCCTTCGGGGAAATCGAATTCCGTGATGTCAACTAGCGGTTCACCTTCATTGGGAATACCAAGAATCTCCGTTAGGAGGGCATCATTGAACTCATTGTCTATGCCTCCGACACGTGTGCTCACTTCAAAAGTGTTTACTTCGAGATTGTAATAGAACAATCTAATGACATTAGTAGCTATTGGGAAGCACAGTTTAACAAATAAGTGTAACCCTAATGCCCCAAACAAGTGACGATGATCAGGAAATACCGTCCATTTTATCGGAGCGCCACCGCATATGGATCGGGTGGAAAAGTCACCGTACCATAATAAGGCTTGATCGAGGGTTTGAAAGAAGAACCCATCGAAAGTGCCGTCGCTCGTTTGGATCGGCAAAAACAGTAAATCCGTGTGATGATTCGAAGACGACCCTTCCTCACTAGGAGTGGTCTTCTTCCTCTTAGATGGATTAAATTTAGGTGCCATTGGAATAAAAAGCACTAATTGAAAGGTGGAGATAGAGGGAGTTATACCTCACGAAATCAAGATATGTTGTAGAGAATGACGATCTCCGCTCGATTCCAAATTTTGGAGAGATTTCACCAAGTAGATTGGAGGGAAAAGATTGGTGAAGAACTAGGGTTTAGAGGTTCGGGTCGACTGCTGCTGCTGTTTTGAATTGGTTTGGAAGCAATGAAAGAGAAGAAGCTCTCGGGTTCTGGATATATACACAGATACCCACAACCGAACTCGGGCCGAATTCGATCAGAGCTCTGGCCGAATTCGCCTAGAGTTCTTCCAGGTTGATTTTTGCCACTTCTTTTTCATTGTCTCGTTTTAGATATTTAATTCAAAGATTAGTTATTTTAGCCTTCAAAAACATAATTAATAATATTTTATAAATTAAATGTCGTTACACAGTGACTGTCTCAGATTAGCTGTAGGAGTACTGTCCCAGCTGGCGGAGGTTCACCGGGGAACTCTTAAGTACCGCTTCGCTTCAACCGTAGTTGTGGTGACAGACAGACTCTTTATTAGCTTGTCTCTAACACAGTTTTTGCATAATGATATATAATCATAAAATAAAATTAATTAATATTATTGACGTCCAAAATTCCTAATTCTCGACGTAAATAATTGAAACGATCTTCCGCTAGAGGTTTAGTGAAGATGTCAGCTAATTGATTTTCAGTATCTATGTACACAAGGTTTATATCTCCATTTTGATGATGATCTCTAAGAAAATGATGCCGAATCTCGATATGTTTAGTACGAGAGTGACATACAGGATTCTTAGTCAAATTAATAGTGCTCGTGTTATCACAGAAAATGAGAATATGTGTGAAAAATAAATCAAAGTCTTCTAGGGTTTGTTTTATCCACAAAATCTGAGCGCAACAACGTCCTGCGGCGATGTACTCAGCCTCTGTTGTTGATAAGGCTACAGAATTTTGCTTTTTACTAAACCAAGAGACTAGAGCCTTGCCTAAGAAATGACATGTGCCACTGGTACTTTTTCTATCAACCTTGCATCCAGCAAAATCTGCATCCGAATAACCAATAAGGTCAAAGGATTTAGTTTTGGGATACCACAAGCCAACAAAAGAAGTGCCCTTAAGGTATCGGAAGATACGCTTAACTGCGGACAGATGTGATTCCTTTGGGTTAGCTTGAAAACGTGCACACAGGCAAACACTAAACATTATATCTGGACGACTAGCAGTTAAGTAAAGTAAACTACCAATCATACCTCGATACTTACGTGTGTCGACTGGCTTGCCTTGTTCGTTAGAATCAAGCTTTGTTGAAGTTGTCATCAGAGTGCCAATAGGCTTGACATTGTCCAGATCGAACTTCTTTAGCAAATCTTTTGTGTACTTGGCTTGATTAATGAACGTCCCATTGTCGGTTTGTTTGATTTGCAATCCGAGAAAGAATTTCAGCTCTCCCATCATGCTCATCTCAAACTCATTCTGCATACACTTAGAAAATTCTTGACAAAGAGATTCATCAGTGGATCCAAATATGATATCATCAACATAGATTTGAATTAAAAGCAGCTTGCCATTAAAAGATTTAATAAAAAGTGTAGTGTCAACCTTTCCTTTTGAAAATCCGTTGTCAAGTAGAAAAGAGCTTAGACGATCATACCAAGCACGAGGGGCTTGTTTCAAACCATATAAGGCTTTCTTCAACTTGAAAACATGGTCAGGATTTTTGAAATCCGTAAAACCCGGAGGTTGTGCTACAAAAACTTCTTCTTTTATAAAGCCATTTAGAAAAGCACTTTTTACATCCATTTGAAAAAGTTTGAAATCATGAAAATATAAAAATGCACATAACATGCGAATGGATTCTAATCTCGCAAATGGGGCATAAGTCTCATCGTAGTCGATACACTCTTCTTGATTGTATCTTGAGCTACGAGTCGAGCCTTGTTATGAGTTACTAAACCATCCTCATTCAGTTTATTTCGGAATACCCAACGGGTGCCAATGATCGGATGATCAATAGGCTTGGGAACAAGTTCCCAAACTTGATTCCGTTCGAATTGGTTCAATTCCTCTTGCATAGCATCTATCCAGAAACTATCACTACATGCTTCATCAATATATTTGGGTTCTAGCTGTGAAATAAATACAACACTAAAAACAATATCTTTACTGGATGATCGAGTACTTACTCCTTTGGTAATGTCACCAATTACCAAATCTTTTGGATGATCAGCTGTAAATTTTAACCTCTTCGGTAGACTCTGTAGGTAGCTGGTTCCTGGATCTCCTCTAGGAGGTTCAGCTAGTGCAGAGCTTGGTTCAGGTTCAGCTGATGTTGAGCTTGATGTAGGCAGATCTTCATCACTGTCATCGAGAGTCATTTGGTTCATTTCATCAAAAGTGACGTTGATTGATTCTTCGATAATCATGGTACGTTTGTTGAAGACTCTGTACCCGTTGCTCTTGGCCGCATAACCTAGAAATATACCTTTATCGGCCTTTTCGTCAAACTTTCCCAAGTTGTCTTTAGTATTAAGAATAAAGCACTTACAGCCAAAAATCTTAAAGTATAAAACTGAGGGAATTCTATTAAACCATAACTCAAATAGAGTCTTCTTCGATTTGGGTCGAATTAGAACTCTATTGAGCACAAAGCAAGCTGTATTGACAGCTTCAGCCCAGAAGTATTTGGGTAGGCTAAATTGATTTAACATTACTCTGGCCATTTCGGTTAGAGTTCTGTTCTTACGTTCCACAACTACATTTTGTTGTGGAGTTCTAGGGCAGAAGAACTCGTGTATGAAACCGTGTGTGTCAAAAAATTGCTCGAAATCAGCATTCTCGAATTTGCCTCCATGATCGCTTCTAATTCGAGTGATCATGTAACCTTTTTCATTTTGTACTTTCTTGCAAAAGGCGATAAATTCGGATAATGCGTCATTCTTGCGTGTCAAGAAATATACCCACGTGTATCTAGAAAAATCATCTATAATTACAAATGTATATAATTTACCTCCGAGGCTAGCAACTCTGCTAGGACCGAATAAATCTATGTGTAGCAATTGTAGAGGTCTAGTAGTACATACTGCATTTACAGACTTGAATGTGGATCTGGTAGCTTTGTTCTTTTCACATTGGCTGCATACCGAATCCTTCTTGAATGTTATGTCTGGTAAATCGCATACTAACTTCTTTGTGGATAATCTTGAAATTGTATCCATGTTTGCATGACCGAGTCTCATGTGCCATATATGACTCTCATCACTTTTGGCCATTAAGCATCTACCTGAAATGTTAGCTTCTTCCAACAGATAGAAAATATATATATTGTCTTCCCTGATTCCTTTAAAGATAGTACTACCAGTTGAGCTATCAACTATAGTACATTTGTCTTTGCCAAAGTTGATGCCATAACCATGATCAGCTAGATGACTTATACTGAGCAGATTATGTTTCAACTCGGTAACCAGACAGACATCTTTAATTACGGGATAGGAAGACTTACCAACATCACCGATACCAATAATATACCCTTTCAAATTATTACCGAAGGAAACATAACCTTCCTTCTTCTTCTTCGACAGTGTTGCAAATAGAGTAGCGTCACCGGTCATATGCCGTGAGCAACCGCTGTCGAGGATCCATTTGCTTCTAGCATGTGAAGGGTGTTCCACCTACAAAACAGTTTGCAGATGAAACTCTTGGTACCCATTTCTTGTAGGGTCCTGAACAGTTAGTTTTTGGTATCCAAGCATAAATATTTAAATCAACTAGCTTTCTTATTCTACATGCAGATGAAATATGACCAATGAGGCCACAATAATGACATTGTGCATGTCGAGTGTTGAAAGCTGAGTGGTATGCATGGTTGGTAGGTTTGGGTTTTCTAGTATAAAAGAATGCATACTTATGATCATGTTTGGGCTTAACCTTTTGGGGTAAAGGTTTTATATGGTTTGGTCTGACAGTGTTTGGCTTGGGAATGTTCCGATTTCTCGGTAAGTGACACGTGTTAGGATAGGAAGCAGCAGGCTCAGGCTGTTTTCCTAACCTAATTTCCAACCTTTTGGAAGTGTCATATAACTTAGTATAATCAGAAGTGAGTGATTCCATTCTGATTTGTGCAGATTGAAGACTTTTCTTTTCTTTAGAAAGATCTTCTCTCAACTGGTCTATAATCTTGTCTTTTTCTTCGGATGACTGTTTAGTCTCGTGTAATAAGAGCTTTATAGAAGAAAGCTCACCAGACTCACTAACATTAGTTCTAACCTCAGCTAGTAGGTCGGTAAGTCTTCCTATTTCTCCTTTGTACTCTTTGAGTACCTTCTTAGCGGTCTGATATTTACTACGCAGTTTCCTGTAGTCAAGCATCAGGTCACTGAAGGTATCTCCTAATTGCTCAAAGGTAAAGTCATCATATGTTTCTACAGGTTCAGTAGGTACCTGATCGATTGCCATGAAGCAGATGTTTGCAGCATCCTCTGAATGTTCGTCTTCTGAGTCGCTGGCTTCACTCTCATGCCATATGCTGGTGTTGGCATATTTTTGAGACGTTGATCTTTTCAGGTCGCCTTTTTTATACCTGTTGTTCTTCTTGCTCGATGATGAGTTGGTGGGACAGTCCTTCTTCATATGTTCCTTCTTCTTGCAGCCATAGCAGACAGCATCTTCTTGGTACCAGTTGTTGCTGTTGTTCTCTTTGACTCTCTTCTCATATCTCATGAATCTTTTGAACTTCCTTGCTAGGAGAGCTTGATCTTCAGCGTCAGATCCACTGCTGTCTGAGTTATCTTCAGCAGCTTTTCTGTGCTGAGCCTTGAGGGCGATCGTCTTCTCCTTTGGTGCAGGCTCTTCAAAATCTTGCAGCTCCAGTTCATGAGTGAGTAGCTGTAACGCCCCAGTCCGAAAATACTTAGGACTAGGTACGTATCCATGCCGGCTGCATGCATACGAAGTATACTCCAATATATAGAACCCTCGTATGAATACATACGCTGTAAAATACAGTAAACTAAGAGTAATCTAATCTCATCCACAAATGAAGAATAAAAGATATAATCAACTGTAATAAGTCTTTGTACAATACGTTGGGTGGAGACAAAGTCCACTACCAACTATCTCAAATAGAAGGTACAAGAAGGAATAGATGGAATAATAAGACTAGCCAAGTGCAATCATCTTCGAAGGATGGAGAAGATCGCGACCTCGGCTGGAACACCTGCAATATCATAGAAGCACACACACCTGGAGAGATAACCAGGTCCTCAGAGGGACGTAACAAGACACATAATATCATGCCATATAAACTGAATAAATATTGCTCAAATAAATAAGGAATGCCTACAATAGGGTACCTAACCATACTATAGTGAATATGCAATAAAGAACAAACCTTTGACGCATGGGCCGGATCAGGAATATCAGGAATCAGGACCGTACCTCCCACTGGAGATAACCGGCAATCGGGACCGTACCTCCCACTGGAGATAACCGGCTATCAGGACCGTACCTCCCACTGGAGATAACCGGCAATCAGGACAGTGCATATATGACCCATACATTAAGAAGTTGTTCTTCCCACCCAATGCCTACCATGTTGTATCCACAACAGTAAACCTCTATAACCGCTAAGTCAAACTAGCATGCAATTTCTATTAGCGGTTATTCCTATCGCACGGCTTATACGCACCGGTGGCCAGCCAGTCACGCATGTCCGTGTTCTACATGCGACACACAACTTCGTTATACAACGTGTCAAGGCCATGAATGCAACACACAAGGTGGTCCCTTAAATCTAGGTTTAATGTGTAAGAAAAATAATACATAGCAGGAACTATAATGAACAGTAAGTTCTAACAAGTTATGCCATGTATCACAGTTTATTTTGCATAAAAAAATAATGAATAAATGCATGGAATATGAGCTAAATAAGTAAACAACAAATGGCAAGGTGTCTTGCCTGAGGTTATGTGCAAAGGAACAATCCAGTAGCTCAAACCGGCAAAATAAACAAAGCAAGAAAGCCAAATCCCGCAGATGACTCCGGATGCTGCAACAAACATCACGAACGAGTTTAGAATACAAGATATACCTAGAAAATGCCTATCCAAAAGTTAAATTCTGGAACAGGGGCAAAATCGTAATTTTAGGTCAAAACGATGTCCGCCGTTGGACCCGCTTTGCACCGAAATGCGCGCCAGAATCTACGGTCTCTAAAGTCATCAAACTAAATGTCTACGAATTTTTTTGATGAGACGAACCCAACGGTATGTCCAATTTTGGATTCCGGTGGGCTGTGCACAAAATTGCCCGTTGAGTAGGATTGTGTGGCCGCCAAAATAGCGTCCCGACCAACGGTCTCAGAATTGGACCAAACTTGGCTCACAGGACCAAAAAAATATTTTGAGTCCAATGGCGCAAGTTTCATCGCGATATGATGAGTGTGCACAAAGTTGTGACTTAATTTGCAAAGGGTCGATACGGGATATCTCGATGGATACGCACTGATTTCGTCGCGCACACACGACGAAACTGAGTTCCGTCAGTTCCTACACGTCGACAACGTCCATACGAGTCTTTCGATGTGTATAGCGCGCGACCACGTCGCCCGGTTTGTCGGGGCGCACGCCGTATCGGGTGTTTTTCCACTTTTTGAAAACATAATTTACGGTTTTTCGGGAAACTTTAACAACGTATAACTTTCTACATACTAGATGAAAAATGAATCTAGAAGGTACGTTACAATCTCGGTTATGTTGTCTTTGACTGTCTTCAATTAAATTTTATGAAAGTTTAATGGATAGCGAGAAAAGTGGCCGACAAGTTGGCATTTCAAAACAGTTTTTAATATTCAGAAAAGTAGATTTTTCTCCAACTTCGTCTCAATTTTTCGAGCAAGTTGGATGGCCATGTCAAAATCCACATGGGGGAAATTGAAGAGGGTCAAGTCTACTTTCCGGAACATTTTACGGATCGGAAATCGGAGTTACGAGCAAAAAGTTACGTCGTAGGGAAGTAGGGTACCTTGAGTGGGAAAACTGCTCCGTGGGTGACGCGGGGCTGACTTCCGATGCTCCGTTCATCGTGCACACAACTCCATTGCTGGTGAAACGAACTCGTAGGTGAAGAGGGTATGTTCAGCCAAAATTTTCGTTTTGGAAGATTAGGGTTTTGAGGCTTGTGAAAAAAGTTATATATATCAAGTTGGTTGAAAAACCTAATACAAACTATTACTAATAACCCCCATAACAATGGCCCACTCACAACATGTTCGCGGGGCTTGCTGCTGTACGCAGCAAGCATGGTGAGCGGTGGGGCCCGCCCCTTTAAGGGGTGGGTTGGTTTTTTTTTTTTTTCCTTTTCCTTTTCTTTTCTTTTCTTTTCTTTTCTTATTCCTTTTCTTATCTAAATCTTTTCAAACTTATAAATATATCTCCAAAAAATTATTTAAATACAAATAACACTTTAAATATCACATATCCAAATATATTTAATATATCTACATATATATATATTCATCTTACAATAAATCAATCTCAATAATAATAATAATAATAATAATAATAATAATAATAATAATAATAATAATAATAATAATAATAATATCTAGATAGAATGAACATATTTTAATCTCCATGAAATAACTTAAATTATAATAAAATAATAATAATCGTCCCAATGGGTGAACTTTACCGCTCACCCATGTGTGGGTCCAGAAAATTATACTATCTTATAAAATATTATTTTATTAATAAAATATAAGTTTTGTACCAAAAGTCAATAAATATTCAACAAGTCTCAAAATTATTTAAAAATATTTGTACACACTTGAAATATTCCTACATGGCCATCTTGGTTCCACCACATGCCTACATGGACTTAAATTTGGTCCGGACCCAGTTCGGGCTGAATTCGCCAAACTGGGTCATAAAATAAAATAAATAAAACCAAAAATTGTATAAATTCATTTTTAAGTCTAATAAAAAAAAATTTAAAAATAGGAGTTTTACAGTAGCTTACCCATGAGTACTTCAAGTGACATTGTGGTGAGGTCGTTTCCTTCAATAATAGCTGTAGCCTTCGGAATCCAGTTCTTGGTGAGAGCTCGCAGGAGTTTGCGAATCTTTTCGTGGTTACTGTAATCTTTGCCTAAGGAGGACAAAGGGTTTACAATATCCAAGAACCTCTCGAACATTTGTGTGACTGTTTCGTTGGGCTTCATTTTGAACGCCTCGTACCCTTGAGTAAGTCTGCTGACTTTTGACTCCTTGACTTGAGTCGTGCCTTCATGTGTAACTTCGAGAAGCTTCCACACACCATTTGCCGTTGTGCATGTAGATACCCTGTTAAATTCTGTCCTGTCTAAGGCACAAAAAGAGCATTAATAGCACGTGCGTCAAGACTGGCCTTTTTCTTTTCCTCCTTTGTATAACTGCTTTGGGGTTTTTCAACCAAAACTCCCTCGACATTTATACGAGGTGGCTTTTGATAGCCATCAAGAACAATAGCCCATAAGTCAAAGTCAAGAGATTTCAAGAAGAAACTCATCCGTGTTTTCCAATAAGTGTAGTTAGTACCATCAAACAGTGGGGGTCTGTTTGTGGCCTGACCTTCACTTGTGAATTTCATAGTAGCCATGTGATGTGCTGTAAAAATAATGAATAAATAATAGCACTATTACCTCGCTTTACCTGTAACACCCTCTCTGATACCAATTGTAGGTGTAACGCCCCAGTCCCAAAATACTTAGGACTAGGTACGTATCCATGCCAGCTGCACACATACGAAGTATACTCCAATATATGGAAACCTCGTATGAATACATAAGCTGTGAAATGCAGTAAACCATAATGCTAATCTCATCCACAGTATAAGAATCAATATAAAATAGATATCAATGTTGGATTATAATTTGTACAAAAGTTGGGCGAAGATAAAGTCCACTACCAACTATCTCAAATAAAATGTACAAGAATGAATAGATAAAATAACAAGACGAGCCAAGTGCAATCATCTACGAAAGGATGGAGAAGATCACGACCTCGGCTAGAACACCTGCAATATCACAGAAGCACTCACACCTGGAGAGATAACCAGGTCCTCAGAGGGACGTAATAAGATACATAAAGAACATGCCATATGAACTGAATATAAATGCACCATAAAATAAAAATAAAGTAAAAGTGTCCAAACCATAACACGGCTCAATATCCCATCATCGAAACAGTAGGTATCCCTACAACTAAACAAGGACAAGGGACAACTTACTGTTCCACGATGAGACATTTTTCCATGCCATGATTGGAACATGAAATTTGCTAAATTCTTCTAACTTTTCTAGTAGGCAATTAGAAGACATCTCAATGTATGGGCAGGTGAAGGCTGACTCCCCCAGGACAACTCACAACATGCACATGTCACATACCAATGCTATCAGCCGGCATAACTCGAGGCTAGCGGCCCACGTGACCCATCAGTCCACATAGCTCGAGGCTACTGACCGCCGTGACACGACTACCGTAGTACGCAGTTACTACGGCTTTTGGATTTGGGGTAGCCCATACATTTAACTGTCTTCTCCCTCCCAAGGTCATTAACAAAAGGTAGTTCTCTAAGACTAGGTCCATATGCAAACAAAAAGGCAAGAAGGAAAAATAACTGAAAGCAAAATAAAGTGAACTAAAAGTAACAAGTAATGGATCCAACTGAAAACAGATAATAAATATGCAGTAAATAAATAAAAGATGCATCTAATTATAAACAGTAAATAAGGCAAGGTATCTTGCCTGAGGGTGGTGCGAGAAACAGCAAAATCCAACAATCAGAATCGTCAACACGAAAGTCAAAATCCACAAGAAGCTCCGGATGCTGAAACAAACATCAGGAACGAGTTGGAATAAAAAATATACCTAGGAAACGCCTGTCCAAAAGTCAAATTCTGGAATAGGGGCAAAATCATAATTTTGGGTCAAAACGATGTCCGCCGTTGGACCCGCTTTGCACCGAAAAGCGTGCCAGAACCTACGGTCTCTAAAGTCGTTAAACTACATGTCCACGAATTTGTTTTGATGAGACGAACCCAACGGTATGTCCAATTTTGGATTCCGGTAGGCCGTGCACAAAATTGCCCGTTGAGTGGATTGTGGGCCCGCCAAAAATGGCGTCCCGATCAACGGTCTCAGAATCGGACCAAACTTGGCATACAGGACCAGAAAAATATTTCGAGTCCAATGGCACAAGTTTCAACATGATTTGATGAGTGTGCACAAAGTAATTGGAAAATACCAAAAATGCCCGATACGCAAAAATGCGACGGATACGGACCAAATTCGTTGCGCACACGCAACCAATTTGATTTCCGTCAAAACCCGCACGTCCAAGAAATCGATACGGACCTTTCGGTACTTTCGATTCGCGGCGGGGTCGCCCGGTTTGTCGGGACGTACCTCGTACCGGGATTTTACGGTTTATAAAAACTGATTCTTTGAAAATTTTAATTTAATTAAACATGAAATTTATTGCAGAATAAATAAATCTATTGGAAGGGGATGATAGAGGGTCATAGGGGCTTTCTACACGAATTTACGAATCGAAAATCGGATTAGAATTGATAGTTAAATTAATCAGGAAGCGGGTTACCTTAGAGTGGGAATCCGTTGTTGTTGATTTTGTCGATGTTGTTTGCCGCCGTCGTGATGTTGACGCTGCTGTCACGCTGCTGGCCGAGGGTTGCTCGCCGGGGAGAGGTACGGGGATAGAGGTGAGAGGAGGAAGGAAGGAAGGAGAGTGGAGGAGGAGAAATAATTAAAGATTAGGATTTTATAACATATATATATATATATATATATATATACATATATATATATATATATATATATATATAACTATACATAAGTAATGGGGTTCGGCCATTACATTGAATGCTGCTGCTTTGTTCCTATTCTAATGTGGGCGCACAAGCTATTAAGTAGCTGCTGCTACTTTTGGATCATGGCGTGGGTGGTCGGCCAGGTGGTGGGGCCGACCACCAAGTGTTATATATATTTTTTTTTTCTTTTTCATATCTTTTACTAATTCTTTCTTATCTCAACAATCTTATATATATCTATTTATATGTGTATATATCCATAAAAATCTATTTAAATCCAAATAATAATTTAGATGACACATATCCAAATATTCAATATATTTAAATATATCTACATATATATATATATATATATATATATATATATATATATATATATAAATTCAATCCTTAATAAATCAACTCAAAATATTAATCATATCTTAATAAATAAACATATTTAATAAATCACTATAAAATAACTTTAATAATAATAAAATAATAAAAATTGCTCCAATGGGTGAACTGTACCACACATACTTATACGGGTCCAAAAATGTGTACAAATATTGTACGATATTAATTAATAATAAAATACCAATAATAGTACGAATAATTTAATAATTAGAGATTGCACATAAAATTCTAAAATAATAGAAAATATTTTTCTCATACATAAAATATGCCTACATGGCCACATTGGGTCACCCCACATGTCTACATGGAATTGGGTTTGGTCCAAGCCCAGTTCGGGCAGGTTTGGTTCAACCGGGTCATCTAAAAAATCAATATATAAAATAATATCTAAATAAAATATTTAAAATGCGTTATTTCACAACTCGGCCTGGTTTTCCTAGTTCGGACTGAACTATGGCTAGGCTTCCCCTAGCATGGCTAGTACACTAGTCAAGGCACACCGCTACGTCTTCCGTGCCAAAATTCATGGTAGTCTTGTGTTCCAAAATTCAACAATAGCTAAAGTCATTTCTAATAAAATAATAAATCATAAATTGCATAAATAAATTTGAAGTCTAATAAAATAATAAAAATACTTTTAAAAAAATAGGGGTTTTACATCCTACCCAACTTACAAGAATTTTGTCCTCGAAATTTAGGATTAATAGGTAGATAGGGTTGAGGGATAGGAAGAGTTCGTCAATACCAAATGCAATTAAAATTTGAGAAAGCGATAAAACGTCGTTCAACACTACCGTGCAATAGAAAATTATGGAGTCGATATATACAAAAATATATCATGGTTATGGAATTGAATAAGGATCGCTAGTGAAGGTAACACAATATTGATAATCCAATTTAGAGAATAGTAAGGAATTGAGTAGATGAAGAGAATAATTTAAACCTTTGGGAGATGTGGTTCCTTGCTTTGGGAGATGTGGTTCATTGAGAGAGAACTCGATATTAGTCATCTTGGTTAAGAGTTTTGATTTAAGTGAATGATTAGTATCATTCTCGAGTGCTCAAGAACAATTGGAAGGACACGATAATAATTCTAGGGTTGAGAAATGAGGAGTAGTTAAAGGCGAGGATATAGCCACATAAATCGGTCGGTGGCTATCTACATTTGTGTATAATTAACCGATTGGGCAACCAAGGATGATACATTGTGTCTATCTAGCAAGTACAGTGCCTTATCTTTCCAAGATAAGTAAAAGACAAGAACAACAAAGGTTTCAAAGACGGTGTTATATCTCGAGTACGAATTGCGGGGTTCATAGGCGGTGAAAATAATTCAAAAGAGATTTGCCAAGGCTGTCGTGGATGAGACTCTAAGGCAAGTTTTAACTATATCTCCATCCACGTAGAATAATACATGAAAAGTGAACCAAAGTGCAATAGGTTGATCAGACCATCATGCACCGGTTCTGATTAGACAATATGTTAGTGGGTGCACCTAATAAAATATGTCATAATCAAGCTTGATAACGAAATAAGCTTGCAAAACTGAAGCTACATTAACAGCATGAAATAGTCAAAATATGAGCAAGGGAGGTACCGATGAAGGAAATTTTTAAATAGTCCAAGATCTTTTAAATTCAAGGCTCGCCCGACGTTTGGGCCTATACAGTTGTCCTAGTGTTCTTTACTTACGATTTGGTTGTCTAGATAAGTTAAGGTCCTCTGAATTTATAGTCTAAGCAACTTATCAATATGGGTCACAAGGAAAAATGTTTGTTAGGTGGTGAGATATTCTACCCAACTTACAAGAGTTGAGCTAGTAGTGCGATGGGACAATGGGTCAAGAAATCGAGATAAAACACAAATTTAAGCATTTAAGGAATTAAGTAGAACAAAATATATCGGTCGAAAGAATTTAGTCGAGGTTGAATCCCTATCTGTGGTCGAAAATATATTGGTATCATGGTAAGGATTATAGTTTGGCCATTTCGACCAGAAAGTCATATCAAGAAGATGAAGTACAAGGAGATGGGTTTTAGTGGGACATGATATGTCTACAAAAAGGTGGGCTTGTCTAGGCCTTACATATGGGATTTGTTGGAGGAAAAAGTCTAGTGTTGTACTCAAAATATCTAAGTCACGGTAAAGGACTCCAAAAGATCTAATATAGAAAGTGGGAGTTCACGAGGTGATAATTAATGCACAAAAATAAGGAAGATCAAGTTAACGCATGAGATATAATTAATTAAAGAATCCCGTAAAAATAATTTAGGAACATAATTCCGGAGAGAAGATAGTCTCCTAGATGGATACAGTTAAGGAACCATTAACTCATTATTCAAATTGCAAATGGGTTAGAAGGTCGCAATTAAAAGATCTAGAATTGAAGGAAGGTCGAGTAAGTCAAAGTGGAAATACAGCCACGTAGCTGAGTAGATGACTAACAACACTTGTGTATATACTACTATCATGGTCATGAGTGACATGGCAATTAGTGTGGAGTACATCTATCTAATTAGAGCTATCTTGATAGCCTACCATTTAAAATTTTAACTCAAGTTCCTCCAAAAGTTTCAAAAATAAACTTTCAAAAATATACCATCAACATTTGTATTCACTCCAACCCATTTAGATTTATCATGACAAAAATTTAAATCACTTTCATAAATTTCAAAGCAAAATTTTATCACGTTACTACTAACCTTTTTCCAAAATTAACATTTAAATTCAACTATTTAACTCAAGAGTTCATAACTTACGAATCCATAAAATTTCACAATCAATCAAAAATTTAACACTCTAAAATTTTCAAATAACTCATATTAAAACTCTTAGCATATTTAAAAGAAATCTCAAAAAATATTAAGCTCAATGCTCTCATAAATTTTAACTCCTATTCATGCTAAGTTATTCCAACAAAATCACAACCTTTAAATGATAACTTACTTTAATCAATCAAAATAACCTTTTATCACATCAATTCGAAATTCTTCCAAAAATTTTAATATTAGCAATCCCTCATTAAACTAAATTTTCAAATAATCTTATCAGTCAAAATCTTTTTTTTTCAGAAATCTAAATAGATTTGTAAATCCTCAATCATAGGACACCATTTAAAATAAAAATTTCTCAAAAAATGTTTTCATAACTTTCAAATATTTTAAACCAAAATTCACCGTCATTACTTTCACTTAAAATTCAAAATTTACTAAACACGAAAATCACAAGTTGTACAACTCAAATTTAAATAATTCCTATGGCCATTTTTTTTAAAGCTAAGATCATCTTCAAACCAAATTTATAACTGTGCAAAGGTGTATAACTATAATACAATAAATCATAACACCAAAAATCAAAAATCAATAGATTTTATGTTTGTTTAAAGATGTATATCTATCACCCAAAACTTATAAATTTCACAACTCGAACGCAAATAAATTTTATGCTTATGCAAGGATGTATAACTATAATCCAACAATTCATAAATATCAAATCCACTTTCTTAAACCAAGTATGAAATTCTATAAATCCTCTGGTGTTTACTATTTAGAAATCTCAAGGTTAAAACTTTCTGTGGTATTATCCTACTTTACCAATTACTAATCATTAAGTCACACTAAAAGTCTTTTTTAACTCAATTAGAATCTAAAATGTATTCCAATTGCCAATCTAACCATTCCAGCCATGTGTTTGACCTATGAGCATATACTAGTGTAGTCATCTTCCTAGTTGACACTAAGTACGAAAATAAGAATCAATGGTAGAGAGGAATCAAGCAAGATGCAAATCAAGGTAGGTGAACGAGAGTTCGAAATTGAAGTCAAGAAAGGATGTCAAGCATGTGGATGAGATTCCTAAATTCTAATCCTATGTTGCAGGTTCACATCGGTACAATTACGTAACCGAAGTGACAAACTCGACCTGCATGGGCCACCACAAAAACATGTAACGCCCCAGTCCCAAAATACTTAGGACTAGGTACGTATCCATGCCAGCTACACACATACGAAGTATACTCCAATATATGGAAACCTCGTATGAATACATAAGCTGTGAAATACAGTAAACCATAATGCTAATCTCATCCACAGTATAAGAACCAATATAAAATAGATATCAATGTTGGATTATAATTTGTACAAAAGTTGGGCGGAGACAAAGTCCACTACCAACTATCTCAAATAAAATGTACAAGAATGAATAGATGAAATAACAAGACGAGCCAAGTGCAATCATCTACGAAAGGATGGAGAAGATCACGACCTCGATTAGAACACCTGTAATATCACAGAAGCACACACACCTGAAGAGATAACCAGGTCATCAGAGGGACGTAACAAGATACATAAAGAACATGCCATATGAACTGAATATAAATGCACCATAAAATAAAAATAAAGTAAAAGTGTCCAAACCATAACACGGCTCAATATCCCATCATCGAAACAGTAGACTACCCCTATAACCAAACAAGGACAAGGGACAACTTACTGTTCCACGATGAGACATTTTTCCATGCCATGATTGGAACATGAAATTTGCTAAATTCTCCTAACTTTTCTAGTAGGCAATTAGAAGACATCTCAATGTATGGACAGGTGAAGGCTGACTCCCCCAGGACAACTCACAACACGCACATGTCACATACCAATGCTATCAGTCGGCATAACTCGAGGCTAGCGGCCCACGTGACCCATCAGTCCACATAGCTCAAGGCTACTGACCGCCGTGACACGACTACCGTAGTACGCAGTTACTACGGCTTTTGGATTTGGGGTAGCCCATACATTTAACTGTCTTCTCCCTCCCAAGGTCACTTAACAAAAGGTAGTTCTCTAAGACTAGGTCCATATGCAAACAAAAAGGCAAGAAGGAAAAATAACTGAAAGCAAAATAAAGTGAACTAAAAGTAACAAGTAATGGATCCAACTGAAAACAGATAATAAATATGCAGTAAATAAATAAAAGATGCATCTAATTATAAATAGTAAATAAGGCAAGGTATCTTGCCTGAGGGTGGTGCGAGAAACAGCAAAATTCAACAATCAGAATCGTCAACACGAAAGTCAAAATCCACAAGAAGCTCCGGATGCTGAAACAAACATCAGGAACGAGTTGGAATAAAAGATATACCTAGGAAATGCCTGTCCAAATGGCAAATTCTGGAACAGGGGCAAAATCATAATTTTGGGTCAAAACGATGTCCGCCGTTGGACCCGCTTTGTACCGAAAAGCGTGCCAGAACCTACGATCTCTAAAGTGGTCAAACTACATGTCCACGAATTTGTTTTAATGAGACAAATCCAATGGTATGTCCAATTTTGAATTCCGGTGGGCCGTGCACAAAATTGCCCGTTGAGTGGGATTGTGGGTCCGCCAAAAATGGCATCCCGATCAACGGTCTCAGAATCGGACCAAACTTGGCATACAGGACCAGAAAAATATTTCTAGTCCAATGGTGCAAGTTTTATCACGATTTGATGAGTGTGCACAATGTAATTGGAAAATACCGAAAATGCCCGATACGCAAAAATGCGACGGATACGGACCAAATTCGTTGCGCATACGCAACCAATTTGATTTCCGTCAAAACCCGCACGTCCAAGAAATCGATACGGACCTTTCGGTACTTTCGGTTCACGGCGGGGTCGCCCGGTTTGTCGGGACGTACCTCGTACCGGGATTTTACGGTTTATAAAAACTGATTCTTTGAAAATTTTAATTTAATTAAACATGAAATTTATTGCAGAATAAATAAATCTATTGGAAGGGGATGATAGAGGGTCATGGGGGCTTTCTACACGAATTTACGAATCGAAAATCGGAATAGAATTGATAGTTAAATTAATCAGGAAGCGGGTTACCTTAGAGTGGGAATCCGTTGTTGTTGATTGTTGTCGATGTTGTTTGCCGCCGTCGTGATGTTGACGCTGCTGTCACGCTGCTAGCCGAGGGTTGCTCGCCGGGGAGAGGTACGGTGATAGAGGTGAGAGGAGGAAGGAAGGAAAGAGAGTGGAGGAGGAGAAATAATTAAAGATTAGGGTTTTATAACATATATATATATATATGTATATAACTATACATAAGTAATGGGGTTCGGCCATTACATTGAATGCTGCTGCTTTGTTCCTATTCTAATGTGGGCGCACAAGCTATTAAGTAGCTGCTGCTACTTTTGGATCATGGCGTGGGTGGTCGGCCAGGTGGTGGGGCCGACCACCAAGTGTTATATATATATTTTTTTTCTTTTTCATATCTTTTACTAATTCTTTCTTATCTCAACAATCTTATATATATCTATTTATATGTGTATATATCCATAAAAATCTATTTAAATCCAAATAATAATTTAGATGACACATATCCAAATATTCAATATATTTAAATATATCTACATATATATATATATATATATATATATATATATATATATATATATATATATATATATATATATATATATATAAATTCAATCCTTAATAAATCAACTCAAAATATTAATCATATCTTAATAAATAAACATATTTAATAAATCTCTACAAAATAACTTTAATAATAATAAATTAATAAAAATTGCTCCAATGGGTGAACTGTACCATACATCCTTATACGGGTCCAAAAATGTGTACAAATATTGCACGATATTAATTAATAATAAAATACCAATAATAGTACAAATAATTTAATAATTAGAGATTGCACATAAAATTCTAAAATAATAGAAAATATTTTTCTCATACATAAAATATGCCTACATGGCCACATTGGGTCACCCCACATGTCTACATGGACTTGGGTTTGGTCCAAGCCCAGTTCGGGCAGGTTTGGTCCAACCGGGTCATCTAAAAAATCAATATATAAAATAATATCTAAATAAAATATTTAAAATGCGTTATTTCACAACTCGGCCTGGTTTTCCTAGTTCGGACTGAACTATGGCTAGGCTTCCCCTAGCATGGCTAGTACACTAGTCAAGGCACACCGCTACGTCTTCCGTGCCAAAATTCATGGTAGTCTTGTGTTCCAAAATTCAACAATGGCTAAAGTTATTTCTAATAAAATAATAAATCATAAATTGCATAAATAAATTTGAAGTCTAATAAAATAATAAAAATACTTTTAAAAAAATAGGGGTTTTACAGTAGGAACGATATAGTAAAACGTAATACTCTAGAGGGAGGGTAAATAGAGTTGGCAGCGGAATAATGCTAATAAAAATGTTAGCAACACAATCACAGTATATAAATCACAATTGAAAATAATGTAAAGGCAGATTTCAGAAAGCAAACGCAAAGACAGCGATGTATACTGGTATCCTTCTGTTGAGGACTAATCCAGTCGGTAGAACTCTTGCTACCAGTTGAATCCACTATTAGAAAAACCGCAAGTTTTCTTACGAAGTCCTTGCAACTTCTACAACGCGAGCTTTGATACGAAGAACTCGTCCAACTTCAAATGTGAAGAGGTATTATTCAATCAAGCCTTCTGATTACAATCTCTCAGAAACTTCTAGACCGTACCGCACTGGCAAATCGACTAGAGGATTGTAACTGGCTTGGGATCTGAAATTGAAAGCTCTAGAAAACTCTTTGGAAGACAGAAAGCTTTAGATAGAGAGAAGATTGAAAGTGAATTGGTGAATTGAAATGATCGAAATCCTTCTCTATTTATAGGAATTCCAAAGGGAGAACTTTGTCAGAATTCGGGCAGAATTCGGGCAGAACTCGATGAGCAAATCTCGGTCAAATCCGCAACTGCAGGAGGACCAAGTTCCAGAGAATTCAAAAATCAAACGGCCACCAACCGAACTCTGGCCGAACTCTGGCCGAACTCGGCCCAAGTTCTGTCAGGGTTATAGGTTAGGGTTTTAAAAACAGATTTTGGTGATTTTTGAAAACCTTTTTAAAAACTTTTTTGTAAACATTTTTTATAGGTCATTTTAAAAACATTTTAAACTATTTTGGGGATAGCCTATTTGCCAGTACGACTCGGTGTACAACGTATTCCTAGACTCAAATAAAATGAAAATTATATTGCATAGGAAATACAGACTCAAGTAGGCAAACAGATCTTCAGTCTTGAACGGAGTGAATATCTAATCTTGCTTATGTCCAAGAAACCGAGATGTCCCAACTAGCTTCGTATATCCAGACAGAGTTTTGATCAATTATTAAAATCAGGTTGACCATATGACCAATGGGCCAACAATCATGGTAGAAGCTCACAGTTTGTAGTATTCAATTCATCCTGGTAGCACGAAGATGTATCGTGATATCCGTCAGCATTTTTGGTAGAATGGCATAAAAAGGAAGATAGCCCGATTTGTCTTTCGTTGTTTAGTTTGCCAACAAGTCAAAGCCGAACACAGAGGCCAGCTGGACTTCTTCAACCTTTATCAATCCCAGAATTGAAATGAGAGCACATTACCATGGATTTCGTGACTGGGTTACCTAAATCCCCAGCTGAAAAAGATGCTATATGGGTTATAGTTGACCGGCTCATAAAAGTAGCTCATTTTCTTCCTTTAAGAATTGGTCAGTCGACGGATCAGCTTGCAGATATGTACCTCAGACAGATAGTCAGATTGCATGGAGTGCCAGTCAGTATCATATCTGATAAAGATTTGAGATTTATATCGCACTTTTGGCGTAGTCTTTACGAGAGTTTAAGGACTCATCTTAGGATTAGTTCTGGTTATCATCCACAGATAGATGGTCAGTCGGAGCGCATAATTCAAAATCCCGTGGATATGCTACGATCCTGTACACTTGACTTCGGTGGTTTATGGGAAGATCACCTGTACTTAGTGGAGTTTTCCTATAATTACAGTTTCCAGGCCAGCATCCAGATGGCCCCATTTGAGGCATTGTATGATAGGAAGTACAGATCACCTTTAGCCTTGGATGATATAGGCAAGAGGCAGATGCTTGGTCCAAAAATGTTTACTCAGACTATCGAGTTGGTCAGACAAGTTAGAGATCATCTTCGAGTTGCACAAGATCGTCAGCGCCATTGGGCCAATTCTTATCGTCGTCCTCCTGAGTTTTCTATCAGCGACCACGTATTCCTTAGAATCTCGCCTACCCATGGCGTCGTTCGATTCGACGTAAGGGGAAAGCTTAGTCCTAGGTATATAGGGCCGTTTGATATTCTCGAGCGAGTAGGTGATATGTCCTATCGTCTCGTTCTTCTGCCATCATTACGTGAGGTACATAACATTTTTCATGTATCCCAATTACGATAGTATATTCCGGATCCGAACCATATCCTCGATCATTCGGAATTGGTTGTTGGTACCAACCTTTCGTATGAGGAGAGGCCCGTATCTATATTAGACCGAAGAGGGAAGGTACTCAAGAACAAGACTATTAGTTTAGTCCGTGTTACTTGGGGTCAACACTCTTTGGGTGAGTCAATTTGGGAACGTGAGGATGATATCCAATCGCGATATCCACACATGTTTGACTCATAAGGTGTAATGACTTCCTTATACTTTTAAATCCTTGCTTGTATGAATGATTGCTTGATTAACTGCTAGTCGTAGATTGCCTGTATTTAGTGTAGCTTGCCCCGATGCCTCTAGCCTTTTGATTAAATTTTGATGATGAAATTCTTTTAAGGTGGGTAGAGTTGTCACTTTCATTTTTCGTTATACATATTTTCAGTATACGTGTACGAATTTCTAATATTTGTCAGGCGACCCATGTTTTGACTTGTCTTACATAGCCTAGTCTTGGTTTAATCTTGACTTAGTTTGGTTCACCTTGGTTTATCATGGCATGCTAACTTAGTTTGGTTTGGTTTGGTTTGGTTTGGGGTTGGATTGGGATGAGTTGGCTTGGTATATATACCAACTCCTCTCTCTCTCTCTCCTCATTTACTTTTCATTTATTTCTCCATCTTCTTCATAACTCCCTCCAGTTATCAAGCCCAAGGCAAGTGCAACTTGCTTCATGATGGATCTTAAATTTTATTATTCCATTGTCTTCCATACTTGATTCTAAGCCTCTTTAGAATTTAGAGATTTTGGTTTTGATGGTTATATTTTTGTAGATCTAAGTTTATAGTTTTCTTAGTTTTTCTTGGTTTTGATCTCTTAAACTTTGTCATTTTCGAAAACTAATGGTTCCATGTTGTGGGGAATTTAATTCTATCCAATTTTGGCTTTTGAACCGCTTGATTTTGACTTCGTATGAAGGAGTTATGGCATTTTTGTGTTCATGGGTTCCGACACATCTTTGGTGCTGTCAGCACGATAAAAAGTGCCCCGTGCATTTTGCGTGTCGCGTACCCACGCTCCATGCTTGCCCATTCCGTATGCCGTGGGCAGTTTTGCTCGCGCACGTAGTGCATCGCTTGCCGCGAGCCTGCGCCATTCATTGGTCGTGCACCCGTACGCCGTGCTTGCGCCCTCCATTTGTCGTGGGCAATTTTGCTTTCGGGCTCTGTGCATTTGTATGTTGCATTTTGCACGCCTGCCCTATTCATTGGTCGTGCGTCGTGGGTAGTTTTGCTCTTGCGTATATTGTATTTGTGCGTCGCGCGCCCGCGTGTCGTGCTTGTACGCTCCGTGTGCCGTGGGCAGTTTTGCTCATACGTGTAGTACATTTACGTGCCGCACGCCCACACCATTCAATGGTCGTGCATCGTGCTTGCGCGCTTCATGCGTCATGGGCAGTTTTGCTCGTACACGGAGTATATTTTGCGTGCCGCACACCCACACCATTCAATGGTCATGGGCCGTGCGCCGTGCTTGTGCGCTCTATGTACCGTAGGCAGTTTTGTCTGCATGTGCAGTGCTTTTTGTGGCAGTGTGCTGACCGTGCGCCGTGCATGCATGCACCGTAAGCCGTAGATAGTTTTGCTCACGCGAAGTGCACCAGTGCACGAATCACCCTAAATGACTATTTCTGCCCGTTTGAGCTATTTTAAAGCAAGAATCTTGAAAAACTCAAAAGGTCAATATTGTAGATCTTCGTCTTGGCTTCAAAAATCTTCTTGTTTCACCTTAACTGGAGTTCATCCGTGACCGATAGTTTTAATCATAGTTCTTGATCTTCTATGCATGTTTTCTGTACTTGGCCTAAATTGCAATGACCTAACTTGGTAATCTTGAGCTAGTAACTTGAATTTGAACTTGAATATGAGAGCATGATCCCATCTTGAAAGTGGCACATCGAGGCACACTCTTGACATGACAAGTAAACCTGATATACTATGTGTAATCATGATTGTTGTTGCGACAGCCATCCCTGACTTGACTCCGCGGTTGATTGTTCATGTACAAGCTACCTGTCTCGTCTTGTATCATGTCTAGGATATGGATTCCTGATTACCATGGTCAGGGATTCATAATGAATCTGACTAGGTTAATGACTAGATTGATTAAGTAGTTCATTTGGAGTGATTTTCCAGTTACAGGCGATCCCTTTATCCCGGCCACACCTGTGGGCTTGTAGCCTACCAACGAGTATGGCGCATTTCCAGCACACTATCATGTGTTGCACTCTAAGTCACCTAATAATTCTCTTAATTCTTGATAAACTCTTGTAACCTTGCTTGGATAACCTGGATAGTCTGCAGGGCTTATGACTGTGGGAATATCTCATTGCATTTTGTTAGTAACTAGGCCCATGATAACCCAAGTTAGCGAATGATAGCAAGCCGTAGGATTTGATTGGTCGTGCCTGGATGATTGTATCATGATTAGCATGGTTATTGTATTCCACCTCTTGATTTCTTTATGCAAGCTAGTATATTCTTTAAAGCATATCTTTTATGTTATTTAACTATGCTCTTTTATCAGTTTTCCTATTCTTTATATGCTGGTTTTAGTTCCTAAGTGGAGCCTCCCTTGCGGCACTTGCTCTTTCCAGGGTCTGACCCAGCTGGTTTTGTGTGGCCAGATTTCGGAGTTGTACCCGAGGATCTACTTACCTTCCAGCCAGATGGTGAACACCATGCGTAACCATGGCAACGAGCGAGTTTTCTTATTTTGTTCTCCTACTCTACTGTAACTTATTCTTTTGAAGCATTTAGCTGCCGAGCATGTGTTACCTCGTATTGAAACTTTATTTATGTCTGCCTAAGGATTGTAACATGATTGACAAATCCTAGGGTTGATCATGTATGACTTAACTCTTGCTAGTCGCGCATTTTGTATGACTGCTTCATGATCATCTGAATATGTAATGTTTGTGACACCTTACTTTGTATGTCTAATGATCTAACATCTTGTAATAATTATTTACTTGCTTGAGATTGAGATACTAGGCTTGTTCTTAACCATAAGAGACTGTTGGCTTGTAGATAAACCCTCATGCATCTAGATAGCCGTGACCATATTGCGAGGTGGGTTGCACTTCAATGTACGTATCTGGCTGCGTCTGTCCTTTGCTCTCCAGTATTCTGGTTCCGGGGCGTGACAAAAACTGCGAACTTCTGCGATGGTGCTGGGTACTGGCTATATCTTTATAGCTACTATCTTCCGGGGGTCCACTTTTACTCCACCTCTGGTGATGATGTGACCTAAGTACGAATTACGATCAAGCCAAAATTTACACTTGCTGAACTTCGTGTACAACTGGTGCTCTGAGAATCTGAAGGACTACTCGGAGATGTTGCTCATGCTCTGCTTCACTCTTGATATAAACCAAGATATTATCTATAAAAACTATCACAAACTTATCCAAATAAGGCATGAATATGCGATTCATGAGATCCATGAATACTGCTGGCGCATTGGTCGCTCTGAATGGCATAACGAGAAACTTCTAATGCCCATATCTAGATCTGAATGCCGTCTTCGGAATGTCTTGCTCTTTGACTCTGATCTGATGGTACCCCGACCGCAAGTCAATCTTCGAGAATACTGCTGCCCTACTGAGTTGATCGAACAAGTCATCTATCCTTGGTAGGAGATATTTGTTCTTGATTGTTACAGAATTCAAGGTACGATAATCAACACATAATCTTGACGTACCATCCTTATTTTCACAAGAAACATCGGGGCTCTCCATGGCGATACACTAGTACGAATAAATCCCTTGGTTCTGAGTTCTTCAATCATCTTTTACAGAATCTCCAATTCTGATAGTGCCATTTTGTAGACTTTCTCTGATACTGGTCCCATCCCTGGAATCAAATCAATGGTGAACTCTCTCTCTCTCTAGCGGCATGCTAGAAAGCTTTTCGGGAAAAAAATTAGGAAATTCTTCTACTACCCTAAAAAACTGAGCTGCTTCTGCTACTGCCATCTGCAAGACTGGTGGAGAAGGTTCTACTTCACCTCTGGAAAACAAAAACTCTTCTTCTCCGGGGATACTAAAAATAATTCTGCCAATATGGCAGTCTATTCTTGCATACTGATCCTTCAACCAATCCATTCCTAGGACCACATCATAGTCGGCCATCAGAATTCTATCAATCTAGCAGAAAACTCTCTATCGCTAACTATGATTCGACACGAGAAAAAGACTCTATCTACTCCCACAAGACCGTTACCAGTAAGTATATTGCCTTACTGATATTGACTCGGGCTCCAGTCCTATCCGTGTTACGAATCGTACAGACATAAATGAACGCGATACACCCGAATCAAATAATACTGATGCTGGAAAAGAGTTGACAAGAATGGTACCTGCCACCACCTCACCTGATGCTAATTATTCTGCTACTATCAGAGCCATAGCTTGACCCTATCCTCTTGATGCTGATCCCTTCTGCTGGTGACCTCTATGAATGTTCTGAATCTGAGCTTGGGTCTGAACATACTATTGTGGCATCTGCTGCTGGAAGGTCTGGATGTGAGGCGACAATAACCTCGGAGGCTGGTACTACTGCTGCTGCACTAGTACTGGTCCCCTAACCGATGGACTGGTTAGGGTTGATGAAGATGAACTAGCTCTATGCGAAAAGGACCCAATTCTGTGATCTGGTGCCCTACAAGCCAAGCACAATCTCTGTGCTCTACGACACTCTGAAACCACGTGTCCAGGGTTCCCACAATGAGAGCAGCCCATTGCGAAAGATTGCTTCTGCTTCTGCTGCTGAGGATATGTCGGAGTCGAGTGCTTAACCGACAAAAATGTGGTAGCCCTCCTAGGAGCTCCAATGGTCAAATCCCTAGCTGTCGGGGCTGGTGTTGATGACTGAAATGTTGGCCCAATAATTGTATCATATTTTTGAATATGGTTAATCTGTTAAGTTTAGCATTTTTATTATCACTAATCTTCATACTATCACTATAGCATTTCTACTTATACTTATACGTTTGGTGATATGTGCTTATTGTTTTACATATTAGTGATATGAGTTTTTATTTTATATAACTTAAATTTAATTGAGTTACCCAAATCAAAATTATGTTTTGATTATGGTTATTCAATTAAGTTTAATATTATGATATCACTAATATTTATGCTATCACTATAGCTCTCATACTTAAACTTAGCATCGTCCTACTGTGCTTTATCTTATCATATTTGCAACATGTATATTAATTTGTTCGTCTAACATGTACATGAAGAAAAGTAATAAGCAAGATCAATGTGGACATATGCAATAAAGAAATCATGGCGGGCCAAAGATGACGGGTCCCACAAGATTTCTCTGAACCACCCGACGACATCTTCGGAGTCACGCACTCGAGTGTATATATGGAGTCTGCACCTGCCATCATCATTTCAAGACTCTGAAGAAGCCAACACCTGCTACAGTATATCTGGAGTCTATAATGAGTCTTAGGAATAATTACGAACACAAGACATGGATGGCAAAATCGAAAGCTATAGTAGAAATTAGGCCAGGATCATTTTCGGATAAAAATTGGCATACCGACGGTATACCGCTCTATACCGACGTGTAAACCCCTAAAATTTTAGATATCTTATTAATATTAGTTGATAAATTTACAGTATTTGTTTATTTTTGGAAATTCGTTAATATTTTGGTAGCAAGACAAATGCTACAATATATGACTTCTATAAGTTTATGTATTAAATGTATCAGAAAAATATTTTTCTTTTTGGAAGTTTTAAGAAATTTTTATTTTAAATTTTGATAGTATTTCTAAACTTGTATTAATTAATGACTTTTGAAGCAGGTAGTTGCCACAATATAAGAAGCCAGTATGTAGATGGTACATAATAACTACTAAAAAGTTTTAGTTAATATTTTTGGAATTTTAGAAAAATTTCAGTAGTTAGTTTTAATTTTAGTATTTTAATTAAGTACAAAAATTTTTTTTTGAGTAAATGATTTTTTCTAGTGTTAATGATAGCAGCTAATCGCTACACTATATGTAACTAAGAGGTTAATTGCTTAAGGTAGCTATTAAAAATGTTTTTTTATTTTTTTGAATTTTATAGAATATTCCTAAATTATTTGGATTTGTGTGTTGTTTATATATATATATATATATATATATATATATATATATATATATATATATATATATATAGGTAAAAGCATAGGGAAAAAAACCCAACTACTGTTCCCGTAGGAACAGTAGCACCAAGGTACTCGACCCCCACCAACCTGAGCCATATGGCCAGTCGGCCATGTAAATATAACCGAGAGCAATAAACTCTCTCAAATTGAAACCCTAAGTCCACCTCCCTCACAACACCATATCCCTAGCGTCGAACCCTCGACCCCTGGCACCACGCGCGCGCGCAGACACCGCGCCGCCGCCGTGGTGACCATCCGCCGGCCAGAGCGGTGCCCAGAACAGAGCCGCCACTGCAACAGCAGCCTAGCAGCAAGCATAGGGATTGACGACGTAATTTTTCGATCACCATGTGATCGTTTCATGTGCCATTTTCACAGGTACGTAGCCAACCATACCAATTTTGACTCTCTTCATTTAGAATAAATTAATTTGTGATGTACATGACGAAAACCGTATTCCAAAATCGAAAAAAAATTCGATTTCCTGGAAGTTAGAAACTGTACCAAACCCTATGTTTGCAGGAAGTTTTTGAACACAAGAGTAGCAATGTACAAAATCTAATTAAAGACAGACCTAGACAACCCATAGGGCTACAGAAACCAATTTACAGAAGTCAAATTAATCGACTGAGTACCGAGAAATTTGTGTCTCAATTTGACCAAAAAGTTATTTTCAAAACTGTATATTTTCTATAAAACTTTCCGATACAGCGTGCGTCCCGCCAAACCGGGCGACGTGGTCACGAACCGAAAGCATCGAAAGGTGCATATCGACTTCGCGGACGTATGGAATTTAACGGAATTCAAATTGGTTGCGTATGCGCGATGAATTTGATGCGTATCCGTCAAAATTTACCGTATCGTCCTGTTTCGAAATTCTCCAATTACTTCGTGTACACTCGTCGGTTCGAGAAAAAACTTGCGCCAACAGAAGGGAATAGATTTTTTGGTCATGTGTGCCAAGTTTGGTCCGATTCTGAGAGGGTCGACTGGAACGCCTATTTGGCGATCCTGCGACCCGATCCAACGGGCAAAATTATTGCCGGCCCGCCGGAATCCAACTTTAGACATACGAATATGTTTGTCTCCTCAAATCAAACCCGTAGGCATGTAGTTTGATGACTTTAGAGACCATAGATACTTGCAAGCGTGTTTATGCAAAACCGGTCCGATTTGAGGAGACAAACCTATTCATATGTCCAAAGTTGACTTTTGACTTTTGGTGGGGGTCAAAAACGTTCACAATCCACGAGCGACTTGTCACTAAAGAACTTTTGACTTTTGGTGGGGGTCAAACTACATGTCCTATCTTTTACACCAAGAACGTTTGAATTGGACACATAATTTGACTTTTGGACGGGCGATTCATGACCTATCTTTTACACCAAGAACGTTTTTGATGTTTGTTTCAGCATCCAAAGCCGTTCGTGGATTGTGACTTTCTTTTGCTGATGCTTGTCACTGTTGGGCTTGCCATTCTCGTATCACAAGCAAGATACCTTGCCACCATAATCTGCGATTTACTTTTACCTTATTTTTAGTTATTTATATTTAGAATTATTTATCCGTTGCCAGTATTATATCATTGTGAGTCCAAGTCACACTTGGGTGCAAGCGACTATATTGGTCGTTTTACTTACTTTTGTTCTATTTTTTGCATTGACTTAGCCTAGTGACCACCCATTGATGATGATGTATTGGTATATGTCATACGGCCTTGATACATACTTTATCACGTGTTGTGAGTCACATGTAGAACATGTACTCGAGTAGTCGGCTGGCCACCAATACGTCTGGGGCGTGCGACGAATATGAGTAACTTCCAATATAATTGCATGCTAGTAGACTTGGCAGATACTAGTGGTTCATATGAGTCATGGAGATTACGATACTAGGTATTTGGGTAGGAAGAACAATACCTGACGTAAGGGCTTCTATTACACATTCCCTTGTAATCCGGAAGCTCCACTGGAGATACAGGTATTATTATCCACTCAGGTTGGCCACTAACATTCTTGAACGTTATGCGCTTGGTCACTGGTGCCCGAGAGGAGACTATACCGGATCCTATTATCATCCAGGGCTCATGCGTCGAAGGATTGTGTCTCAACTGCATGTTCACAGTAGAACGGTTAGGAACCCTATTGCATGCGTCACTCTTTTACTTATTATATATCACAGTTTATACGGCTTGGTATTTTATTGTGTCTCATCACGTCCCTCTGAGGACCTCGTTATCTCTCCAGGATTAGAAAATTTTTCATAGGAGTACGGTGCGGCATTGGATCTATATTTTGTGGGCGACGAGGCATTCCCTTCCGACATTTAGCTCTATCCTTGTTTTGAGATTTATTGAGACTATGTAGTGGACCACTTTATATTTCTTTTCTTTCTATTTTGCGGAGGTTGGACTCCGATCATTTGAGACTATTTTTTATATATTTTTGGAGTGGGTATGTCCATCCGGCTATCTCTTTGATTCACTTATTTATTTTGGATTCTTATATCATCAGTGTTGAGATGTGGATGAGATGTAGTTTATTATATTATGGCCTGTGATTATTATTATTTACAGCTTATGTACGTATACGAGGATTCCATACATTGGAGTATCCTTCATATATGTGGAACTGGCATGTCTACATACTTGGTCCTAAGTATTTTGGGACTGGGTGTTACATGTATACCGATTTTTACGCAAAAAAAGTTTCTATCTACAAAATCGACATACCGACGGAATATCGATCTATACCGACGGTATACCGATTCAGTAACGTTGAAAATCCAACGGTCGAATTTCGAACATTTAATGATCCCAACGGCTATATTTCTAGCCGTTGCAATTCTAGACTGGTATTCCTACGGTATACCGGTTCGTACCGACGGTATACCGATCACTGACTAAAAAGTTGCCTTTGAGCTCTTTTCAATGCTTTGGTTATAAATAGCCTTGAACCGTTCATTCAAGGTTGATGCTTTTAGCCTGAAAATTCCTAAAGCACTAAAGCCTATCCACAAACAACTCTACAAAGCTTTTATTTGCCATCCACAAATTGTGTTAGAGTTATTGAGTTGAAAATTGAGATCTTCATCTTATTGTATAAGGAGATCAAAACCTATTGTGAAAGGTTAAAGTTGGAGAGTCTCGGATCCAAACTCTCGGTTGAAGTTGGATAGTCTTCGGATCCAAACACTTGATTGAAGTTGGAGAGTCTTCGGATCCAAACTCTCGGTTGAAGTTGGAGAGTCTTCGGATCCAAACTCTCGGTTGAAATCGGAGAGGCCTTCGAACTAAAGCTCTCATGTAAGAAGTTGGTGAGCCTTCATATGAAAACTCACATTGTACTATTTGTGATAATAGTGGATTAAATCTGGAGAGAGTTCCGGGACTAAAGTGGCCCTTGGAAGGATACCAGGATACATCGGGTGTTGATATTTTTTTGCTTCTTCTCTTACACTTATATTTTTAAATTGTCCATTAACTTGTGTTAAGTGCTTGATTAGTTAGCTTGACCCTATTCAACCCCTCTAGGATTTCTACAGAGATAACTGTCCATGAGGCCTCTTCCATCCTCCAGTTCGATGTACTATCCTCTGGGAGGTATATTCATGCCGTCTTGCTGCTTACAAAACTGTATCAAATGTCTGGTGCTCAAACTGGTCCACTGCTAGAATGATCTCTAGGTGGAGTCCCTGCTGGAATCGCTGCGCTCGGTCCAATTCGGTCGCCACTAAGGTGGGCACAAATCGACTAAGCCTAGAAAACTCGGCCGCATATCCATCAACCGTCCTCCCAATCTGCTTGAGATTGCTAAACCTTGTCTGCAAATCATAGCGAGCCACTGCATCAAAATACTTCGTCTAAAATTTTTCACTGAATACTGCCCACAAGACAGGCATCACCAAACCAACTGCTAGCATCACCCACCAGCTGCCGGCTAAGTCCAATAATTGTAGGCGCACAACGGCCACCTTCTCTTCCTCTGGAATCCTAGCTGCCTCCAAAATGACCTATATATCCTGAAGCCATGCGTTAGCAGCAATAGCATTTTCACTGCCGTAAAGGAAGAGAGGGTTCAGGCGCTGGAAGGTGTTAGTCGCATTGTTCCTTTGATAACCAACTCTGTCCATAGCTTCTTGTAATGTCTGTTACAGGGCATCACCCCGAAGATCTTGTGATGTAAGCAAGTCCCGGTTGAGTCCCATCAGGATTTTATTGTCAGACTCTGCAGGCTGGACTGGTTGAACTAGTGGCTCTTGATCTCCGGAAGGCATGGCTCGAGATGCTACCCATGAGTGCTGGATTTGGTCCCCAGGTTGCTGCTAGTTCACTTGTTGTTGCTTTTTCTCCGGAGGTGCTCCACCCAGCTGATCGGTAGGACCAGGAATAATGCCACTGAAGAAATGACCTGGAAGACAATAAGAGACATGGAGAATAATAAGGAAGGAACAAGATAGATCAAGGATATAAGCATTTATCAGGTCAAGAATTAGAAAGATTAGAAAGCACGAGTAGAGATCAAGGGTGAATGCTGATTGAGACATCTATTAGTAAAACCCTCACACATCTTGATTTACAAGACCTGTATGGGCCACCACTTAAACCATGTCACGCCCCAGAACCAGAATACTAGAGAGCGAAGGACAGACACAACCAGCTAAGTACATTAAAGTGCAACCCAGCTCGCAATATGGCCACGGCTGTCTAGATGCATGAGGGTTTATCTACAAGCCAACAGTCTCTTATGGTCAAGAACAAGCATAGTGTCTCAATCTCGAGCAAGTAAATAATTGTTACACGATGTTATATCATCAAAGATTCAAAGTATGGCATCCCAAACATTACATATTCAGATGATCATGAAGCAAGTCATACAAAATGCGAGACTAGCAAGTGTTAAGTCATACATGATCAACCCTAGGATTTTTCAATCATATTACAGCCCTTAGGCAGACAGAAATAAAATTTCAACACGAACTAACACGTGCTCGGCACTAAACGCCTCAAAAGAATAGGTTACATTAGAGTGGAAGAGCAAAATAGGAAAATCCACTTGTTGCCACGAATACGCCTGGTGTTCACCATCTTGCTAGAAGGCAGGTAGATCCTGGGTGCTACTCTAAAATTTGGCCATACAAAACCAGCTGGGTCAGACCCAAGAAAGAGCCAGTGCCATAAGGGAGGCTCCACTTAGGAACTAAAACCAGCATATAAAGAATAGAAAAACTGATAAAAGAGCATAATTAAATAACATAAAAGACATGCTTTAAAGAATATACTAGCTTGCATAAAGAAATCAAGAGGTGGAATATAATACCTATGTTAATCATGAGACAATCATTTAGGCATGGCCAATCAAGTTCTATGGCTTGCTATCATTAGCTAACTAGGATTATCACAGGCCTAGTTACTAACAAGATGCATTTGAGATATTCTCGCAGTCATAAGCCCTGTAGACTATCCAGGTTATCCAAACGAGGTTATAAGAGTATATCAAGAATTAAGAGAATTATTAGGTGACTTAAAGGGTAGCACATGACAGTGTGCTAGAAATGTGCCCTACTCGCGGTAGGCTACAAGTCCACAAGTGTGGCCGGGATAACGGGATCTCCTATAACTGGGAAATCTCTCTAAATGAACTACTTGGTCAATCTAGTCATTAACCTAGTCAGATTCATTATGAATCCCTGACCGTGGTAACCAGAAATCCATATCCTAGATATTATGCAAGACGAGACATGTAGATTTTATAGGTACAATCAACCACGGAGTCAAAATAAGAGTTACACTTAGCAAGTTAGGGATAGCTGTCGCAAGATTACACATATCATGTCAAGATTACAAGAGTACTTGTCAAGAGTGCGCCTCGTCGGGCCACTATCAAGATTATCAAGATGGGATCATGTTCTCATGTTCAAGTTCAAGTTACTAGCTCAAGATTACCGAGTCACTTCGTCACAATTTAGGCCAAGTACAGAAAACTTACATAAAAGATCAAGAACTATGATTGAAACTATCGGTCACAAATAAACTCCAGTTAAGGTAAAACAAGAAGATTCTTGAAGCCAAGATGAAGATCTACAACTTTCATGTTTTGAGTTTTACGAGATTCTAGCTACAAAATAGCACAAACGGACAAAAACAGTCATTTATGGTGATTCGCGCACGGGTGCACTGCACATGCGAGCAAAACTGCCCATGACGCACGGTGGGCGCATGCACAGCGCGAGGTCTGCGTACTGCACGCAAAACGCAATACGAGCAGACAAAACTGCCCACTGCGCACGGAGCACGGAAGCACGGCTCACGGTACGTAACCAATAAATGGCGCGGGGACGCGGCGTGCAAAATACGCTGCATGTGCGAGCAAAACTGCCCACGACGCATGGAGCGCGCAAGCATGGTGCACGATGCGCGACCAACGACGTAGGGCGCAAATGTACTGCACGCACGAGCAAAACTTTCTACGGCGTACGGAGCGCGCAAACACGGCGCACGGCACGCGACCAATGAATGGCGCGGGCATACGGCGCACAAAATGTATTGCACGTGAAAGAAAACTGCCCACGGCGCACGGAGCGCGCAAGCACGACGCACGGGCGCGCGATCAATGAATGGCGCTCGGCACGCTAAATACACTGCGTACGCGAGCAAAACTGCCCATGGCGCACGGAGCGGGCAAGCACGGCGCGCACGGTACTGTTTATTGTCCCGACAACACCAAGATGTGTCGGAACCCATAAACACAAAAATGCCATAACATCTTCATACGAAGTCGAAATCAAGCGGTTCAAAAGCCAAAATTGGGTAGAATTGAATTCCCCACAACATGGAGCCACTAGGTTTTGAAAATACTATGTTTTAATAGATCAAAACCAAGGATAATAAGAAAATCTTAAAACTTAGATCTACAAAGATGTGACCATCAAAACCAAAAATGTCAAGTTCTAAGGAGGCTTAGAATCATAAAAGGAAAAGAATGGAACAATAAAAACCAAGATCCACCATAAAGCAAGTTGTACTTGCCTAGGGCTTGGTAGGTGGAAGGGGTAATGAAGAAGTTGGAGAAATAAATGAAAAGTAAATGAGGAGAGAGAGAGAGAAGTTGGTATATATACCAAGCCAACTCATCTCAACCCAACCCCAAACCAAACCAAACTAAGCCAAGTTAACATGCCATGATGAACCAAGGCGAAGCAAACCAAGTCAAGATTAAACCAAGATTAGGCTAAGCAAGACAAGTCAAAACATGGATCACCTGACAAATGTCAAAAATCTGTACATATATACTAAAAATACGTATAACAAAAAACGGGAGTGACAGTATCGGTAGATTTATTATTATGACTCTCATGACCTTGACATGCTTTATGATACAGCACCGAGTGAGATCATGCAATGGCACGAGCTGACGCTCTCGATTGGCCATCGGGGCGAGTAACACATGTGATGGCAGATATGTAGTAGTAATGGTTCCAGCTAGCTAACTTGCATTGAGAGTAGATGTTTGGATCGATGATACGACTTGTACATTTCCTGGGACCAAGAAGACAACCAGTAGGCGTATGGGGCCGACACTTATTTTATTTTAGCCTCAGTGTGACCCGGTTATGGGCATGGTTACCCGATTCTGGGCCATACATGCACTTGGGATATGGCCGGCATCGGCCACTAGTTGCGTGCTAGGTACGGTCGGATGGTATACTAGTACATGTATGTTTCGTCGGCCTGTGACTCGATGCCATTTCCTTATCTACCTACTCATACGTTCCAAAGTTATTTTCATATGCATTCACTTAGACTGGTTAGCTCACCTTTTATGTTTATATCAGTATTTACTTTATGGCATGTTCCTTTTTGTATCTTGCTACGTCCCCTGAGGACCTGGTTTCTTTCCAGATCTCGACGAGCATCTTTACTCAGACGATATACGGATCAGGAGTTGAGACATGATATGTAGCAGAGGACTATGAGGTGCTTCCTGAGGAGTTCCCTTGATTTAGGGTATGCTGATGTTTTGACTGAGAGCTTTATTATCTTGTTAGCCCTTGCTCTTGGCTAGTTATCTTTCCATTTCTAGTACTTTCATTCTGTTTTGTACTGTGTTCCCACCAGACTCTAGATTCATTTTGTTGTATTATGGATATTCAGACTACTCTGCATTTATTTCAGTATTTTCCCTTACTATTTTGTGTATGAGATTTAGATAATGACCTATTATTTGTTAGTATAGTTAATTTTACACTGTTGTACACCTAAGTGAGTCCATTAAGTTGGGCAGCTCACTCTAGGCTGTATCAGCTGGCCAGATTATGCCCAAATCCCATATATTTTTGGGACTGGAGCGTGACAATGTACAACCTTAAGAGTTAGCATTTTCTTATTACAACCCACACACACATGAACGTCTTTACGAATGGGAAATTCGAACTCAAGTGACCTCGTTTGATGTTCGTATTGCTTTTCATATGAGCTACATTAATCGCCAAACATGAACTGAAATTTGAACTGTATTTATACTTTAAACAGGAACTAAAAATTTTCTACTTGTGTCACACATAAAATTTCATCAAGGAACTAAAAATTTTCTAAACAATTTTTTTAAACATAAAATAAATTAGGGGTGGAGAGGAGGAGGGGGGTTTATACCTGCGGTCAGAAGGAATTGGGGGGGGGGCTCTGCAGCGTCGGAGATGAGAGGGCTCCAGCTACGAATAGGGGGCTTTGCGCAGCCTCTCTCTCGAGAGAGAAGGAGATGAGGTGGTCGGTAAAGAGAGGAGGGGGTCTGTCGTGTGCCGCCGCCGCCTGGGAATGGGGGGCTGTTGTGCGCCACCGTTCGACCGAAGAGAGGAGGAGGAGGAGGAGGGGTCCGACCGCCTAGAGGAGGTCGGTGAAAGAGGGGTCGGGGTGGGTTGGGGTCGGGGTAGGGGTCAGTGAAGGAGGAGGACGGGTCGACGAAGGAGGAGGGGTCGGGGCCGGTGAAGGAGGAGTCGGGGTTGGGGTTGGAGGAGTCGGGGTCACAGAGGAATATTTGCGGGGAAATTTTAGTTTTGGTGAAAATTTGAGAACGATAATGAAAGAGTTAATGCTTCACTTTTACTCGTGGCCAGTGACGGATTATTCCGTCGCTAATCAGTCGGTATAAATACAGTGGCGGAATTGAGACGGAACTAGCGACGTCTTTTTATACCGTAATTTACATAAAAGATCAGTAGTTATTCAGTCAGTAATCCGTCGCTGCTTAGCGACGGATTCACTTCCATCGGTAAGTTCAGTCGCTAAATAACAGTATTTTTGTAGTGAGAGTTGGAGTTGTGTTGAGCATAGAGATGTTTATAGATTTAGATATTTTTAGATTTTGGGTCTTGAGTAAGTTATTATATATGTGTTTGGTTTTCTATAACAGACATAATTAGTGTTTGTGTCTCCAATAAGTTAGCATATTTGTGTTTAGGACTCTATAATAGACATAATTAATATTTGGGCCTTGGACATACAGTTGACTGTCAAAATACAACTAAAAAATGGAAAAAAAAGAAATAAAGAAGGAAAAAAACAAAAAAAAACAAAAAAAATGAAAAAAAAACGAAAAAAATAAAAAAATATATAAAAATAAAAAACAAAACAAAAAAGAAAAGAAAAGAAAAGAAAAAGAGAATAAAAGAATAAAAAATTCAAAAAAAAGGAAAAGGAAAAAGGAAAAAGGAAAAAAGAGGCGGGAATAAATTTATTGTGATGATACCTAGATATTCGTAATTTTCGAAAATAAATTTGTTCGAAAATATCGGGACCTAGAGTCTAAATATTTCGGTCAAATTTATTTTGGAAAATATATTCCCATATTTGGTTTAGGTTAAAAATATATATTTTCGATGATGATGTATACCCGATAAATAATTTACCCACAAAATATGGAAATCATATCCATTAAGAATAGATGGGTATATCTTGTTTTGTTCGGAAAAAAAAAAATTGTTATAACTTTTTTTTTATGCTTTGCCCCTTTTTTAGATTTTTTTTCCCATTTTAAGTGTTTCGGTATTTTTAATTTTTTATCTTTTTATCATTTTTTTATTTCATCATTTTTTACTCGATTTTTTTCCTTTTTTTCTCATTTGTTTTCCTTTTTTATTCAGCATTTATTCGTTTTATTATTATTATTATTATTATTATTATTATTATTATTATTATTATTATTATAGTTGGATTTTAACAATTATATATTATGGAAATTCAAACACAAATATCCTAACTTATTCGGACCCAAACAGTAAGTATGTCTATTATGGAGATCCAAATACTTATCCGAACCCAAAGTCTAAATATCCCATAAATTTACAGTATTCTTTTTTTTTTTTTGAAATCCCACGCACACACACAATTGGGGGACTCGAACCTTGCCGGTCCCTCCGGGTGTCCGCTCTAATACCACTAGGCTAGAGAGCTCGGACTAAATTTACAGTATTCCAATATTTCACATCTACAATTACAGTTACAACCCTTATTTTTAACATCTATAATGAAGTAATTAGCAAATTAAATCCCTATAGCTATTGTGAAAGCTTCTTTACAGTTAGTTGCATCCCAAACTCAGGTGCAATGATCAATCTAAACGCTGGAGAATGGCGATACTTGGGCGACGGGGAGAACGTGAGTCTGGACAGGAGGAGCGAGAGCACGACCTTCAACTCTACCATGGCGAAGTTCTGCCCCAAACACGTTCGAGCGCCGAAACCGAAGGGCAGGTAGGCATTGGGATGCCTGCAGGCGCCCGAGACGCCGTGCGCGAACCTCTCGGGCCTGAACTCGTCGGCGTCGGAGCCCCACAGGGCGGGGTCGTGGTGCATTGTCGAGGTCGGGATCCAGAGATCGACTCCTTTCGGGAAATGGAACTTTCCGAACCTCATGTCTCGAAATGTCTCCCTGACTACAAGAGGGGAGGGAGGATAGAGCCGCAGGGTCTCTTGGATCACCATTGTCAGCTGCATGCACATAATTATCAGATGAACTTTTAACTTTAGGTAAACTATGTTCAGAACTTAAAAGCAAATCTTTGCCTTACACTTTTCTTCTTTGAAAAAGAAGAAGAAGATATGTGGATTTGTAATATATCTATTTGAAAAGTTTGCGGGTTTCATGAGCAGCTTCTAAAAGAAGAGCGGGGATTGTTTTCATAAGGTGCTTAAATTCGTCTTCTGCTTTCTCTGAACACCTCATTGTCTTCGGAAAACTGTGTCCACCGTTCTAAACTTTGGAGATATTAGAAGAGAGACAAGTTTAAAAATTTATAAACGCATAGACGGAATATATGAGTGATACCTAAACTGCCAATAAGTGAGTGATACCTAAACTGCCAATAAGTTTGGTAAGATGCATCCAAACCGTCGTTAGGTTTGGCAATATGAGTGTATAACTGCTTTGGCCATTCTCTTCATAAATTAAAAAAAATTCTATTATTTCATCATTAATAGTGACAATATAGTGACCATCTCGCCATTTTTTGATTGTATAGTGGAAAGGTGGATTAGATATCATCTCATTATTTTTTTATAATACTCGTGCATAGTATCGCTATTATATTTGACCCATTATATTTGATGACATTTACAATTATGTTATTTGGCTCCCAAAATATTTGGATGATATTATCTCCCATTATGTATCATCTGACATGGCAGCTGACATAACAGCTGACATTACAAATTTTAACCCAAAACATTAATTACCCAAAAAATTTAATGTTAATATTAATATTAATATTAACGTTAATATTAATTTTAATGTTAAGATTAAATTTAATATTAATATTAATGTTAATTTTAATGTTAAGGTTAATCTTAATGTTAATTATCATGTTAATTTAATTTTAATTTTAATTTTAATTTTAATTTTAATTTTAATTTTAATATTAATATTAATTTTAATGTTAAATTTTGTTATGTCAGCTGCCATATCAGCAACCATGTCATATTTCACATAATGGAAGATGGCATCACCCACATATTTTGGTAGCCAAATTGCATTTTTGTTTATTTTCGTCTAAATTTTACAAAACTTATAACCCTCCTATCATATCACAAAACTATATTACCACAGACATAATTTATGTTTTGTCTTTATGTAATTTTCCATCTTATAACTTTATAATAGATGTCTACTTTAGTTAATGCGTACCAAACATCGTATTACGGTTGTCTTATGTTTTGTTCAGGATGACACTATGTGGCATGCAAGTTGTGACCGCAAACTGGCCCGCAGGTCGAACATGTGGCGGCCTTCTATTGGCCGAAGGTCCGGTGGTGGGCCTATGCTAGCAGGGACAGTAAGCTGACGCCACGTGGCCCCGCGGGCCAATCCGCGGTCACAACCCGCAGTCAGAACAACATTTTCCTTTTTTTTTTTTTATATTGGCACCAAATTTAAAGCAGTTATAGTTTACAACGACGACTTTTACTGAAACTAAACTATTGATGTAGTCCGAGCTCTCTAGCCTAGTGGTATTAGAGCGGACATTCAGAGGGGCCAGCAAGGTTCGAGCCCCCCAATTGTGTGTATGCGTGTGATTTCAAAAAAAAAAAAAAACTATTGATGTATATAGATCCTTACCGTCTTCATGTTGTGAATCATGTTTGCATTGGGTGGTTGCCCCCTGCAGACCTCCATCACCTCGGCGCGAGCTCGATCTTGCCATTCGGGGTAGAACGAGAGCAACATCAAGCACCAGGTTGCGGCGACGGCGGTCGTCTCGTGCCCTGCGAAGTAGATGTTCTTGCAGTTGTCTACAATGAAAGAGTCCACGGAGTCGGAGCTGCCGACATGGTTGATGTCTGCATTCTCAAGGATCGACCGAAGCAAATCATCCTCACAAGTGGATTCTTCCATGCGCTCCCTAACCACATGCAATATCAATGAACGAATCTCTCCCTCGAGCCTTTGAACTTCTCGATTGCTCTTCGTTGGCAGAAAGCTGCACTCTCATACACATACTATACGTAAGTAACTAATATTTCTTCCACAAATTCTATTATCAAAACTTTCAAGTAAGAAAAGTTTCTAAAAATTCTCTCTTACGTATCAGTAATTTCGAAAAGTTTCCGTTTTGTTGATATAAATTGAGAAAGAGCCCTAATCTTTTCAAAAATCTCCTTCCCTTTGGAGTAACTCCCGCCAAAGCAAGCTCTAGAGATCACATCTGCAGAGAAGTTCTGTAGATCGTTGCCAATGTCTATGTCTGCAGTGCCACCTTCACGCTCGACTCTTTCTTCCCACGACTTCAGTAATGGGATTGCGGACTTCACCATCAACTCCATCATGCCCTGGATAAAGTTAGACCGACAAATATAATGAAATAATTATCATCATCCTCATCATCCAAGCATTCTCCCATCAAGATAAAGTCGGTTATGGAGCATAAAAAATCTCCATATATGTGTCTGACGTCAACTTTTATGTTAGTGTCAAAATTATTAGTCAAGACACCTATGAATCTGAGAAGACCCTGTCATAAAAGCTAGGTGTCTAGTTAAATATGAATTTTTTTTTGAGAGAGAGAGAGACTATCGTCTGTCCCCATCTGAATCTTATCCCCTTGGCTTTTCCTCAGTTATGGAACGTCTCTATGATTATTAAGATGACCAGCATAATTGGTGCCCCTTTGCACACTAACCATTCTGCCGCAAAAAGATTGAGCTCCTTTGCGTGGTTAGATATTAAGTCACCTAACCTCCCGAGTTGTTTTGATTGCAGGACTCCATAAACTTTTGGTGTTTTTCGATAAGTTTGGCAAGGCTTTTCTTCTCATCATTTTTTCCTTTTCATTTTTTCCTTATTCCGGTAAAAAGTTAGTGGGTTGGAGTTGTATAAATATTATAAAATAATATTAAATAATATAATATTATCTTGGTAAATAATATTACTAATATAACATTAATGTATATAATTATATTAAAGAGTTGTCAAGAATTGAATTTATGTAAAAATAAATAATAATTGTTTATTATTTGATGATTGATGGATTGGAGATGTAAAATTTTTAAGATAGCATAATATAGGAATATTTCTCTGTGAGTCCTCAAATTGAAAAAAAAAATTTAAGAATGGACTGGAGATGGCCTTAGCCAAAGAGAACTTCCAAAGAGAACTAAGATTGAGATTATGACAAAAAAAATATGTTTGGCACTACGTTAGAGCGGAAATGGTCCTTTAAACGGTCCAAAATTTTAGGGTAAAAGTTTTGTCGTTGTCCTGGCTGCACTGTTAACGATGCTTACACTGTGTTTGGGAACATTTGGGAGGAGGGAGAGGAAAATTTGAGGGGAAGGAAAATGGAGGGGAAGGAAAATGGAGGAAAGTTAATTTTCCCTTCCTTTGTTTGGATGGACAAAAAGTAGGGGAAGGAAAAGTTTAAAAACAATTTTTTATTTTATTATGGATATAGGTATAATTACTATTTCCTCCTTGGTATTCTCAAATGATGATTTAATTTTAACTTTTTGAGGGGTGGTGGGGTAAATTCACTCAAATTCCTCTCATCTCTCTCCATTTTCCTCCCACATTTGGGAGGAAAATTTTTTGGTGGGACCCACCTACTTTTTCCTCTCAAATTTTTCTCCCCCATGTTCTCTTCCCCTTTCCAAACACCATCATTTAAAATTTTTCTCTCACTTTCCGCTCAACTTTTTCCTTCCTCCCATTTTCCACCCTTCCCAAACGGTACCTTAGTGTGCAGAACTCTAGAAAAGTTATCCGAGTTTCCAAATGAGCATGGATATTTGGTTCAAATGAAATATGTACCTTGACTTTGTCCATGTAGAACTCCGGGGCTATGGTTTTCCTCTGATGGGCCCATTCTGAACCATTGGACTTCAAAATCCCACCTCCGAACAAAGGCTTCTGTATCTTCCTCAGATGAGTAGCCTTCCCAAGATCCGTCGATACGCGGAGGCTCATTTCCCTCACGATATCAGTTTGACTCACATACACTGACGCCCTTCTCCCTACGAAGAAAACAAATGTTTGACCTGCAAAAACTCAACGCTTAATTCATCTCCATAATCAAAGAATATTACTCATAGCTTCAGAAAGTCGGAACCTAATTTTAACAACATCTCAAAGTCAACTGGTTTTGTAATATTGGTTTCAAGTGCACAGGGAATCATTAGATAAGTTATTACAAACCGAATAATAATGCTAAAAGTCAACTGTTTTTGTAATTGTTTCCCTTTTCTTTCTGTTAGTCAAACTCCTAAGTAAATACATAAAATCAGGTACGCAACATGATTGGTATTATTCAAATGGTAATAAATTAATCCACATCTGCTAAAACATTAATAAACAATCATAAAGAATGCTATAATTGCTGCACAGTTTGCAAATTAACTCAACTGTACATCTCAGCAATACTATCGCAAAAATGACACTTTTTGTAGAATAAGTTAATTTTGTATTCGTTCCCACCACTTTGGTATCTCAGTACAAAGTCACTCCAATATTTGTTTTCTTGGACAAGTTGTTTGCCAAGATAATATTTTGGTGATGATGGTGCGCATTTAAGATAGCTTATAGCAGAATACTTTTTTTCCAGAGATAATCTTATATATAGCAGCATACTTAGTTTGGACAAGTGTATAACGATGTTATCATGTTGTACCACATATATATATATACTCTTGACAATTGACAATATATATATATATATATATATATATATATATATATATATATATATATATATATATATTGTCAAAAATATATATATATATATATACTCTTGACAAATATATATATATATATGTATTGTCAAAAATATATATATATATATATATATATATATATATATATATATATATATATATATATACTCTTGACAAAAATATATATATATTGTCAAGAGTATATATATATATATATATATATTTTTGACAATATATATATATATATATATATATATATATATATATATATATTATCATGTTGTACCACATATATATATATACTCTTGACAATTGACAATATATATATATATATATATTCAATTGTCAAGAGACTGGTGGAAGAAAAGAAATGGAGAGATCTATTTTGCTATTTTGCTTTGAGGTTGTGACCAACATAAGATTCCCTATCAAAACACACACACACATATATATATATAATACACACACACACACACACATATATATATATATATATATATATATATATATATATATATATATGCACACATAAGTCAGGCAGTTGACAAAATGAGCTACGTACTGTCATGATGTGACATGCGACAAAAAATTTAGATGGTCCCTCAGTTACGATCTTTCCTTGAAAACAAAGTCTCTCCGTCTGAAAACACAACGGTCCACTTTAACGCTAATCGATTCAATTCGACTTACAGAAACTCGATTAAGAACTCAAACGATAACATGTAACAAACAGTAACTGATAACCTTGTAATTATCTAACCCTATTATTTTTTATGTTTATTTAGATTTAATGACTATATCTGGTATTCTTACTTGCATATTTCAAAAGGTTGGCAACTAAGTTGTTCAGGCCTTCGATATGGGATCAAAATCATAGGGGGAACAGTCGAAGACTGACCCTTGTTCTCAGAAGAAAATAAAAAGATGGATAATCGATGAGATCCAAGCATATTTTGCCTGCAAAAAATATATAACCATAAAATACTAACCAATGAACATTATTGATGACCATCTATCAATATCTTAACAATTAGTTGAGAAGTAAGCATCTATATGTCGGCGTAAATACTATTTTGTTATAAAGATGGTTACAGTACGTACTGGTATTAATTATTATAAAGAAATATGCAAAATATATAACTATTATGCTTCTTCTATTTATTTTAAAAATACAATAGATCGAAACAGTTCAAAGAGTTCGACCTGTACCAAACAAAAATGACAACTTGGCCTCTGACACATAGGTAGGTACCTTCTTCCTTTGATAAAAGAAGGGATTTTTTGACTTACATCCCACTTGTTAATATGAATTTGTACTTACATCCTTTTTTTTATTTTTTTTAGACTTACATCCCACTTTTCGTCACAAAAAATATTTATTTTGTCACAAAAAGTATTTGTTTTGTCACGAAAAATACTTTTAGTGACGAAAGTGGGATGTAAGTCTAAAAAAAATAAAAAGTGGGATGTAAGTACAAAGTCATATTAATAAGTGGGATGAAAGTCAAAAAATCCCATAAAAGAAGGATATGGTTCGTTGAAGAAGTTATCTCTCTATCAGTACTATAGATAAACTATAGGACAATAGGGCAATTTATGACACAGTTCTCACCAGTATATTACGTATAATAAGAATAGTATCCAATTACAGTCAAATATTTTTTCTAACTCATGTGGTTAAGGTTAGAGGTATTTTTCTTGTTTGGTTGAGTTCGATTTCCCATGTATATATAACAAATTTAAATTTTTTTCAACAATTTTTTACATAATTTTTTTTTTAAAATAAAGTAGACCATGATATAATTATGGCTTAGACGACTCACTTTTGAGCCGTTTTGAAGCCTATTATATAGTAGAAGATAAGACATTTCTGCTAAAAATTAATAAATATATTAACCTCCCCATGTTTCAGGAATTACACCTCTGCTTTTATAATTTTAATAAAACATGGGGTGGTTAGTGTTATAAGTTTCTATAGAAAATACAAATTATAGGGGTGATCCGTTTAATTAGTTAGTTTCAAAAGTATGTGGTTTCTGGAATAATTGTAAAACATAGGCGTGGTTAGTGTTATAAGTTTATATAGAAAATATAAGCCATAGGGATGGTATGTGTAATTAGTTTCAAAGTATGTGGTTCCTGTAATAAGCGTAAAACATAGGGATACCTAAATTGCCCGCTAAAAAATGTCCCAGTAACTTACAAGAAAATCAATGATTCTAACTACATATATAGCAAATGATAAGTTATTTCTTTACGAGAAGAATGACTACATAGCAAATGTTAAGTTATTTGCCATCAAAGAGAGAATCATAGCTACTGCTATGTAGAGGGAGACGACCTAAAGAACTACAACTCTGAAGAAGAAGCCAACTCAATATTGGCAGGTATTTACTTAAGACTCTACTTAGTATTGGCTATTTGTCGTTGAAGGAGATCTAGCCAAGCTAACCCACGGTTAGGAACTAATACAAACGAAGCGAAAAAGAAAAAGAAAAAACTTTGTTGCTGCCGGACACGGGACACCACTGTGGTCCTGCGGACAGCATGACACGCAACAGATATAATCAAACCCCAAAAATATGACCGCAGTGCCCTTCTAATGGATAAGAACTAAGGAAGCAATAAAGAAGAAGAATGAAACACGTACAGTACAGGAAGAAGAATAATGAATATATATATACCATAAGTCTTCCTCCATTGATACATGTACGGGAAGAGAGTCTTCGCGTAGTCTTGGTTCATGGGATGATCGTCGCCTCCGATGTTCTTAGCTGCCATTAACGTCATTCTCCGCATCTCCGAAAGGTTTCCGGAGAGGAAACGGGGACGAGGGCCATCAATCCCTTGCTTCTTGAGAACATGGAGAATTCTCTGTGGCCTCAGCCAGAGGACTGTGTACAAGTACAGAACAAACGACAGGGAAATGAAGAGGAAAGCCACTAGGAATACTACTTCCATGGCTTCTTCTTCTCCTCCTCCTCCTCCTTTAGGAAGCATATGGAATTTATATACACTAGATTTTGTCACGCGAGTACCACGTGGTAGTTTAGGAAGTATGTTAAAACCTTATCCCCTTGCTTGGAGTCAAAGGAGTAGTTGTGTTTCAAAAATGACAACTTGGTCTTTACTTTCGCATGTATTAAACTCAATTAATATCCTCCCATTTTTTTAGCTGATAACTATTTTCTAGAAAGTTATATATAGGCTTAGCTACTAGCATGTTATCTGCCTCCTGCCTCTAGCATGATGATCTCTAGTTTCTTTCAATCTATATGTATCCTTATCTCAAAAGTTTGGTCATTCTTGATGTCACATTTCTTTTGTAGATTGTTGCGGCATTACTTTATTATGTTTACAAAAATATCTTGATTCTTGATGTCACATACTCTTCTATGGATGGCAGCGGTACCATTTATTATTTTATTATTTTTGCAAGCATATATATATATATATATATCTTGATTCTTGATGTCACATACTCTTCTATGGATGGCAGCGGTACCATTTATTATTTTATTATTTTTACAAGCATATATATATATATATATATATATATATATATATATATATATTTTATTATATTAAATATATATATATATATATATATATATTTAATATAATAAAATATATATATATATATATATATATATATATATATATATGGCCAAATTATGACTTGATACTCCTAAACATTCGAGTTTTTTAACTTGATACCTTCAACTTTTATAGGTACTAATTTAATACCTTCTTTCAACTAATATTTTTAACTTGATACCTAAAAATAAAATAAAAAAGACAAAATTGTCCCCCTTTTACCTCCAACCCCTACCCCCACCCCTACAGCACCCCCCTCCGCCCCACGCCTCCCCATTGCCCCCCACCCCCACCCCCCTCAGCGGTTGCCCCCACCACCGCCCCCACCATCGTCGCCACCCCGACTTCTCCACCCATCCGCCTGCACCCCTCTCCCCCCTCTCTCTGCATGTAGCAGCGACGGCAAGGCTAGCGCGAAAAGGAGGCCCGGGGGGGGGGGGGGGGGCGAGGGGGGTGCAGCCAAGGATGGGCAAGGGCTGAGTAGTCGGATGAGGGCGGGAGGATCAGCCGGGAGGGGAAAGAAGAGCAGCAATGGGTGGGTGGGTGAGAGAGACATGGATAATTTGGTCTTTATTTTTTAGGGTATTAAGTTAGTACCTATAAAAGTTGAGGGATCAAGTTGAAATTTAGCACATATATATATATATATATATATATATATATATATATATATATATATATATATATATATATATATATATATATATATATATATATTGGAAACCCCCTCTCCCTTTTTATTCAATCAACGGGGGTCTGGGCCCGCCCCCGTTGCGGGTGCCCACTCTCCTGCACTCTTCTGAGACCTCCTCCCCGTCGGTTCGTCCTCTCCGAGTGATAGAGGTTGCTGCCGGCCCTCTCAGGTTTCCATCCCTGCCATCGGGGCGCCAGCCCGGTGCGCTTGTTACCGAGGCCTCCCCCCCGAATGCACCAGTAGTTGCTGGATCTCTCCTAGAACCCTCGGCTCAGGGCTTGGCCCTCCCCGCCTCTCCCTCCCCCCTCCCGCTTGGCTAGGCAGCCCCCCCAGCCACAGTAGCGGGCAGTTCTCGGCCAGCTTCTTACGCCGACGTCTTTCGTCCGGACCGCCGAACTGCTGTGTCCCCTCCTCCTGTAGAAGTTTTGCTCCCTGACATCGACTTCTCGGCCCCCGTCGACGGACAGACCATCCGGATCCCGTTTTCATTAGCAGAGATTTCCTCCCTATCCCACACCTTCGCAAAGACTTTCGTCCTGAAGTTCCAGTCAGGATGTCCGAAGATCGCAGCAGTGCAAGAGGCTATTACTGGTTGGAGGCTCACTTCCTCGTACACAGTCGTGCCGCTTGACCCAAAACATTTGTTCCTCCACCTCTCTTCGGATCAGGACTTCTCCACCGTGTGGGCCAAGGGCACCGTCACCATAGGCAAACAGACTGCCAAGATCGCTAAATGGTCCCCCACTTTCATTCCCAAAATCGATTCGACCATCATCTCCACTTGGATCACTCTCCCTAACCTGTCTCTAGTCTGCTTCGCCCCGGCAGATCTCAAGAGGATAGCTAGCTCCTTCGGAACTCTCGTAGCTATCGCGAAGGAAACAAGAACCCTCGCTAAAGGCAACCACGCTAAAATTTGCGTAGAACTCGACCTCTCTACAGAACCGCCCACGGAGGTCCAGCTCGAACTCGGAGGCAGAACTCATTCCCAAGCGCTCGTGTATGACAACAACATCATCTTCTGCCAACATTGCCAGCTGAGAGGCCACCTTACCAAGTTCTGCTACAGAGCCCACCCGGAGCTACAAAAGACAGCTCAGCGTAAAACCCAATCCGCCAGGTCGACTCAAAATGACCCACCCTCCCCCACCCATCCACAACCCAATTCTACCTCCTCCCCCACCACTCCCACAGTCACATCACCCCCCATCGACCCCAGCTTAGCCCGATCGGCACCCCCGGACATACAGGCCATTGTGCCCTACGTCCCGAAGACCATCCTTCTACGTAACTCGTTCTTCGCCTTGTCTTGCGATGACGTAGACCATATCCCGCCCTCAGACTCCGCGGACACAGAGCGACCGGAGTCGGAGCATTCTGACCCCATCCAACCCCCTCCCCCTGTACAGGAGCCGCAGTATTACAAAGGAGGTTCCTCCACAATTACTCTGGCCATCCTCGGTACGGATGCTGCTGCCAGATTCCTTCAAGCTGAAGAGGCTGGCTTTCTAGATCCAACCAACCCCCTTTGCGCCCTGCACGAAACAGAGATAGAAGACACAACTCAGACGAAAAACTCTGAACCCAACACCCAAAAACAGGGCGAAGATAACGCAGATCTCTCTGCAGAAATCACGTCAGTGCCCAAAAAACACCAATCAAAAAAGAGGAAAAATGCTAAAAAGACGGCAGCTATGACCACTAGATCGGCCACAAAGCTCCACAACCCCCCACCCCTCCCCCCAGATGCTTAACATCCTCACCTGGAATGTTCGTGGGATCACCAACAAACCCACTATGAATAGAATAATTAGTCTGAAGAAACTCCACCGGATCGACATTTTGATCATCATTGAAACCAAAATCCAAAAAAAGAAACTCAAAGCGCTCCAGCTCCTCCTCGGATTCCCATCTGCGATCGCAGGATGCAATGATATCTAGATATTCTTCTCCGCCAATACTAAATTTGGCTTCGTTCATGACTCCAGGCAATCCCTTTCTTGTTTGATTGAACACCCAACCCTCCAACAACGCTCTTTGCTCTCGACGGTGCATGGAAGTTGCGACATCACCGAGTGTAAGAGGCTATGGGACACTCTCTCGACAACTAACCACCTTCTTAACAACCTCCCGTGGATTTGCGTGGGCGATTTCAATACCATATCCAACCGAGAAGAAAAATCTAGGGGCAGGACCCCTATCCCGATCGCAATGACAGATTTCAACGACTTTATTTTTAATGCTCAACTGCTCCACATTCCGTTTTTCGGCAATGCATTCACCTGGTGCAACATGCAAGAAGGAGCCAGGCGTCAGTACTCTCGCCTAGATCGCGCCCTCATCAATAATCATTGGACGGACATGGGACTCATCACTAAACTATCTCACCTGAACACCACGGAATCGGACCACTCCTCCCTCCTTGTTGAGATCAGTAGCAATCATCTCCATATCAAGAAAGTCTTCCAGTTTCAGACCTTCTGGAGCCACCACCCCCAATTCAAACATATTGTCTCCACCGTTTGGAGCTCAGCTGGAGATTCGGACCCCATCAGGCGCGTTGCTACTAAACCCAAAGCCACCAAGGGAGCTCTGGCAACTTGGAGCAGGAACGTATTCGGAGACAACTTCCAAGCCATTAAGTTGGCAGAGGAGGACGTTACTCGGGAAGAGATTATGTACGCCACGGACAGGATGTAGGAGAACCGGGCCACCCTTCACCTCACCAAAGCTCGGCTCAAGTTCCGACTTGAAATCGAAATCGAATTCTAGAAGCAGAAAGCCATGTTGACGTGGGATGCTGAAGGGGACAGAAACTCCAGCTACTTTCACTCATGTGTCAAGGGCCGCATACAACAGCTGAGCGTGCTTCAAATCGCGAATGACGACGGTCAGATTCACTCTGAGCATCAGAACATTCTGACGGCTGCCAATCGATTCTACTCTAATCTCTTCTCCAAGGATGCAATTAGCAAGGATGACGACCTCCTCGCCAAGATCCCCTGTCTGATCAACACCGAAGAGAATGAGCAGCTCCTTACTACCCCCTTCTTGGAGGAAGTCAAAGACGCAATTTGGGCTCTGAACGAGCACAACGTCCCGGGTCCAGACGGGTTCACCGGCGTCTTCTTTTGCTCGTGCTGGGACATCATCAAGCACGACATCCATGATACTGCCGTCGCATTTCTTCAGGGTACTAGATACCCCAAATCTATCTCCCGTGCTAACCTTATCCTCATCCCCAAAAAGGACAACCCGACAACATTCAAATATTTCTGACCCATCAGCTTATGCACCTTCACCAACAAAATCATCTCTAAATTGATCGCTTCCCGCATGTCTGAGCTCCTCCCCAAAATCATTTTCGAAGAACAAAGCGGGTTTGTCAAGGGCAGGAACATCACCGACAACATCCTATTAGCGCAGGAGATGATCACCTGCATAAAATTCCCATCCAGAGGGGGTAATGTAGCTATCAAGCTAGACATGGAGAAAGCCTACGATCGATTGGATTAGCAGTACATGATCTGGGTGCTTAGAGCATTCGGCTTCTCGGAAGCGTGGACTGATGTTCTATTCAGATCAGTCAATAATTCTTGGTTCTCTACCATCATCAACGGGCAAGCCGACGGTTTTTTCAAAGCCAGCTGCGGGGTCTGGCAGGGAGACCCCTTATCCTCCACCCTCTTCATCATCGCGGCAGAAGCGCTTAGCAGAAATCTCAATAACTTAGCCTACTCGCCGGGTTTTCACCACTTCCACTCAACCACCGGTTGCCCCCTAATCACCCACCTGGCCTACGCGGATGACATCTTAATTTTCTCCGCTGGAGTCATCAGCTCGGTGGAGGCAGTACACAAAACGTTGGAGAGGTACTCCAGATGTTCCGGGCAGCGGGTCAACCCGAGTAAAAGTGTAATCTACACTCATCACAAAGCTGACAGAGCTCACTCCGCGATCCTCTCCAACCTGACATCCTTCTCTACCGTATACCCGCCATTTACCTATCTCGGTTGCCCGCTGGTGTACGAAAAATCTAACTCCGGAATATTCGATGTCCTTGTCAACAAAATTAGGAGAAAAATCGAGGGGTGGCACAACGCTACCTTATCCCTAGGGGGGAGGATGATCCTGATCAAGCATGTGTTGTCCTCCATTCCCATGTACACCCTTGCTGTCTGCTCGCCACCACAGAAGGTTCTTTCTTCCCTTGAATCCCTTTTCTCCAAATTTTTCTGGGGTCACAGAGAAGGCAGAGACAAGCACCACTAAGCCAGTTGGGCATCCATGGCCAACCCCACAGAGGAGGGAGGACTCGAATTTATCAGACTGGCCCACATTATGGCCGCTTGCTCTATAAAATTATGGTGGAAGGTCCGTACGAAAAATACGATCTGGTCCCGATTTATGACAGCCAGATATGTCCGGCATACCCACCCATCAATGGCGACTGCCAACAGCAGGTCCTCCGCCAGCTGGCGCAACATTCTTTCAGGCCAGAACCTCGTCGATCCCTTCATGATCGTAGATGATTTGGAAGCGTTCCGTTGGTCCCTGAACCCCGGCGGCCAGTTTTTATTAGCTTCTGCCAGATTGGCTCTGAGAGGAACGATGGAGCAACACCATCTAATCTCCTCCTACTGGCAACCAAATATCTCCATCAAATGGTCTATCCTCATCTGGAGAGCACAACGCAGAAAACTCTCCACCGATGATGCTCTGACCCACATCGAAATGCCACTGTTGCTCATCTTTGCATGCAGAATCCGCAGCCCACGTCCTCTACTCGGGAGAGCTTGCTAACCTGCTGTGGTCCCACCTCTCCATCGAATGGCATATACAACACCCGGCCGGGGACTTTGACGATCTTCTCGCCATCTGGAGTCTCTCCAACATGCACCAAATCGTCGCAGCCGTCGGCATTTGGGTTTTATGGAAAAATAGAAACAAGTACAGATATGAAGATCACTCCTACAACTTCCCTCAACTGCTCAGAGAGGTCCGCATGCAGGCTCTCAAAGCCGACGTTTGGGGTCACCCCGCACAGGGTTGCCGTCCTCGGCTTCCGCCTTTGCCCGGATCCCGGTGACTGTTTTGCCTTGGCTCCTGTGCCAGGCTGTCTGTTGTCCTGTAGCGTGTCTGTATAGGCTTCGGCATTTTGTGCCTTTACTTCAATAAAAGAAGGGTTTTCCAATATATATATATATATATATATATATATATATATATATATACATCTTTCCGCTCCCCAGCCAGCCCTAATGACACGACCTGCACCCTGTGTAGGGGCACGAGAAGTGGGTACGTCTAGCCTACGTCGTAGTGTCGTCGGTAGAACGCTGTTCTAGGTTATCATCACAACTAAGTACAATATGATATACTCTCCAAACGGAGGCCAATCACAGAAGATACAACTCAATCACCAATCTAAAGATGGATAACAGCACGATAAGATAGATATATAAAACCAAGTGAAGTACAGACAGAAGAGAATAAGTCTAGTGTCTAGACGACACAACAATAACAACAACAGCAACAACAACAACAACAACAACAACAACAACCAAGTTTAATACATCTCCAAGTCCAAATAAAATAAGACGACATAAAAAATAGATAACTGACTAGCTTACTAGACTAGTCTGAAAGGATGGTGTCCACAGCTATAATTGGTTCCTCTTGAAGGTCCAACCCACAGATATCATCTAGGTGTGTGCTCCATAGCAGGTGGTACAGAACCCTCGGTCTTATTTGTAATATTTTTAACAAGTTCAGTCAGGATTGGAACGAGCACAATACATCTCACGTAGATCATATCATATCAGAAAAATATAAAGCATGCAATAGAGTAAGATACATGAATAACTGAAAAAATGTACATAAAGTAAAAGAGATGACTGTAATAGAAATATCTACTATAAGTAAAGAACTATCAGTGACTAGTGATTTAGAGTACAAGATAGACATGTGAACAGCTGGAAATGATTCATGGCTATACTACAGAGTTGATTCATGATTACACTACTTTTGGAATTATTCATATGACTATTTCTACTCCCCTATCCCCAATCAATACATAAAGATCGAGACAAGTTATGTTAAGATTCATGATTTTACTGCCTCATAAATGAGAGCACGTGAAATTGATTCATGAGAACTCTGTGAACATGAGAGTACATGAATCATAAGAGTATACATGAATAATAAAAGCATAGAGATACATGACGTAAGTGAAACACACATGACATGAAGTATCTGATGCTCCCGAGAGGGATAACATCTCATGAAAAGATCCATATAGTACCAATCCGTGTTACCAATGTGACAGCATCAAGTAAAATAATCTAGAGCAAGAATATAAGTCCTAGCAAGTATAAAACGGTCAGAGAATGTACTCGCCTGATATCCTGAGCAACATATGTGTACAGATGTCCGAACTGGAGTCACAGAGTCATATTGTAGGAGATACAGGTTACAATGTGTTTAACATTAAATAATTGAGTTATACCATGCAATCTACATGATACTAGACCTTTCTAGGTCAAAGACAACTCTTGGTCAACTATCTAGTCAACTAAGTCAAACTTGGACTATTGGATCAATGGCTAATCTAGGGTTTAGACTAAAATAGACTATAGTGCTAAAGAGGTATCAAGACCAATTAAATCCTAAGTTCAAAACATACACATGTATACTCTATATTAAACTAGACTCATAACTTTTAACCTATAACCATAACACATACTCTAAGATACCTCACATAGCGACATATATCTTATCATCTAATATCCATATATATTTAATGTAACCCATAGAGCCAAGTATATCATCTATGCAAACATATAGACTAACCATTGCAGATGCCTAATCTATATAATGTATGCAGAACCTCTTAACCCATATTACTTATCACATATATCCTTATAATATATACACAATGCATAGCATTAGCCTAACATGAAGGTTTACATGCACAAGCAGCAATTGAAACAAAACAAAAGGGGGCAGGACATGTAATGCAGGTATAAAAGGTGGTGAAGGTCTGAACTTATAATGAAATAAAGTCTGACACTACATATAGGTTGGGGGACAGAACAAAAGTCATGTCTGAACCAACTCTAAACTTATACACTCTTGCAAAATAGGAAGGAACAAATACTACAAGATAAGTATTGAATATATAAAACTAGGAAAAAACATGAAGACTAAGAAGAGGTGACTAACACACAATAGTTCATACCACGAGGTATCAACTGCCCCTAAAAGACTAATACTAAGAATCCATCTGAATTGTACTGTAGGTCTGTGACAGAGCAGTTAGCAAAGACATGGGGGCTTGACTAAGCTAAGATACATATATACAAGGACAAGGCATCAAATATGGAAAAGTGGAACATGTGACCTCATCAGGACCAATACAACTAAGGGAAGAATGTAACACATATGCAGGGCAGATAATGAAGTGGTTAATGATGCAGGACAATAGTGGATTGTAGGACCTATCCTAATGTGCAATACAAGATAATACTTGTGTTATGATACAATGGATGTATCAGAGGATACTAAAGAGTGCAGGATAAAGCATATACAGTGAATGAAGGATAGGCTCGACTGAACCAAATATAAAGGAGGCTAAGTCTGGGTGATAGACTTGGGTAACAAGACAACTGACACCATTCAAACCAAAATGCATGCACAGAACAGAACTTAAAGAAGTATATGACTGGTACTAAAATAGGAAAAGTGGCAGATTTTTATGTGAAGGTTGAGGACTGAGTCAAGGAAACTGAACAGATGTGAACTGAAGCTAATGAGATAATGGACAAAGTTTAAGTGGACTGCACATGGAAGATTCAAATTGGTTAGAGAGTGCTCTGATACCTACTAAGTATCAGTCGAGGGCGTGTACACAGAAGCTGGATAGATAGGTGCTTGTCCAAGTAGCTTAGGATGTGAAGTAAGAAGTGTATGATACCAAGATTTGGTCTAATACCTCATGAAAAGGACATACACTAAGGAAAAGGGATGTCATGTACTGGTCATATGGGAAGGTGGACTAAACATATGCAATGGTGATTCCTCATGTGGTCTAAACAATGGTTCAGAGGACTAGACATCCAAATGAGAGGATGAACTCAAATGGTGAATATCTAAACAATTTGAACATGCAGTGGACAGTGAATCACTGAGTTGCCGGATACCACATATGCAGGACAAGTCAAGGCTAGAAAATATGATCCAACTGATACATTAGGGTATAAGTCATATGGGTAATGATCAGGGCAATGCAGTGAGCAATGTTATGAAATGACATGTAGGGAATGATAGTGCCAAATTACAAGGATGCAGGACATGTGAGGTAGGGAATGAAGGTAGGTAGGAAATCTATCCTACAGGCAATGCAAGGAAGTCACTAGTGCAGTGAATGCAACATGTTCAGTGGTTAAAGAGGCATGCAGGACAATTTAATGTGGGCAAATAAATGTATGAACAGGTAAATGAATTGGGCAGACATGTAGTGTTCTCAAAGTATTTTGTCACATTTGTATACAGGGCAGTACAAGTAATGCAATAATAAATATGAAGGGTGCATGTCAGTAACTATGTAGTAGGACTCTGTGTGTGTGTGTGTGCGGTGGCTAATGACTCGACTGAGCCAAAAATCAGGATCTGGACAGTATGAAAAGGGATGTTAGGATATCATAATCAGTCACTCACACACAACAATGATTACACGAATCAAAAGAGCAAACAGTGAGTAATACAACTGAACCCGAGCAACCCCTTTCCCAAATAACATATCAATATATATCTAAATCCTTAGATAATAACCCAAAGAATACACTACACATAAACACTTAGAAAAAGTAAGCTACAACTGAAAATTAAACATCTAAAATCCTAAGAGTCATTTCGTCGAACATTTGATGTGCGTATCCGATATTCTCGTAATACGTACCTCAAACGAATCCAAACTTGACCCAAATTCTTTCTAATGCCATGGGGACCCTAAATGAATGCATCTACAACAAGGAATGAGAAATTTGAAGGTGTTTAGAGGCTCTTACCACTTGGGAGATGGATTCCCAAGGAACAATTTCTGGATCTAGAATCTTCTTCAAGCTTCAAGGCTCCAAATCCTTTTAAGCCTTCATAGCTAGCTATAGAGCATTCTCCTCTCCACGGGGAAGAAAAATGAACCTAATTGGGTCAATTTGGAGAAGAAATGATGGTAGGAGGAATTTAAGGGAAAAGCTTCAATTTAGGGTTGTGGTTTTGAATGAAAGGGGAGGAAGATAAAGAAGTGGGGCTATTTAATGAAGGTGGAGTGCCATTTAGGTTTACTTTAGGGTTTTGTGCATTTGTGGAAAGTCTAGAAGGCCCTCATAAGTTGTCATGACAAGTTCTAAGAAAAGGGTCCATTCTAACTTAGTGTTTTAGTCATTAAATTCTAAGTGGTTCCTAATCAGACTAAAGGCTTGACTAATTAATTAGAGATGAATTTAAGGTTGTCTAATCTCACTAACTACGTCTCCCTTGGTCATGACTAGCATCTAATCAATATGGTTCTAGGGTTTTACCAAATTATATCACTATCACAATTCATTTAATAAAAAATAATAAAAATAATCAATTTTACAAAAGTTTAAAATTACCTTCATTTTAGAAAAGTGGGTGTTACACCTAACCTTCCCCTGCGGCGAGCTCCTCTTTTCAGCCCATGGCCGGGGCGGCATTGCCGGCCCGGACCGCCCTGGTTCCTCCTCTTCTTGCCCCCAACCCCTTTCCTATTCCCCCCTCAAATACCCCCTCCTCTCATTTTCCTAACTCTGAAAGGGCCTTCCCCTCGTCTCGGCAACCATCTCCCTACGCGCCCGGTGGAGCGATTCAGAGGGAGCTGACCTTTTCCTCCTTTGGGCTCACGGGGCCTTGCCGGATAGGTTTGGTCGACCACATGCACATTCTCATCACCCCGCGTCTGAAGGAAGATTTCCTTAGGCTCCGCTAGAAACTTCTGTAGGTTGTGGCGAAATCTCCCATGAGGATTTTTCAGTGGTCGGTCGATTTCGATCACCATTCCGAATCTATGGTAGCTGGGGACTGGGTTAATCTTTTGGGCATCCGCCATCATCTCTTTGATAAGTCAGCTCTCTTTCGATTAGCATGTGCATTCGGAATGCCACTCAAGTTGGACAGTGCCACCGTCGATAGTCTCGACCAAGTACGGCATGCATGTTCGTCGAAGTGGATCTCAGCCTTCATCTTCCATCCCGGGTTCGTGTGAACCTCCCTGCGCAATGGAGTTACTGGTAGACGCTCATCTTCAAAGACCCCCCTAGCTACTATAAAGGATGCAGACATTTAGGGCACGTCGACTCCGCATGTAAAGCCTCTGGTCAGGCTCTTTTCTCTGATGCTCAGGAGAAGGGCAAGCAGGCAGCTGTATCTGGCCTCAATCCCTCCCTTCTCGTTGTCAGGACCCTTATCTCCTCACAGATCACCACTATGCCTCCCGCGGTTGGCCCCCCATCCCTGATGTTCTATCGGCCCTCTGGCCTGCGCCTCCTCTTCATTACTGCTCAGAGGGACCAAAGAGTCCATTGTTGTTAATCCGAATCTCTATGGCTCTGTTTCTACCGCTTGTTTGCCATCAAAAATGCGACAAGGTTTTGTTGAGATAAAACTTTGGTATTTCAATTACAAACAGAACAATATACAATGTAGGACTTAGACATAGTCCTAAGATTACACTTTTATTTTTATCTGAGAACTGTATCTGTGGAGCGAGTGGTAATGTATTGACTCCGTTGACGATCTAACGATGATCTTGGATTCTTTGAAGGTTTGGGCTGCTTTAGATACCGGAGCATTTGGAGGAGAAGTAGATGTTACGTGTCTCTTCTTGTCTCTGTATGTAGATATGATAATATCTCCCCTTCCGGATGAAGGAATGATCCTTCTATTTATAGGTAGCAGACTGGTCTGCCCCTGCGTGCATATGTAGGATACGTCTGTACGTGGGAACGCCACATGGCTAATGCTATGGGGCGCATGGACGATGTGCCTTGAGTTGAAGTCAAATCTGTTGAACTACTCTGTCGGGCTACGGTAGAGCTAACACATGGCAGTTGTGGAGATTCGGTTGTTACTGAGATCTTGGGTGGTTAGCACCCATTCTTGAGCAGAACTGTGTCAGAATACACGTGGCGCATGTCTGTGACTCAAAGATCTCTGATTTTATGGAAGATGATCTGTCAGGATGCGCTTAGGATTAGGCGCATGGAAGGCGACTTGGTCTATGACAGACCAGTCTAAGTGCCTGGCTTCTGAGGCACATGTAAATCTTTAGGATGCCTGGTTGTGGAAGTGCATGTAGAGATTCGGCTTCTGTCTTATAGGATCAGGAGTAAGTCGGGGGCTCATGGCTTTTGAGACGCATGCAAATTTCTGGGTGCATGGATGTGGACACTACAACAAAAAACCCTTTTAATGACGGCTGAAAAGTGTCATTAATGACGAACCATGACGTTTTTTTTCAATGCAACCGTTATGAAAACTGGTGTTATAAATGTTTTTTAAAAGCGTTATAAAAAAAAGTCATGAATAATTTCTATAAAAGCGTTATGAATAGTTAATATATAGTGCACAATTCAGGACATTTTGAAAGCGTTATGAATAGATAATCTGTATAAGCTCAATGGAGAACATTAATAACACTCAATATTACTGAACTCATCACATTTATAACGCTTAATACTGCACATTATATATTACTTTCCAAAAACTTCTCAATTCAATTTTAAAACAACCACTTTGAACTATATTCACAAGAAAACATAAAAATGTTATATCACCATGTTCATTACATTATCTCAAAATAGGGTATCCAAATACATATATTTACAACTACTACTTAAATGGATCCTCAAAACAAGTAATTACTTTGGCTTCAACTTGAGCACATCAAAACTGTCAACATCACGTGTAGCAAATTCCTGAAAAAGATAAAAACATGGTTCAATATACTTTGTAATATTGCTCATGTACCAAAACATAAACTGAGGAACTGGCATTACCTTTCTAAATCAATCCCTTAGAAAGGAAATAAGTATTTGTGCACACCAAACCATAGAGAATAATACACATTTTCACCTTCTTGAGCATTGTCTCAGGTTAATCAAATATGCCCTAGGCAACCATACTAATAAAGTCTTTTCAAATGATCAAGAAAGATCATAAAAACAAAAATCAAATATGCCCCAGGCAACCAGCGTAGAATGCAAGTTGCCTGAGCCATAAGAAAGATGTGGAGAAGAAAAAAAAGAATTTTCTTTTAATCGTATTGGTTGAAATGATAGTTGGGTTCTTCAAAAGATATGTACCCTGGATTCGCGGAAAAGATGTACTTTTAAAAGTTTTTCCATACTGTCAGTAGCTATATAGCATATGGTACTAAAATGAAATGAATACTAGCTAAATGACAGTGTCCCCTAAACCAGGTAAAAGTATCCCATAAAGCATATGCATTGAAGGCTAGTCAACTAAGCTATTTACGATCAAACCTTGAAAACCTCATATGATTAATGCCAATACTTCTATAACATGAATAAGAAACAAAGAAAACCAATATTAAGATAATTAAGATGACATAGAAGATAACCAGTGCAGGTTATGAAATTTGTGTCGTCCTCGAACCAGAACCCCATCCAGGGGAAGAACCGAAATCAGAATCCCGGCCACGGCCTCTTCCACGCCCACGGCCTCGCCCTCCACGCCCACGGCCCTCTTGACCGTCACCACCATAAGATCTACCACCTATTTGAAGAACATAAAATAGAATAGTTATACATGGATGTCAACATCATATCATTGCTGCAGTGGTGAAAAACATCGTAGAACATCTATCTAGTATAAAAATATGCAATGCTATAAAGTATAAGTTCTCATGGCAACCCCTTCAACTGAAGGCAAGAGCATAAAGCTTAACATGAGACAACTTTTCTTTTCTTTATACTGCAAACCTTACTCTCTTATGATTCAGCATCTCTTTTCTGTTTATCCTCCTAATCTGACTATAGGAAAATTTGGATCAAGTCAGATTTGGATTTTTCTGTTGTTTCTAGATTTGACCAGGTTTATTATGCTAGTACTAGCAGGATTAGCTGAGATTAATTTGTTTAGGATATGATTTCCTCAGTATGTATCTTATTATTTAGAATTATTTAATTAGTACGATTAGGGTTAGGTTTGTCTATGAAGCAAGGTTCGTAGTATCGGTATCAGAATCGGTATCAGATTATTCCTATGAGTATGGGGATCGGTGGTAACGGTAGTATCTCATTTTCGGATCGGAGTATTATATTCTTTTTGGTATCGGAAAGCAAATAATTGACCGGAAATATTTCTCATTGTCCACTAAACAAGTTTGACGAACAAATTATGACAATAAACTTATGGTGTCCATTTTTTTATAAGAATTGCCAATACCAATTTCACCCTTAGTTGGGAAAATTTTGCTCAAAAGCTTCGATTGGAAAATGACTCCTCTTAACTGATATAGGATTAACATATGATGTGGATGGAGTTGATCCTTTCTATGTACACAATACTGCAATATAATCACATTGACTTTCCTAATTACCTAGTTTGGACCCACCTTGAAGTAATAAAATAAAGTAAATCATATAAACAAAAAAAAATAAACAACAGAGAAAATCTTCTCTAAACACCTTAATGTCAGCAGGGAAGCAAGAGGAATGGAAGCAAGAGTGCTTGACTAAGATGATGTCCAAAGTGTTTTGTGTGGTTTGTAAAATTAAATTTGAGGTTCAACTTTAAGGTTATACATCGTTCTGGTGTTACTCATAGTCGAGTGTTTATTAATAAATTTCCACTTGATCTTCTTGCTGCAATTAGATTTGTAATTTTTAATATTTGAAACTACAGTTCACAATTGATAAAGGGAGAGAATCAATATGCATATAAGCACTCAAATTATCTATATAGAAAGTTCAGTTGGAGTTGAATTGCAAGCTATTTAAGAGGGCGAAGTGGTCCAACTTGCTTAAGAGTTGCTCAAGAGTTCTAACCATTTTTTTTCTGTTATCTATTTAAGAGGGTGAAGTAATGTTACAACCTTACTATGCTTTACACCATTGTTGATTGGTCTTTTTCATTTATTTTTCTTTGTCGAATTGATCGGAAAAGAGACCTCCAATGTCGGATCGGTCAATATCAGGTATCGGTCAGTATCAGATCGGGACATGGCAAACCATATCAGTATCGGTTGTATCAGATCAGTAGCGGTCGATACTGCAAACTATGCTATGAAGGGGCTTTTGTAATTAAATTGGCAATTATTCATTCAATAGACTTTCTCCAAAGAATGTTCTCTTCTCTCTTGTCGATTCCAGGTTTATTTTAGGGCTTTTGTGGGTTAATAGCAAGGAGGGAAGAGGGTTAATATTTGATAATTCTAACATATTTGGATTTTCCCCAATCTCATTCTTCACAGCTGTAGAAGCATGGAAAATATCAGAATAATGGTCCATGCGGCTCCGGATACGAAGCCCATGCGGCTCATATGGGAGCTGTCTTATACGGTTCAAAGGAAGACTCTCAGTCTCATGCGGCTCGAGAGTGTATGCGGTTCAGCAGGAATATGCGGCTCGATCGATGCCACGTGTCCCCTTGTGATCCTTTTCTACAGCTGGCCCTTTGAATAGTGGCCTCATTTAATGCTCTGACACGATTTGACGACTATGGCGGCTCTGGCATAAAGTGTCATAATGGCTCTGCCATAATGATAGACTCTTCGGGAAAAGAAGAAGATCTCTGACCCGATCCGTCAGAAATCCTAGGTTGCCACGTGGCAAATCTCATGCGGCTTAAATAGAGAACAACTTCATGCGGCTTACTGAGAAGTCACCCTATATGACTAGCAGAAATTAGCCATATGTGGCCTACTGAGAGCTCAGCCCCTGCGGCTCAATACAACGCTAGCTCATGCGGCTCGCAAAGACTATGCATATGCGGCTCATTGAGAGTTCGTTCCCTGCGGCTCGATGAAGCATTGTCCTATGCGGCTCACGAAGAGTATCTTCCTGCGGTTCAAGTGTTGCCCATCCTATGCGGCTCTGGCAGGACCCACAATCAAAACATGTGGCATCGGATCAATCAAGGATTTAACAAAATCCTAACAAGTATATTTGACATCATCGTCATAATTACTAAGATCAGGGCATATCATTTATTATCAAGCTAATGGGACACGTGGCGAGCAATCAGACATTGGCGTAATCAATCATAAAGATTTAAAGCAGTTAGCATTAATTGCTCACAAGATACGGTGCTATCCGCATTAATGGCCTAGATTTATTGTAATCAGGATCAAGGGTTCAGATAGATTGAAGGAGCACCGACATTCCAAACAAATGATCATTAGCAAACCCTAATAATCATACCCCACTGTTATAAATAGCCAGCATCATTCCCTTGCAAGAACCACGGGCAACAAGAGAATAAAAAAAAAGAGATACAGATATACAGAGAGAGCTCCCCCCTTTTTGATAATCACAGAGAGAGAGAAGCCAGGAGAGCAACACGAGGAGAGCAAGAAGAGCATTTCTTCGTCCACGCCAAGCAGATCTTCTCCGAGCCAAGACTGCATACCGATCGTCCAAGGAGTAAGGCAGAGCGACCGTCGCTTTCCCGAGCCTCTATCGTCACCTCCCAGAATCTAAAATAAATAATTGTACTTAGACTGCTGTACCTAGGTTTTCGTCCCTAGGCTTTCTTTGTACAAGCGAGTTTGTATTGTGAGTCTAAGTTCAGTCCTCCCATAAAACTGTTCTGTACTTTTACAATCAATGGCAAACACGATGGCGACTCTGCTGGGGACTAACTTCTCCACGGCTGAGGAGTTGGTGACGCAATCGGATGCAGCCAAACTTGGCTCCACACAACAGAAGATGGTCGTCCGCTTCGACCAACAGGCGTTCGAAGAGATGCTCTCTGAAGGCAGCGCTGGCCCGATCCAGAAGCGCACCTGCACCACGAAGTCTCGCAAAGAGTGGAGGCTAAAATCATTTGCTCCTCCTCAAGTCTTCGATGAGATACCCTCTGTTGCTCAAAACGACGAGAAGGACTCTCCTGCGGCCCTACTTCAGACCGTAGACAACTCTGCTGTCCCCAAGTCCGGCAGAAGAAAATACTATGATGCTGGACTTGCAGGGGCAAAGAGGAACTCTACGCGATCCAAGCCGCAGAAGGGTATTAGCCGCAGGAAGAAAGCCCATGCGACTACATCCGCCAACCGCATGAAGAAAACTCATGCGGCCACATCTGTCAGCCGCATAACTTATGCGGCTACAGTTGCCAACCGCATGGATGAAACTCATACGACTATTAGAGTCAATCGCTTGCAGAAAACCCATGCGGCCACAGATGCCAACCGCATGCGGCCAGCCTGCACGGTCGTGACTTCTAGCCGCATAAGAACTCAGCCGACGACAGAAGACAACCGCATGCAGACAGCCTGCACGGTTTCCAATCCCAGCTGCATAGCATCCGCTCCATGCTCCTCTCGATCGGTTTTCGACCGTCTCTCGTACGGTCCGAACCCTGATGATTCTCCAGACTCTGTGGTATTCAACTTGGACTCTTCTTATTATGCACCCACAGGTGCTAAGAAGAAGAAGTTCAGGGCAGCGCGGGCTCATCAAGCCCAGACAGCTGCCCCAACCTCCGACTATCGGGGCGTCCCGCTGATTATCACGCGGGCCTCTGATGGAAAGTTGTATAGAACCGCTCAAGTCCAGTCCCCAGCGGCAAACGGACAAAGTGGTTCCTCTGACCTACGTGAGACTGTCCTCCACAAACGCAAGGAAAGAGAAGGGGCCTCGGCGTGCAAAAAGTCCTCACATGGACGTCACTGCACCCAGATCATCGTCAACTGCTGCTGCAACAACACGACAGTGACGGAAGATCGGCCGTCCGTCTTCCAAAGATTACAGCATCCGAGCTCGGAGGACGAAGCACCTCCTATTGCCTACTGCAATTCCGCACAGAAAGTCCCCGCCGAGGGGAAAAAGAAGAAGACAAGCATCTCCAGCCCAAAAATATCAACCACTACAGCTAAGAAATTGTCGGCTAAACGGTTGCCCTCCACCGGAGTATACCAACACACCCGTTCGAAGACAAAATCTGCTGCAATGGGAGATTCATCGTCCGCACCGCTAAGGGTCAAGGGAGCTGGGGGTAGCACTCCTCCGAACATCCACAACAATCCGATGTTTCAAGGAGACGAGCCCGGAGAAACAACTCTCCCATCAGGTGCAACAGATGCTGATGTCCCCAAGGACATCCGTGACTTTCAAGATGAAGCAAGCTCCGAAGCTGAGGGTACTGGTCCTTCTGAATCCGAACCCGAAGAGAATATTCTCACCTACCTCGATGATTTCTCAATGCATGGGTACGACTCGGAGGGCGCACCCTCCACCGTCCCTTCCGTCACTCCTCACGTCAGGACGGTATTCATGACAGACAACAATCAAGGTGGCTCCAATGATCGCCAACGCATCAACACTTTGGAGGCCATACTGCACGCCTTGGTCAAATCTGTAGACGAGATCAAAGCGGCACTTCCTACTCTGCAGGGAGTGACACCGGGCCAGACCAGTACGGGTCCCCCAATCAACGTAGATTCAAATTCGGCGGCACCGAATCCGGGCAATAATCCTCCCGAAGTAACGGCTCCGACTGCGACAGATGAGACCCGAGAAGTAAGGAGGGAAGTTCAAGAGCTCCGAGCCATGTTCCATGCCCGAGAAAACTCTCAAGATTTTAGAATACGGCAACCATATCCTGCTGAATGGAGGGATGTTCCATTCCCACCAAGATATAAGCCGTTCAATATCAACCCCTATGATGGCAAGACCTCAGCAAGTCGGTATATCACTTACTTCGAGGTCACCACCGACCATCTACCCCATGATGACGCTATCCTCACGCGGTTATTCATCGGGGCATTGGAAGGAGTCGCCTTCGACTGGTACCGCAACCTGCCGGATAATTGCATCCACTCCTTCGCTGGCTTCAAATGCTTGTTCTTGGAGAGGTTCTACGAGGTAGGACAGGACGTCACAATGTCTACCCTCATGGACGTCATCCAAGGAGAGAAAGAGCTGACGAGGAATTACATTTAGCGGTTTCGTCAAACCGCAATGAAGTTACGTCTGGCAATCCGGATTCTTTCCTGATTGAAATTTGCCAAAAGAGACTACTCCCAACAATTAGTCTCTGGATGGGCGAAAGTCAATTCAAGGACTGGAAGGCTTTTATCATCAGTGCTACAAGTGCCGAAGAACGATTGAAGAAGGCCCGCCAGCTGGGGTTGCATATCTCAGAGGGAGAGAACAAGGGCAAGCGTCCCAATACCAACACCGACAATGGGGGTAGCCCCTCCAACAATCGGGACAACAGAGGCAAGCAGGCTATGGTGGCCGACACGGCCCAGAAGCCCGAGTCACAACCAACAGACAAACAATGGCCTCAAATCACTTACTCTTTTGAAGACGGCCACGTCAAGCCTATCTTGGACATGCTCATACAAGGAGATAGAATTCAACTCCCTCCACCAAGACGGGAGCCTCGGCCGGCTGACTTGGAGAACCCAAAATTCTGCCATTACCACCGTTACGTCCACCATGCTACACACGACTGCTACCAACTGAAACGGTACATTCAAAACCTCATCGATTCGAATGCTCTAGCCATCGATTTTGAGGAGGTAACCGTAGCAGCCAACATGGTATCCGTACAATTCGGCAGCTTCCCGCCAACAGAGACTCAAGATGGTGTTATACCCATCCCTCTGGCAACGATAGAAATTGCTAATCTTCCGTCTGCCCGAGATCAAGCTGCCGATCTTGTACCTCTCACCACATCGCGAAGAGAAATTATGTGGGTCCATCCGGACTTGGTCCACGAGGTGACTCAGCCCACAACGCCTCCCATTCACAAGAAGAGAAGCGAAAAAGTCAGATCCTGCCGTACCGTCTCGGCAGATGAAGAAGAAGTCACGGCCGTTGTTACTCGATCTGGAGCACAATCTCATCCCGTGGCTGAGAACCCGACTGATGATCATCCGCCCACTTCTACTGATACTCCGGGACCGGCTCAGCCTTCGACGACCGACAAGCCTAAGCCGAAGGAGACTCGCTTCGACAAATCCCTCCGAAAGGAGACACCTCAGAGGCTGGAGAGGCCCTACAACTTCGACATCTTGGCACAATTGGCCAATACACCGGCCAAATTGTCCTTATACGAACTCCTAAGGCTATCAAAGGATGTCCGTACAGCTTTGAGTGATGCACTCCAAAACGCCGACGCGTACTTGGCTCAGGTCAACCTCACGGGAGATAACCAACCTGCAAATCTCCAAGATAGTGTGTGTACGGGAGCGATGCCCAATATCGTCTTCTCTCCGCAGGATATGCTCATCAAAACTAACCTGCACGATCGCCCGTTATACTACACTGGATACATTGGCGACGTAAAGGTGGACCAAATGCATATTGATCCTGGGTCTTCCATAAGCATCATTCCGAAGGGTCTGCTACATCATCTTCATATTCCGATGCATCGTCTGACGCCTACAAGCACCGCCATTAGCGGTTTCAATTCGGGCAGGAGCTACCCAATCGGAAAGATCCGTCTGAAATACTAGATTGGCAATCTCCAATCAGAAGTCACCTGCTACGTCATAGACGCCGACACTTCTTACAACATCCTTTTAGGGCAGCCTTGGATACACGATTACATGATCGTGCCTTCCACGCTGTACCAATGTTTCAAATATGTCGATAAGCATGGCTTCGTGAGGACAGAATTTGCTGATATCGATCCCTTCAAGGGGGTCGAATCTTATTACTCAGACTCCTGTCTGTACGAAAAATCAAAGAAGCATCTGATCAAAGAAGATGTGCAAGCTCATACCAAGACGGCCACAGGATCAGAAGAACCTCTGACGATCCACCTCCAGGCTCGCAAACCAAGCAATTTTGTACCCCTCACGGCCACTCTGCGTAAGGACGCAATCAGCCTCTCGGCACAGGAAGAGCAGTTGAGAATTCGACTGCCGAAGTCCAGCCAGGTGCCGAGACCCGCAACAGGGCCACTTACCATCAGACTGCCAAGAGTCGTTCAACCCCAAACGGAGAAACTCAATCCCTCCGATGGGCCACTGACAATATGCCTTCCCAAGAAAGGTCATCATTCCGATACAAGGTCTGACAATTCAAGCGAACCAGCCACCCCTCGCTCCACATCGAGTGCCAGACTGGGGGTTGCTAGTCTACCGACAACCCCATGCTCCGCTCCGTCAGTTGAACCTCTGAAGATCAAGCTGACTAGGACGCCCTCTCAATCTTCATTCATACAGGGGGTAGCCGAAGAGGAACCAGAGCTAGCCAAGTATGTGGCTGCCCACACTGATGTTCCCTCCGCAGATGATGTAATCCCTCTAGAAAAGATACCTTACTTCATCAATAAAGGATTATCTTTGAACTACACCGAGCTCAATAAGCTATGTACAATGTATGCTATGGAACACGGTATAGGCACTCACCTACACACACAGATGACAAATGTGTACACCGCTATCCAACTTACTCCAGTAGAAGATGCTTACCGAATAATCGAGGGAGGGGACCACCCAATCATCTTCGGCCAGACAAACAACCCGCATCCTCTCGCCATAGAAGAAGTCGACCTCGGGTCAGATGCTGGAAGACTGCCTCTGTATCTCTATAGCCCTCAATCCAAATATCTCATGCAGAAACAGGGGTATGATCTAGAGACGATGCCAGGATTGAACTACGACACTGGGCGACGATTACCTTTGAAGTCGCCAGCCCCGGCGGGCAAACCACGGAACTACTATAACAAAACTCGATGCGGTTTAGGGTATGTAACGCCTACTACGACCCCTGAAAGTTCAGACGAAGAATGCGACTGGCAGTCACATTCAACCGGATCACCAACTTCCGACTCGGATACCAGCATCGGAGATGTATTCAGACAAGTCATGTCAGTCAACATGGCATTCACCGACGCTTATGAGGAAGACGAAGACATCCCCAAAATTCTCGAGCTTGAGCCATGGGCCCAACAATTGGACGCACAATGGGAAAAGCAGTTCGAACTGAGAGAACCTTCTACTGAAGATGAGGTCGTACAAGTGGATCTCGGCAGCAAATCTTCTCCAAAACCAATTTTCATCAGTAAGAGCCTAACTGACGAAGAACGGAAGTCGCTGCTAGAACTTGTCAGAGAGTACATTGATGTGTTCGTTTGGAGCTATGAAGACATGCCGAGGTTAAATCCTGACATCGCTCTCCACAAACTCAATATACGGCCGGATGCAAAGCCAGTCAAGCAGCAACAGTGACGCTTCTGCCCGGGCATCATGGACGCGATCGAAGCCGAGGTCAACAAACTGATAGCCAGCGACTTCATTCGTGAAGAGCAACATCCAGACTGGGTCGCCAACATAGTATCCGTCCTCAAGAAGAATGGGAAGATTCGAATCTGCATCGACTTTCGTAACCTGAATGAGACGTGCCCCAAAGATGAATTCCCCCTCCCTATCACAGATATTATGATCGATAACACATGCGGCTTTGAACGTATGTCATTCATGGATGGATTCTTGGGGTATAATCAAATCAAGATGTCTCCCGATGACGAAAAGCATACATCATTCCGAACACCGATTGGCACGTACTGCTACACAGTTATGCCATTCGGTCTAAAGAATGCAGGCGCTACATATCAGCGAGCCATGAGTATCATTTTCAGAGAATATTTGCGCAAGGCGGTGGAATGCTATGTCGATGACATCGCCGTCAAGAGTCGCCGTAAGGAAGACCATCTTCAGGACCTGAGAACGGTATTTGACCTGATGCGAGCCCACAATCTGAAGATGAACCCTACGAAATCGTTCTTGGGCGTATCCAGCGGGAAGTTCTTGGGCATCATCATCACTGCACAGGGTATCCATGTAGACTCCGAGAAAACAAAGGCGAACATGGAGATGGCTCTCCCGAAAAATCTCCGCGAACTTAGAGGCCTCCAAGGAAGGCTAGCTTACATCAGGAGGTTCATTTCTAACCTCTCCGGGCGCTGCCGACCATTCATACACCTTATGAAGAAGGGAGTCTCATTCATATGGGACGAGGAATGCCAGCGTGCTTTCGACAACATCAAGGAATACTTATCAAATCTTCCAATTTTGGTGGCCCCGGTCCCTGGAAAACCATTCCTGCTCTACGTACGAGCAATGGAACACTCCCTTGCTGCCCTGCTGGCACAAAACAACGACGCAGGCCACGAACAGGCCATATATTACCTCAGCCGAATGATGATTGGGCCGGAATACCGATACACCGCTGTAGAGAAGGAATGCCTCGCCCTGGTGTTCGCCATTCAAAAGATGCGGCACTACGTCACAGGGCAAACCATACATGTGATCTCCCGAGTCAACCCTCTCAGAGTCCTCATGACTAAACCAGGGGCACTCAGTTCTCGCCTTGCTACATGGGCAATATTGTTGTCCTCCTATCATATGATCTTCGTCCCACAGAAGGCTGTCAAGGGTCAAGCCCTGGCAGACTTCTTGGCAGCCCACCCAGGATCGGAGTCATCCAGAATATATGAAGAGATCCCAGATGAGGTCGCCGATTCGAATACAGCCACCCACGATAATATATGGCGGATGTTCTTCGATGGCGCTTCAAGAACCGGACCCAAGGGAAACATTGTCGTTGGGGTCGGAGTGGTATTGATTTCTCCTACTGGGCTGGTGATCAATCACGCCTACTCCCTCACAGAATCCTGCTCCAACAATGTGGCCGAGTATAACGCTCTGGTCATTGGCCTCCAACTTGCAAGAGAACTGGGGGTAGAATACCTTGAAGCATACGGCGATTCCTAACTAATCGTCAATCAGATCCGGGGCTCGTACGAAGTCCGCCACGAAGACATGATCCCTTATCGCCAAATAGCGATTGACATCATCTCGTCATTCGAGGGGTTCTTCATCGAACATGTCCCCAGACTCCGAAACATCGAAGCTGATGCCCTAGCTGGTCTTGCCGCTTCCCTAGCAGTTCTAAACTATGATCGCCAATCAGTGAATGTGATAGGCCACGAACTGGTCTGTCCCAAGAACAATGTGCAATTCGTGGCAAGTTATTCCGCCCAGACGATCGATGATGCCCCAGACTGGAGACAACCATTCATCGACTTCGTCGTCTAGGACATCCTTCCTGAGAACCCAAAGGAAGCTACTTCTGTCAGACGGCGTTCTCTCAGGTTCTTCTACGATACGGAGACGAAGATGCTGTATTGCCGCTCTTATGACGGATTATTACTCCGGTGCCTGTCGAACGCAGAAGCCAAAGAAGCCGTACGAGAAGCTCATGACGGTGTCTGCGGGGCCCATCAGCCCGACCCAAAACTACAAGATCGCCTTCGCCGAATGGGCTACTACTGGCCCACGATGGTGGCAGACGCGATAGACTATGCCAGAAAATGCAAAGCTTGCCAAGTCTACGCAGACTTCATTCACCAACCATCGGAGTTTCTATATCCGACAGTGGCATCCTGGCCATTCGAAGCATGGGGAATGGATATCATTGGCCCAATTACCCCACCTTCCTCCCGAGGACACCGCTTCATACTTGCTATCACTGATTACTTCTCCAAATGGGCGGAAGCTGTCCCACTCGCAGAAGTTAAGACTTCAAACGTGATCAGCTTCCTTAAGCATTACGTCATCTACCGCTTTGGATTACCCCGAAGGATCATCCATGACAATGGTCCGCAGTTTGCAAGCCACGCATTCTATCGGTTCTGCGATAAGCACCGCATTCAGAATGTCACTTCGACACCGTACAACCCGGCAGCAAACGGGTTAGCAGAGGCATTCAACAAAACGATCATCAAACTCCTCAAGAAGTTTGTCTCCTCCAACAAACGTGACTGGAATGAAAAGCTCGGCGAATGCTTATGGGCTTATCGCACCACAGTTCGAACAGCCACCGGGAATACACCATTCTCCCTGGTATACGGGAGTGAGGCGGTCCTCCCATTGGAGACTCAAATCCTCTCACTCCGCGTCGCCCTCACCTATCAATTGACAACGGATGATAACTACCGACGTCGACTACAAGAGTTGGAGGCCTTAGATGAAAAATGTCTCCTAGCTCAGCAAAGGATCGAGCTATACCAAGCACGCATCTCAGGAGCCTTCAACAAGAAGGTTAGAATCAGAACATTCCAAGTGGGCGATCTTGTGCTGGCAGTCCGGAGGCCAATGGTCATGACTCACAAGACCGTCGGCAAGTTCCAGCCAAAATGGGAAGGTCCATTTGTCATCGAGGCCGTGTTCTCCAACGGTGCTTACCGCCTCGCCAAGCAGAACGGAGACTTGCTCATGTTGCCCGTCAACGGCAAGTTCCTGAAGAAATACTATGTTTAAACATCATTCTCCAAATCATCGAGTCATGTACCCTTTAGTACCACTGAACTCACATTCACCCTATTTCAATTCATCGAGTCATGTACCCTTTAGTACCACTGAACCCACATCCACAATATTTCAGATTATCGAGACATGCACCCGCTGGTGCCGCTGAACTCTCACTTCCTCAATATTCTAAATTACCAAGTTATGTATCCGCTGGTGCCTCTGAACTTACATTCCGGTCACTCTTTCAGATAGTAAGTCACGTATGATTATACCTCTGAACTTTCTTCCTGGAAGAGGTCCTCCCTCATGATCCACTACCCGCACTTCCAGTGCACAAAAAGGGTAGTCGATCCACCAATTTCCGAAACGACTATGTCCTCATTACCTCTGAGTCGTCTTCACTTCCACCAAAAATAAACCGCCCCCTCGTATAGAACTTCCATGTTCTCCTACCTCTGAGTCGTTCTATGTACCCACTCTTCATTGAGCCCACTCCTGCCATGTCCTCATTACCTCTGAATGGGAAGGCTCCGTCGAAGAAATCGTCATATTTGCCATGTCCACATTACCTCTGAGCAAGTATGCCGGTCCTCTTTCAACCTATTATCTGTACCCACAACTGGAGTACGACAAGGATAATAGGTCCACAAATGTCCTCTGTTGACCACAAATATCCGCTATTTACTACAAATAGCTTCCTTGAAGTCTCCCCTGCCATGTTCTCATTACCTCTGAGCAGGAAGATTTTACGGTAAAACCTTCACATTTGCCATGTCATCATAACCTCTGAGCAAATGTGATTGGTTTTCTTTCATCCCATTATCCGTATCCTGAACCAGGGTACGCCAAGGATAATAGGTCCACAAATATCCCTTGCTAAACTTCTTAGCATAAATCTACCATCTTACCATGCCCCGGGAGCCCAGCTGCTCTACGGCATTCCTTCCCCCAATACCAAGAACACCCATGACCACTTTGCCATGGCTGCTCCAAACATCCAAACTTGTTATCCGTACCTAAAGCCAAGGTACACCTAGGGTAAAAGGTCCACAAATAATCCTCCAGCAAGTCCGGTTCCATGAACACCACAAGTATAAGACAGAAATGAGGAGTTGAAACATGCTCATTTATTCAAAAATCAAAGGGCTACATCAGCGGGGATCACATCCCTTACAAAAAAAAAGAAAAAAAAAAAAGAAGAAGACAGAGGGCGGATCACTGCTCTGGAGCACATAACGCCGTGAGACGGTCCTTTTTCAAGGCAACCGACCGCTCAAGCCTCTGTTTGGCTCGACGCTCCGCCTCCTGGCTCAGCACCGTCGCATCCTCCAGATGAGCATGGGCTTGCCAGTTGTCCTCAAACTTCTTGAAGGCCCGCTCCAGGTTGACAGAAGATCGGGAAACCCTCTCGGCCTCCCGAGCGATCAACTCCTGCTCTGCATGTGCAGCCTCCCGCTCTGACTCTAAGAAGGCCAACTCCTTCTGGAGTGCGAGAATCCGCTCTTTCGTGTCAGCTATTCCACGAGAGGCAGATTCTTCTCGGGCCCTATAAGCCTGACTCCGACGACCCAGTCGGTCATAGGAGACGGAGAACTTGTCAAGGTCCCCCTGCACAGCCGGTCCGACAATTTCTCGAGTGAGTTTGATCCTATCCCGAGCAGCAACGAGGAAGCCCCGCTCCCGTTCAATCGCAGCAGGCAAGCCAGCCTGCCGTATTGCCAGCAGTTGGGTCATGAGCTGGTCAGCCTCTATCAACTTAGGCTCCAGGAACGCGGCTAACCCCACCCCGCCAGGAAGACCCTTCAGAGTGTCGATTTGACCCCGAGCGCTCCGCAGAGACAGAGAAAAAGGGATCCCCCGTTCCACGGCATCGTTTACACCCCTCCCTAAGTGACGATAGAAGCTGTCAACCACATCCTGCGTCACCTCATTCAGAGTCTCCGAGGAAGCCGGTGTCAACGGGAGTGTGGCTGGCAGTGCAGAAGAAGACGCGACAGAATCTGCCGCTCCTGCCATAAGAGAAACCAACTCTGCACGAAAGGATGCTTGAACATCGGCCAATTCCTCCTCAGCGGCCCGCAGAATTTGGATGCTCGGCAGAGTCGAGAAGTCGATCTCCGGAACCGTATAAGCAGCCGAAGACGAGGCCGGGGCCAGCACCAACTCCATCCCCATCTGCCCAGAGCTGGCAGGATGTCCCTCAACATGCGATGACGAAGGAGAGGAAACACTCCCTTGGCCCAGATCACGGCAGACCAGGCCTTCCCCGAGAACATCCGCGGCGGGAGGTAAAGGGTCAGGACCTGCAGGGCCAAGGCAACCATGAATCGACTTGACCCTAAGGATATGTTGATAGAGCAAATAAGCCCCCTCGATGGTCAATATGTGGCTCAGCTTACCAGTGGAGGAGTGTGGAGGCTGGGGTTCGCCTACAGCCATCACAACCTCTTCACCAACAGCCTCCGAGTCAGGAATAATAGACTCATCCGCCCTTGCATCCTCAGGAGGAGATGCACCGAGAATGGCGTCGTCTTGCTGAAGTTCAGGAATCTCGGAGACGGGCCCATGGAAACTTTCGTCACCCGGGCTGGGGCCTCAGCAGCTTGGGAGTCCTCAGCCACTGCTGAGAGAGCCCCCGCAGAGAGAACCGCGGCACACATGTTACTAATCAAAGCAGCAAGGGCCGGGTCAACTACTGGGGCAGTAGACGGTTCAGGAGAGCCTGGTTCGTCAGACACCTACAAAGAAAAATGATCAAGTCATATCTTCAAGAGGAAAGAAAACCGCAACAAAGATATAAATCCGACTTAGTCTTACCTCCGGAACATCGTCTGCACCCTCACCCTTCTCCGTGATAAGCAGCCTACGGGGCCCGATCGCCGCTCTCTTTACGGAAAAAGCCACTCCTCCGCCAGTGGACTCGCGCCTGCCCCGTTTACGTGAGGGACCAGGCACGATAGGCGGTAGTTCTACCTGCACTCCCTCCGACATAGATGGCAATTGGTCTACCGCCCCGTCTAATACAACCGACGGATGATCTGTCATCATCTCATCTGCCATGACGGGAGGCTGACCCGTCGTTGCCTCATCACCAGAATTAAGAGAACCCTCGTCGTCCCGCTCGTTGTCTTCCTCGATTGTGTCAAAGGACTCGGAATCGGGCGTAGGAACTCTATTCACCCCTCTTCTCTTTGCCTTCGACACCACAGCCTTCTCCGCCAGGCGAGTGCCCACGATGAAGCTAGTCCTCGGGTCAAAATCAAGAGGAAGATGATTCGCCGTAACGTGATACAGGGCTGCCATATGCAAAATTTCATCTATCATATTTGCCATAGGAACTGAGAAGCTGGTTCGGGTGTGAAAGGTGTCATAGTAGCTCCACGCTCTAATACCATCAAGAATGCTACCCTCGAACCCCAAGCAAGAACTGGGACGTCCAAGGAACAATTGGCCGTATCCAAACTGGCGGGCAAACCTACTGGGCAAATAGGGTTCCAAATACACAGTATTGCGATTACGGTAAACTAAGTGTGCCGGACGAATGTTACGCAGCCAAAAACGTATCTTCTCAGGTAAGAAATAAGGAGGTACAACACCATCAACATAAACACTCCTTACTACTTGGTCGATGAAACGGGGAACGGACACGAAGAAATTATATCCGTCCGCCCTCGCCAACATCCTCCGACACGCCGACATGGTACTACATTCCCAGGGCTGATGATGATACTTGAAAAGAAAAGCGTCATCATCCGTAACACCATCTCCCGTCCCAGGTCTCATCAAAGACTGATAATACAGCAACAGCCATCCCAGCAAGTAATGATAAGGCAGTTCTATACGCTCAAAGTCTATTGTCACATCACGAGCAATAACCTTAGACGAGAAGGTACGAAGACCATGCTGAATATTGCACACCATGGCAGGAAGAAGAGCCAGCCTGACCCCAAAGGCCAACTTTATGGCAGGAAGAATGAAATGGCGACTGATCCTCTCAATGGAACCTGCCCCTCCTGAAACCACGCAATTGCGCAGCCATACCATTAAAAACTCGGCCAAGAGTGCCTTCTCTGATAGCCGCCGGGTACCATAATAAAAGTAGCTGAAGGAGTCAATCTGGCTTCCAAACTTATCATTTTGTGACCTCGACCTCCTAGCGGTCGACACCAAGTCCTCTACTTCCCTAGGAGTTTGGCGATCCCCGAAAGTAACCCGGCCAGCAGCGCTAAATTTGAAAAGGTATGCGACCCAAGATTTAGTGTGGGGAGCATCCCCTTCCGAGCTGTCATTTTTCTGGATAGCCGTTCGATGACAGGTGCTATGATGACACAATAATTCTTGATACACTACGACGAAACCGGGGAATCGTCGGTCTAAGTCCTAGAACTCCTCGTTCGTCGGAGTATACGCTTCGAAGGGCTCGTTTCCCCAAGGAAGCTTGGAGACAGCATACATCTCGTGAAGGGCGAGTCCCAATTCTCCAACAGGGGTGAAGAAAGTCCCTGTCCGAGGATTATACATCTCCATGAGGGCCATGAACAGTGGCTTATTAACAGGCAACCCGTGGCTGGTACCCCGAATAGCATCATAAAGGTTGACTCCCTGCAAAAATTCTCCGTACTTCCGTAGAATCCATGAGGTCAGGTTAGCCCAAGGGGGAATGGGGTGTAACCAGCTCGGCAGTACCAATCTGCCAACAGGATAGGAACCTTTGCGAACGAGCTGGCTCAGGAAGGTATCAGCCTGAGAGAATGAAAAGTTAGGACCAGGGGTGTTGATGAAGGTACCTGGAACTAACCCTATCACAGATCGACTGGCCGGATCCTTGATCGCACGCACCGACCCAGCAGTTTTGTTGTAGCGGATGTTACCAACAAACATCCCCGGTCTGGTTGGAGTGAGGGTGTCTGGCATCTGCCTGTCCAAAACGATCATGTTGAACCACGCAAAGGGGAAATGGCGCTTCATAAGGGGAATGTGAATCGGCATCCCGTCCAGGTCAAAATCCCAACTCTCGAAAACATCTAACACTCGAGAGTTTTCTATAATCAACGCATCCCCGAAGAGGAAAGCCGGTCTCAAATACTCCCCATCAGACATCCCGGAGCTCATCATGTCATTAAGGAATTGGAAAGATTGAACCCTAATGGCATTCAATCGCTCCAAAGGTTCATCAATAAGTAGCTGCTCGGATATTTGACGAACTAGATCATCCCGATGCAAGCCCGAGGCAAGCTGATGAGAGCCAACCAGAAGTTTCCCCGCAGGATTTACTGGCAGATTTACTGAAGAAAAAATTAAAAGAAACAAGTCAACAAAGATAGCTGAAACACAAAAACTACGTGATGCTTATGCGGCTTAGCTCAGTTCAGCCTCATACGGCTCAGCTTGAAAGAGTTCATACAGGGCAGTCTGAATAGATTTATGTGGCTTAATTCGAAAGAGCACATGCAGCTCAGTACGAATAAGCTTATGCGGTTCGGCCCGAAAGGAGCTTATACGGCTCAGTACGGATGAGCTTATGCGGTTCGAAATAAGCATATGCGGACACGGCCCAATTCGAATAAGCTTATGAGATTCGACTCGAAATAGGCCTATGCGGTCCTGTGCAGATAAGCTTATGCGGCCCAATTCAAATGGGCTTATGCGGTTCAGTTCGAAATAGACTCATGCGACTCAGTTTGAAAGAGCTCAGGCGGTCCAAATCCTAATGAGCTCATGCGGCCTTGATAAAGAAGTAGTTATGCAACCTCTTTCATGCGGCTCAAACCTGGGTCATACCCCATGCGGCCCGCGCATGACTCGGACACAGCGTAATTTAGAGTATAGGCTCGTGCATAAAATATGCGGCGTAGCCATGGCAGTTCATGCCAAGGATCCTACCAGCAATAGGCGGGTGGACGTTGGGGTGAAAAACAGACACGCCAGCCGACGAAGGAGCCGCCACGTTCGCCGCCGCAGTCGATGAAGACGCGGCCTTCTTGCCTTTCGCTGCCGCGGAAGATGATGCGGCCTTCTTGCCCGTAGCAGCAGCAGCCTTCTTGGGAGCCATTGTCGATCGTTGAAGGAAGAAGACGAAGAGCAAAGACGGCAACAGGGAATTCGAGCAAAGAGAGAAGGTAAAGAAACCCCCAAGGGACTAAAAGACTCCTATTTATAGGCGAAAGAGGCCCATAAAAATAAACAGACGTCTCGGATTACGCACCGCCTCAAAAGATAAAGGCAAAACGCTTCGGTCAAGGCAAAATCGACCCTTGGGATCCTCCTCCAAAAAGACGGCGTTAATTCAAAACGAATCAAAGACATTTAATGAAGATTTACATACGTGGTCAGGACACGTGGCAAAGAGCCTATGCGGACAGATGAATCTATGCGGCTGGGACACTTATACGGCATGAACGGGACCATGCTTCTTATTCAAAGTATTTCAATTTTGCAAATTGAAACTTTGAAGGGGGTCCTGTAGAAGCATGGAAAATATTAGAATAATGGTCCATGCGGCTCCGGATAAGAAGCCCATGCGGCTCATATGGGAGCTGTCTTATACGGTTCAAAGGAAGACTCTCAGTCTCATGCGGCTCGAGAGTGTATGCGGTTCAGCAGGAATATGCGGCTCGATCGATGCCACGTATCCCCTTGTGATCCTTTCCTACAGCTGGCCCTTTGAATAGTGGTCTCATTTAATGCTCTGACACGATTTGACGACTGTGGCGGCTCTGGCATAAAGTGTCATAATGGCTCTGCTATAATAACAGACTCTTCGGGAAAAGAAGAAGATCTCTGACCCGATCCGTCAGAAATCCTAGGTTGCCACGTGGCAAATCTCATGCGGCTTAAATTGAGAACAGCTTCATGCGGCTCACTGAGAAGTCACCCTATATGACTAGCAGAAATCAGCCATATGCGGCCCACTGAGAGCTCAGCCCCTGCGGCTCAATACAACGCTAGCTCATGCGGCTCGCAAAGACTATGCATATGCGGCTCATTGAGAGTTCGTTCCCTGCGGCTCGATGAAGCATTATCCTATGCGGCTCACGAAGAGTATCTCCCTGCGGTTCAAGTGTTGCCCATCCTATGCGGCTCTGGCAGGACCCACAATCAAAACACGTGGCATCGGATCAATCAAGGATTTAACCAAATCCCAACAAGTATATTTGACATCATCGTCATAATTACTAAGATCAGGGCATATCATTTATTATCAAGCTAATGGAACACGTGGCGAGCAATCAGACATTGGCGTAATCAATCATGAAGATTTAAAGCAGTTAGCATTAATTGCTCACAAGATACGGTGCTATCCGCATTAATGGCCTAGATTTATTGTAATCAGGATCAAGGGTTCAGATAGATTGAAGGAGCACCGACATTCCAAACAAATGATCATTAGCAAACCCTAATGATCATACCCCACTCCTATAAATAGCCAGCATCATTCCCTTACAAGAACCACGGACAACAAGAGAATAATAAAAAAAGAGACAGATATACAGAGAGAGCTCCCCCCTTTTTGATAATCACAGAGAGAGAGAAGCCAGGAGAGCAACACGAGGAGAGCAAGAAGAGCATTTCTTCGTCCACGCCAAGCAGATCTTCTCCGAGCCAAGACTGCATACCGATCGTCCAAGGAGTAAGGCAGAGCGGCCGTCGCTTTCCCGAGCCTCTATCGTCACCCCCCAGAATCTAAAATAAACAATTATACTTAGACTGCTGTACCTAGGTTTTCGTCCCTAGGCTTTCTTTGTACAAGCGAGTTTGTATTGTGAGTCTAAGTTCAGTCCTCCCATAAAACGGTTCTGTACTTTTGTAATTAAATTGGCAATTATTCATTCAATAGACTTTCTCCAAAGAATGTTCTCTTCTCTCTTGTCGATTCTAGGTTTATTTTAGGGCTTTTGTGGGTTAATAGCAAGGAGGGAAGAGGGTTAATATTTGATAATTCTAACATATTTGGATTTTCCCCAATCTCATTCTTCACAGCTAGGGAGAAATATATGTAATTTTATTAAACAAAAAGGAAAACAAGAATAAGAGGCATAGGCACTAGGATCTTTTTTCCTCACAAATTTGACGGCCACCTTGGTGTCGTCCTCGAGCGTCCCCTTGTAGACCTTCCCGAAGCCGCCGACGCCGAGGAGCAGGCCCTCGTCGAACTTGTTCGTCGCATCCATGGTCTCCTGGAAGGTGAAGACGTGCCTGAGGGGGTTCGTCGAGGCCAGGGAGGCACAGCTCGTCGTCCCGCTCCGGGTGGAGACCTTGCTCATCGTGTGGGAGTTCCCGTACAAGGGGAGGGGCAGCCAGGACTGGGTATGGGGACTGGTCTTCGACTTCCGAGCAGCGAGGAAGAGGAAGAGAAGAAGGTGAGGGGAAATGGAAGGAGCGGAGGAAGAGGAAGAGAAGGAGGAGCGGAGGAAGAGGAAGAGGACGTTGGAACGAACCCTAATATTTCGAACGCTTAATATTAATAAGTTTGTAAAATATTACAAGTTTGCCACCGCTCTAAAATATTAATAACGCTTTGTTTTATAAACGTTATTAAAAGCCCAGAATTAGCCCAAATCGTCATAGAAAAAATGTATTTCGAACTTTGATAACGCTTAGGTATCAGGCATCATCAATACGTCTTATCGAGCATTATTAATAGGCCTTTTTATTGTAGTAGAAGGAGCATACAAGTGATCGGTCGGCCACGTAGCAAAGCACAACTGTAACCGACAAAATGTAATGATGAATATGACGTTGGCGGCTCTTCGTTTTCTGTAAAAAGCTGTCAACTGTTCAGTCTTCGGGAAGCGTGATGCCTGTAACACCCACTTTTCTAAAATGAGGGTAATTTTGAACTTTTGTAAAATTTTATTATTTAATAATAGGATTTATGATTTATAGGAATTTTTAATCAATTTAATACTATTTAAAATTGGTGAATTATAATTTTGATGTGTTAGCTAGTGAACCCTAGAATTGTTGAGCCTAGAGACTAACCATGACCTTGGGGACGTAACTATGTGATTAGAATGACTATTTACAACATTTTAGGGTAAAGGTATTTTGGTTATTTTGTGACTTTTGAATTATTTAGAATTTTGATTAATTGATAAATTTTAGATTATTTTAATAATATTTAAATTGATGTATTATAATTTTGGTCATTTTTTATATTTTTATATTTTAGAAATTTTATATTTTAATATTGATTTTACGGGATTTGTTTAGTCGGGTTTGAGTTTCATTTCGTTCCGACTTGTGTTAGTGACCCGGGTAGCTTAGACTCTAGAAGGAACCCCAAGATTACCTAGTCAAGGCCCATAAACTCTACTAATTAAGTTAGTAAGTTTAGACTAATCCCATTTGTTAGATTGGTTAAGTTAGAGGCTTAAATTTAACCATTTTTATCCCAAACTTGAACCTAACTTAAAATTAACCAAAAGGACTAGTTGAGGCCTTATTGGGCTTTCCTCCAAGGCCCAAATAGGATTTAATGGCAGCCACTATAGGTAGGTTAGCCTCCATTTCTTTTATTTCATTCTATTTTGCCTCTTTTCTTTCATAAAGTGTTCTTCTCCAAATTAGAGAGCTTTCCTCTTTGATTTGATCTCCAAATTCTTACATTCCTCCACCAAAACTTCTATCCAACCTTCTCATACTACCAAGGGAGGGTGCTAGCAAAGATTTGGAGCAAAGTGCAAGAAGGAGTGTCCTTTTTGGAAGATCTTCGTGTCGGAGCCGTGTCCTTGGGAGTATCATTGGGATTCCACTCCCAATAGGTAAAACTAACCCTCTAAATTAATTTCCTATGCATATTAGTTAGATTTGAATCCATAGGATCCACCCCCATGCATGTACCCCATTTAGATTTAAATTTGAGGCCATTTGGAGCCCTCTTAAGGATTTTAGATATGTGTCTTGTGTCCTACTTGATAGATCCCAAATTAGGACACCCATGTGTATGTATATATGCTAATAGTTTAAATAGATATTTAAATTCAATTTTAGAATGGTTAGAGGGTGGATTGATCTTAGTAAAGATGGTTAGAATGAGTTTCATTTAGATACCTATGTTGGTATCCATGTATCTTGGCCTACATGTGTTTCTTTTGTCCAAAATAACTCAAATTCGTCATAATATTCATCCACGTTTTTATTATCCAAAGCAACTTAGAAATGTCATAACTTTTAGCTTAGAACTATGATTAATCTTCCATTTTTTTTAAAAGAACCATATCAAAGTTAACTTTCCACATATATTTTAATAAGCCAAAATCGTTCTGGAACTTTCTGTAAAACTATTTGAGTGTCAGCTGTACGAAAGACGAACGTATTTTGGTATTTTTGCGATTTCGGGAGCTTTCGGACACAAAAATACGATCCGTTTAATGTTTCGGAAAGCTAACACAAAGGTCTATGACATACTTCAATCCTAGAATTTAGTGAAAGCCCAATTGGTACAGTATTGATTTTAAGTAGAAAAGTGACTATACGATATAGGCATTTTGTGTAACCTATGAGCCTATGTAATATGGATATTAAATAAATGTAGAGTATGTAATACATGATATGTCAGATAAATAAAATAATATATATATGATATATATCCTCTTTAAATTAATGTATATATATGGTTGAATGCAAGCATGTAGGAATGCAATCAATATAATGTATGTAAGCAATACATAAATGCATGAAGGAAAAAATAATATACAATGTATGCATGAAAGTATATAATGAATGCTAGATACGAATGCAAGGTATACATGTAATGATAGATATGAATGCATAAATAATGTAATACAATATATAATGATAGCATGTATGGTAATGTAGAATATATGATGCAAATATTTATATGTCCACTGTTTTCCCTTTTTCTTACATTTTTTCATCCCTTCCCTTTCCATTTCAGTTTTTCCCCATCTTCTATTTTTACATGTTGTATACAATGTATCTAATGTATAGATACATGTAAGTATGTAATATACATGAATGACATGTATATAATGAAAATAAGTATTTGTATGTAACTTAATAATATATGAATGGATATAATGCATGAACTGAAGTATGCATGTACATGGAATATGAATGAATGATATATATATATATATATGTGTGTGTGTGTGTGTGTGTGTGTGTGTATGTGTGTGTGTGTGTGTGTGTGTGTGTGTGTGTGTGTGTGTGTGTTAAGGTAATGTAATATATGTATTCACATATATTTTGAGTTCAATATATGAGTTTGTATGCATATATTATATGTATGCATGTATGCATAAATGAATGTAATATAATATAGAGTATGCATATATGAATATAATGTATGCAAGTATATAATGTATTCAAATATGTATATATGCATCTATGTATGTATGTATAGGTGCATGAATGAATGCAAGTATGCATATATGATATGTATGTAGGCATGTATGCAATATATGTATGTATACATGATATGAATATATGTATGTATGCAATGTAAACATGTATGTATGCATTTCTATAAATTGAGTTAACCTATTATCTTTTACACATGCATTCATACACCCTTTGACACCATGTATCCCATGTCACATACACCTACCAATCACTAAATCTGAGAACATTAACACATATCCTTTCACACACATGCCAAACACACATACACTCACTTACTCTTCTACCTCTCCTTCTATATATATATATATATATATATATATATATATATATATATATATATATATATATATATATATATATATATATATAATATATAATTATATATATATTATATATATATATATATATATATATATATATATATATATATATATATATATATATATTTATATGTGTGTGTGTGTGTGTGTGTGTGTGTGTGTGTGTGCCTATATATATAGCTTTCCTATATATATCTATGTATATGAATATGTGAATGTGAATAATATATATACATTATATGACTAAGTTTGTGTGTCTTGTTAGCTTATGGTTTAGTTTTGTGCTTGGTTTAGCAAGTGACTTAGACTATGAGTTAGTAGCTAACTTGGATACTTGATTTGCATATACTTAGTTTATTTAGACCTAGAATTGACTAACCTAGACTAGTTGACCTAACCCTAGCTAGTTTGACCACAGTTGACTAGAGTTGACCTAGTTTAACTTTATAGTTGACCAGAGTTGACCAAGAGTTGACTTTAGTCTAGAATGACCAAGAATTCATGTAGAATGTATTATAATCTTCAGTCTATCTTTATGGACATATTGTGACTTGTGTTGCTCTAAATAGGAGTCAGATACCGCATTTCGGACTCTATATTCTCACGGACATTCAGATTGCAAGCGAATACATTCTCTGATCGTTTCATACTTGCTAGAACTTATATTCTTGTTCTAGATTACTTTACTTGATGCTGTCACGTTGGTAACACGGATTGGTACTATATGGATCTTTTTATGAGATGTTATCCCCCTCGGGAGCATCAGATACTTCATGTCATGTGTGTTTCACTTACATCATGTATCTCAATGATTTTACTATTCATGTATACTCTTGTGATTCATGTACTCTCATATTAACAGAGCCCTCATGAATCAATTTCACATGCTCTCATTTATGAGGCAATGAAATCATGAATCTTAACATAACTTGTCTTGATCCTTGTGTATTGATTGGGGATAGGGGAGTAGAAATAGTCATGTGAATAATTCCAAAGTAGTGTAGTCATGAATCAACTCTGTAGTATAGCCATGAATCATTTCCAGTTGTTCACATGTCTATCTTGTACTCTAAATCTCTAGTCACTGATAGTTCTCTACTTATAGTAGATACTTCCATTACAGTTATCTCTTTTACTTCATGTACATTCTTTCAGTTATTCATGTATCTTACTCTATTGCATGCTTTATATTTTCTGACATGATATGAACTGTATGAGATGTATTGTGCTCGTTCCTGTCCTGATTGTACCTGTTGAAAATATTATAGGTAACATAGAGATTCACAGCTAGCCTAGAGGACCAGTAGAGCTTGGAGTAGATTGCTAGTTTATGGTTTAGTTTTCTCTGTTGGAACTTGTATTGTAATAAGTGGAGATTTGAGTTGTATTTGAGATATTATTATTTTATAAGTTTATTTAAGTTGTTGTTTTGAGTTTGTATAGTTATATAGACTTCTGTGTTATCTTATCGTGCTTTAGATTATGGTTGAGTATTATCATATCTTACACTTGTCCTCTATTCGGAGTTGAGATCTATGACAGGTATATTATATATACTTGCGTGAGTTGTTTAGTTAGCGACCTAAAACAGCATTCTACCATCGATTCTTCGATGTAGGCTGGACGTACCCACTTTTCGTGCCTCTACACTGGGTGCGGGTTATAACACGTTTTTAGTGGTGGCCTATGCAGGTCGAGATTCACATTAGTGGGAAGTCGTGGTAGTACGACGATTAGTTGTACTACTGCACGCCTGCAGTAAGAGATAAGGAATAGACTTTAGTTGAGAGAGTACTCAATCACATTTAGGAGTGCTTGAGAAGATTCCTAGGATGATCCTTGAGAATCTTATTATAAAGTATCTCGAAATTCGATTTCGACAGTTTTTGTCTACTTCCTTGTTTATCGTTGAATTTGATTCTTGGTATTCATGATTGACTTGATTTTTTACCAAGATAACATTATGGGCTAGGTTGCCTCAGTCATAGAATCTAGAGTCTTCTACAGCCATATTTGCTGGTTTGGCGATAAGATAGAGTCTGATTTTGGATATATTTTTTGGGTGTGGAAATTTAAATTTTTTGCAGCCAAGCTAGCGACAATAAGAAAATTTTAAATACCATAATTCTAAAGGTATGTACCTTAGTTGCGGACTCTATGGATTATCGCTGTTATACTTACTGGCGTAACGAGGATTCTGGTAACATGGTTCTGAATAGAAGGATATGATTATCAGATTACAGAATAGATACCATATAGATGGTGCTCTAGTATGGAATACACTACTAGAATAAGTCATATTAGCGACGCAATGAGCCCTTTTAAGGAATTACCGACGTAATTTATAAACGTTGCAATACGTCACTATTACCGACGATCGACGACGTTTTGCGACTTGGTTTTGTATAAAGAAACATACGTCACGGATAAGTCGGTGCATGTTGCTAATATCTCTAATATTAGCGACGTTTACCGACCTAACTAGTGTAACGTTGCTAATATCACGAATATTAGCGACGTTTACCGACGTATAGTTATGACGTCGCTAAAATGAAAATATAGGGCATTCGAGTTTTCATTCCCCCCTATTATTTCGATCGAATTTTTTTCGGACCCGCGTGCTCCCCCTCGGCGACCCTCCCCCCTCGGCCTCCGGCGACCCCCTCCCCCCTCGGCGACCCTCCCCCTCAGCCCCCGACCCTTCGCGACCCCACTCGGCGACCCTGCTCCCCCTCGGCGACCCTGCTCCCACCGACGACCCCCTCGGTGACCCAGCTCTCCCTCGCCGACCCCGCTCACCCTCGACGACCGCTCCCCTCCATCTCCAGCTCCCCACCGCCGACCCCCTGCCCCCTTGACGACCCGCTCCTTCGGCCCCGACTAGGTAAACCCTAAACCTATTTCGGACACAACATTGTGACACGGGACACAACACTTTGACACACACACACACACACTTTGACACAGAACACACTTTGACACAGAACCTATTTCGGACACGACACTATGAACATTTCGATATTTACTATTGTTTGCTTTGATATTTATTTAGTTATCTAGCGTATTTGATATATATAATTATTATATTTATGTCTTATTATTTGGTATTATACTAATTTGAATGTGGTCTGGTTCAGTATTATTGTAGAAATTAAATAGTGGTACTGTTAATAGCCGTTCATAGGAAATATTTGAATTGGAGGTTCACTTGGGGTGCTGTTCATAGCCATTAGAATGATGGTTTGAAATTGACTTCAAATTGAGTCAGGGCTTGGGTTCATTATTGGATATAGGTCAGTTTTAGGCTAAATTGCTGGGCCATTGAAGTATTATATAGTTACTGTTGTTATAGACCAGGTTCTTGCAGTACTTAGTTGGTAGACTCATTGAATAGGTAGCAGTGGAGTTTATGTTATCCTATAGGGATTCAAGGGTGTAATGGACTTGTGGATGCTCAAGTTGAGTGTTAGGACTTTTCCATTCCTCTTAGGTCAGAGAGTATTACCTGACTCACTTGTTTAAGTAATTTTTTTAATAATTAGAGCCTAGTCAGTAGATTAAGTGGTTTTGTAAACACTAGAAATTGACTGGAGGTTTAAATTAGAAAGCTTATAAAAATATTATTTCTTTATTTATTGGTGATCTAGAGACATTGTTAACCCTATAAGAGAGGCAAGTACTCATACTCGATCATCACATGCATGCATTTATATTGCACTTGACTTGTTTGTACTTACTTCCACTTGCTTGCATTCGTGTCATGTCGTGTCGGGGAGGGAAGAACACCAAAGGGCATGTAGTCACCTATGTCTTAGCGTATTGAGTATAGACACGATATACCTTATACTATATTGGCGTCCTATACGACACGTTTGTTTACTTGATTGCTAGTATGTAGTACACTGTATGTCTTATTATAAACATGACTGATAGCATACCGTTGCTACATACCTTACTCCTGTTAGTGTAGCGTATATAGTATGCCTTATTATATACATGAATGATAGCATACCATTGCACTATACTCTTGACTTGAGCCCTACATGTGGTAGGTAATGTGTGTGTGTGTGTGTGTGTGTGTGTGAAGAGTGTACATGAGATAGGTAATATCATAGGACTCCTAGTTACTATAAGAGTGTATAGAGTATCCTAGAAGTGTAGGTATAATCGAATAATTATGTGTCTATGCATCTATTTGGACAATATAATCTAATAAGTGTATCTATCTTTGCAGAATTATCTTCAAATGGATATGAATGACTACTTACGAAATTGTTCGTGAATGTACAACCGTCATCCAGATGACATGTGCGGTGTGCGGGATGAATTCATAGAGGGTGTACAATAGTTCCTGCAGTTTGCCAAGGCGTTCCCTCAGTACATAGACGGTACCAAAATTAAGTGTCCGTGTGTGAGATGTCGCAACTTTAAATATCATCCAGAAGTGGAAGCCACGTATCATTTATACTCGAAGGGTTTCACGTCGAATTACTATCAGTGGAGCGTGCACAGAGAACTTGTGTCTTTAGCATCGGAGTATGAGCCTTATGTGGATGTCTACAACAACGCTGCTTACGACGATGGGTTGGTGGATATGGTTTTTGACGCGGCGGGGCCTAGTTTCGATCTGGACGATCATGATGCACCTGAGGAGGCACCGAACGCCGATGCTGTACAGTTCATGGAGTTGCTGGAGAATGCAAGGACTCTATTATATCCTGGTTGTGAGGATCATTCACCGTTGGAGGTGGTTACAAGATTGTTGAGCATCAAGTCCAATTTTAACATGTCGTAAGATTGCTACAACCGTCTTATGGAGTTGCTTATAGAAATATTGCCTGAGGGTGCTAAGTTGCCTAAAGACTTCTACCGGTCTAAGAGGATGGTGAGATCGCTCTAGATGGGATACGAAAAAATTGATACATGTCACAACGGGTGTATGTTGTACTACAAAGACGACAAGGATGAAGACGCCTGCAGATTTTGTGGTGTCGATCGCTACAAGGGCAGTGGTAGAGGAAAGTCTGTCGGTGCCAGGAAGCCTACCGATTCGATGCACTACTTGCCGTTGATGCCGCGGTTGCAGTGGTCGTTTATGGTGAAGGAAACTACAAAAAACATGAGTTGGCATAAGCAGGAACAGACCGAAGGAGTGTTGGATCACCCATCTGATGGAGAAGCATGGAAGCACTTTGATCGAGAGTATCCAGATTTTGCTTCTGATCTGCGTAATGTCAGATTGAGTCTCTGCTCCGACGGTTTTACCCCATTCGGACTTTCGGGATCCCAGTATTCGTGTTGGCCTATGATCAACACTCCGTACAATCTACCGCCTTGGATGTGCATGAAGACTCCGTATATGTTTCTCACCGTTATGAAAAGGAACATCATTGTGTATTTACAGCCATTGATTGATGAGTTGAATCAGCTGTGGAAAGTAGGTTCCAACACGTACGATGTATCTATAAAACAAAATTTTTAGATGCAGGCAGCACTTATGTGGACCATCAACGACTTTCTGGCCTATGATATGTTATTTGGATGGAGCACGCATGGTCATCTTTCATGTCCGTATTGCATGGACCGCACTAAGGCTTTTCGTTTGAAACACGAAGGCAAACCATACTTCTTCGATTGTCATCGACAATTCCTGCCGAAGGATCATCCGTACCGGAGGAACAAGAATGCTTTTCGTGCTGGCGTTGTGGAGAAGGCTAATCCCCCGCCAAGGTGGCCTGGATACACGATATGGGAAGAGGTAAAAGATTTACCAAGAGCTATTGAAGAGCCTGCTACGGGCTACAAGTGTGACGGATTTGGTCGCACTCATAACTGGATGAAGAGGAGTATATTCTGGGATCTGCCATATTGGAGTACCAATCTGATTAGACATAACCTTGATATCATACATATCGAGAAGAATGTGTTTGACAACATAATTAATACTGTAATGGACGTAAAGGAAAAGACGAAAGACAATCCAAAGGCTAGATTGGACTTGGAAGAAATATATAGACGTCCTGCATTACATTTGATAGAGGATGGAAATGGGAAGTTTAAGCAGCCTAAGACAATTTTCTCACTGGAGAAGGAGGATAAAGTGAGATTTTGTAGGTGGATTCAAGGTCTAAAATTTTCAGACGGGTATGTTTCAAACTTGAGAAGATGCGTCGACCTCAAGGAGAACAAACTAACAGGTATGAAGAGCCATGACTGTCACGTATTCATGGAGAGGTTAATTTCGATTGCATTTCGGAAATTCTTACCCCCGCTTGTTTGGAATCCATTGACCGAGCTTAGCATATTCTTCAGAGATCTTTGTTCTAGTAAGTTGCTCATCGATCGTCTAGAAAAGCAGGAGAACGATAATATGGTAACACTGTGCAAGCTCGAGAAGATATTTTCTCCTGGATTCTTCGACTCCATGGAGCATTTGCCAATTCATCTTTCCTACGAGGCACGTGTTGGTGGGCCCGTCGGTTATCGGTGGATGTACCCGTTTGAGCGGTATTTGAACCACCTAAAGTGGAAGGTGAAAAACAAGGCTCGGGTCGAGGGTTCTATTGGTGAATCCTATATTCTCGAGGAAATTACAAACTTCTGCTCGACGTATTTTAAACCTCATGTTGCTACGAATAGAATGAGGGCTCTGAGAAACGACGATGGTTATCAAGAATCTAATGATAGAATACTGAAAGAATTCAATGCGTCCGGAAAGCCTTCGAGAAAAATGAAGAAGAGATATTTGAATGACGAAGAGCTAAGGGCTGTTCAGTTGTATGTATTACTCAATTGCGACGAGGATGAAGTGGAGAAGCTAGAGGGGTAAGTAACTAATGATGAGTTTACGTCATCTCAATGTAATAATATAAGCTAATATTATTGTACTAATCGGCGCTTGCTTCGTTATTTTTCAGCACATATAATGATAAGTTGAGGTCGGTTAGACCCTACCTAACAGACGAAGCATTAGAACAAGAAATGAGATATCATTTTCCTTCTTGGTTGAGCGAATATATAAGCAGTCCGGTAATTACTGGCCTCTTTTAATGCAACTGCGCAATAAATAACTTACTATCTCTTCTTTGGTATTCAGGTCGATCGTCTAATTTCACCCGAGATTAAATTAATTAGAACTCTTGCCATGGGACCAATTACTTTTGTTAAAATATGGCAAGTTACTGTTTTAATGGCTTTCTGTTCAAGTCGACAAATGCTCCGATCAGAGACAGCTTCCTGGATCTTGATTCCACGAAAAGCAGTTATTTGTGTATCAAATCTTCGAACTACAAATACATCGATCCAGGAAATGATTTCTTTGGCATCTTGCGAGAGATTGTGGAGTTGACGTATAATTATGGCAGAAAACCTACAAAGATCGTGTTGTTCAAGTATGAATGGTTCGATCCGATTGAAAATTAAGGTTGGAAAATTGACAACCATAGTCTTTTGGATATAAACTACAAGCGTAGATATCAAGGCTACGAATCATTTGTCCTAGCAACTCAAGCTCAGCTCGTGTACTTCACAGCTTATCCGAGATGGGGAGCAACGAAGTCTGACTGGTGGGCAGTATGTAAGACTAAAGATAGAGATACTTTTGATGTTAACGAAAAAGCTTATCAGGAGGATGAGCTACCTCTTGTAACCAATATTGTTGATGTAGACTCCGTAGAAGTTACGCATTACATGACACATAATCTAGAAGATGTAGAATTATCCAAAGAGGAAGACGAAGCCGACGAAGGCCAAGATGAAAGTGAAGATGAGGAGGAAGAGAAAGATGAGGTCGAGGAAGACGAATAAGATGATTATTCTGAAGATGATTGAGAGAGATGTACTTTCATTTTCTTATTATGTAGAGTTGGTTATTATCTAGTCTTTGTTATTATCTGAATGTACTATCTGGACTTAGATGTTTCTTGTAGAATATACTATCTGAACTTAGATGTTTCTTGTAAAATATACTATCTGGACTTAGATGTTTCTTGTAAAATGTATCATCATATGTTGTCTTGGTTATTATCTTGTCTTTGTTGCACTTTTATATTTTTAGTCTCTATTATTTGTTGTCTTTGTTGTATCTCATCATATGTTGTTATCAGGTATGACAGGTCGTCGCGGATCGTTCCGCATTTCCCGACATGGGGCACAGGGTAGTGGTACTGGCATACCTACTGGTGGTACTGCTAGAGGATGGGGTTCTTCTTCGATACCTCCTACTGGTACCGGCTCTGGATCCTCGTCGCCCCGTACTCCTGTGTATCAGACAGTAGCTCCGCCCGCCATGATGCTACGTGGCATATCTTCTGGGACGAGTAGTTCCAGGCCTGAGACTGCTTCCGAGAGTAGCATTCCTCTTGCTGATACGACGATGGAGACAAATGAGCAGATGGAGGAGGCTGCACCGACGGCCAACCAGTATCAGGCAGATGATGCCTGCGCACCTCCAGAGGAGACGAGGATGGAGATCTGGGCCGACGGTACAAAGTAAGTATCTTGGTTTATTATTTTTTTCTGTATTTATCATAAATTAACTTTTCTCATGAATATAATATATCTGTATAGATATCGTCCCCCGTCGGTACAGATACGCCTAGGCTTGGTCCTGAGGCAAAATTATGGTGGTCCTTGGATAAACTACTCGGATGCTCCAAACGATAGGAAGGCCTACTGGTTTACGCACTTCAAGGTCAAAATAGATTTGCTTTTAACATGAATTGTTTGATTTATGCATATTATATATAACTGATAAATAATTGGTTTGCGTACTCTTCTAGGATGTGTTTTTCTATCCACCGCACCGGGCCGAGCTGATCGAGGGGATATTTTCTGCTGTTGCTGCTAAGCTGATCGGCGACGCTATTAATGATTAGAAGGCTCGTGATCATGCCGAAAAGCCGATCCATGGTTGGATCACCCCTGATCAGTGGGATGCGATGAAGGCTCGATTCAACGAGCTAAGGTACAAGGAAAAGTCTGAGAAGGCCAAGGCAGCTAGGCAGTATGCCTCTAAGTGGTGCGGTGGGTCGATTCCGATGACGGAACATTTCCGTCATCTGGTATGTATTTTTCTTTTAGAAATATTATTTTAATGCAAATCCGATAAATTATTACTAAGATTATATATTTAATTACAGGTAAGGAAGGTCGGTAATGCCGACATGGTGACCGTCTTCCTGGCCACCCATCGGAAGGGCGAAGGCCTTATTGACGAGAGGGCCGAGCAGACCTATGTAAGTATTACAATACTATTTATTAATTATAATAATTCGTGTTAATTTTAATATAACTTAGTAAATATGCATGCAAATAAATATTCATGTAGTTAGTAATAATAAGTATATTAATTAGAGATTAGAAATTATAGAGTACTATCCATACTTTCTAGGCCGAGTATCAGAGGCTTCGGGACCGGGCGACTGCTAGTGCACCTACTGCGGGAGAGGCCGGTACTTCCTCGCAGCCCATTCAAGCTCCGTCGGCGGACGAGCTGTGGATGACCGCCGCTGGTGGCCTCCGTAGGGATACGTACTACGGTACGGGATCCTATGGAGCCCTAGTTGTGACCCAGTCCTCTAGGGCATCCCCTGCTAGTGTGCATGGTCCACAGCCGTCCCAGGTGTCTGCCCGAGTCCACCAGATGATGGTATCTCTCCGTGACGAGTTGTTACGACGGATTCAGGACCAGTCTCAGCACCAGTCGGACGAGCCTGCGCTTATAGTATGATTGGATGCGCTCGACCGCAGCATTATGGAGCTCAGGAATGTGACTGAGCGGACAGAGCGGAGTGTCACTGATCTTAGAGCATCGACAAAGCGCAGCATGATGGATCTGCAGGCATCACAGATGTCCATGGGCGAGAGGCTAAGATTGGTATAGGATTCAGTGGCTGATAGCAGTGACAGAATGTTATTTACCATGGATTCATACCACCAGCGACTTGCAGCGTTAGAGCGTTATTGTCCTCCGGGTGCGCCTTCATCGTCGTCGACTCCGCCGGCGCCACTTCCTTCTTTATCTATACCGACTCCACTGATGTCATTACCTCCTTCATCGGTGTCGATTTCACAGGAGGACTATGAGCTTTTCTTAGCCCTTCGTCGCAGTGCGCCCCCTCCTGCTCCAGATCGCCAGTAGTCCTAGTTAGGACTATTTGTATTGAGTGTTTGAGTACTTGTTTGTGTTTACTATTTGTTTATGACACTTATTTGTTTGTGACACTTGTTTGTTGGTTGCGTAGCTACATTGGTTATTGGTTGTGTAGACCCATGACAATCTAGATATTGGTTTATATATATTGTGTGGACTTTGGTTATTTTATGTTATTATTCGTTTCATTTGGATGTTAATTTACCGGTGTTGAGTGTTCCACCGAAGGGGTCGACGAACCCAGGGATAAAATGTGCTTGTGTATTGTATTTCAGTGTTATTTATTAAACTGCAGGGAGAAAATAATTATGTGGAGAAAACTACATACTGTAATTTTTTTTATTTTTTTTCAAATTTACCGACGTTTACTGACGCTTTTCGATGTCAAAATGCGTCGGTAGATGTCGCTAAACTGGCATATATTGCTAGGATACCGATGTATAGCGACGTCATTTTCATCGGTATGCGTTGGTAAACGTCGGTAGACGTTGGTAACTTTCTCAGGATTTTACCTCATTTTCCCGGGATGTACCGACGTATAGCGACATCACAAAACGTCGATAATATTCCCTAGGATATACCGACGTATAGCGACATCATAAACGTCGGTAATTTTCCCAAGAAATATCGACGTATAGCGACATCATAAACGTCGCTATTTCATCGATGAAACGATGGTAAACGTCGGTATATTACCAACGTAATTTTGCGTCGGTAAACGTCGGTGTTGGCGACGATCGGCGACGTCTTTCCAAACAGCGACTAAGGTTTTCGCGAAAAGAGGAAGACGTCGCTAAAGACGTCGCTAAATATTTTTGCGACGTCTTTAGGCATTTTAGCGACGTCTTTAGGCGTCGCTAAAATGACTTATTCTGGTAGTGATAGGATATCAGTGTGGATATTACTTGAGTATCATAGATTAGATAGAGGAAGCTAGGCCACCTGTAGTGCAGCACCGTGCCCCGTACCATCAGAGGGATATACCCCAGAAGACAGGGCTTTTGTGCTGACAGTCGAGTAGACCGACGCTACGAGTGACGGGTTAGCAGGTCTGCCCTTCCTGTCCGTCTTTTCTATCTTATTGTGTGATTCCATTAGTACCTGTCAGGATATATTGTGCTGTGATAGATAGTATAGTGACCCTGTTCGAGACTATAAAATCATGACCATTAGGACCATGTTTGTAAGACTTTAGATAGAATTTTCTAGACCTTGATTATTAGGGGTTTGACCTAAAAGGAGTATCATGATTGGACAGACCATATTATCAGATTGTATCTTGGGAGGATTTTTGAACATATCATCTCTACTTTTCGTTTCAGTCTTTTTCGAAAAAAAATTGTTTTGTTTCATCATCACTTAACTTAGGAGTAGGGATAACTTCATATAACTAGTCTAATTCTTTGTAGAACTTCACTAGTTATAACTCTTTCATAGTATAATGGTTTGATAGCTTGTATTAAGACTTGTTCTTAGGTATGGTAGTCTAGTTGACATTAGACTAGTAACCTTTTATAGTTAAATCTCTGTTGATTTTGACTATCAGTTTCATATAGGATGTTAGTCTGCTCAGGAGGTAGTGACCCCTCCGGCTCACCAGAAGGATAATAGAAAATATTGATGGTTAGAATAGTGATATTTCGTAGGTGTACTTTAGAAACAATAAGGATATTCGTGGTCGGTTTGTTTTGTGGACTTGAATAATTTAGGTTATTGATTCTCGAAATATTTTACTTAAGGTTGTGATGCTAAATTTAGGAATTTAGAAATGGAGAAGAGAATGTAACTATGAAGCGATGATGATACCAAAATTGAATAAGATGTTGGTAAGAGGACAGAGTGAACACAAGGACTTTGGGTTATGGGGAAATTTAAAGATTTTGTGGAGGTTTTAAAATTTAAGAAGAATAATATTTGAAGGTGTACGTGAAGGAAATATGAAGGTCGATTATAATAAAGAATAAGTTCATGCATAACATAGTAGTATGAGCTTCGAACAAATTTGAGGATGGTGATTTGAACAAGTTCGAGGATTTATAGACTTTGTCTAGAGATTTTCGATCCATGTTAGGACAAGGTGTAGAAATTTAAATTTTTGGGATGATTAAGTGGATAAGGGAGAGTAAGATCAGAAAGAAGGAATAAGAGTTTTAATAAGAGCATGATTCATGAGAAATGTCTTGGAAATTTAGGCCTTGCTTCTAGGAGGGAGTTTTAGTCACCAGACCTAATTTGAGGTGAGTTTTCAACGTAGACTTTAGCATGTCTTTTGTGATATTTTGTTACACATCTTGCTTGTATGTTTTGATACCTTGTGATTGCCTTGTGCTGTAGTATGGCTAGTATAGCTAGATGAGACCTCAGACTGATATTGTCTACCATGACCTTGTATGTTATTCTTTCAAATTGCATGATTTAGATGAGCTTCTAAGACCATGATTATTGGGGACGGGACTCTAGAAGAAGTACGACCATCTTAATTTCGAGGACGAAATTTTCTAAGAAGGGTAGACTTGTAACACCCACTTTTTTAAAATGATGGTAATTTTGAACTTTTGTAAAAATTTATTATTTAATAATAGGATTTATGATTTATGGGGATTTTTAATTAATTTAATACTATTTAAAATTGGTGAATTATAATTTTGATGTGTTAGCTAGTGAACCCTACAGTTGTTGAGCCTAAAGACTAACCATGACCATGGGGACCTAACCATGTGATTAGAATGACTATTTGCAACTTTTTAGGCTAATGGTATTTTAGTCATTTTGTGACTTTTGAATTATTTAGAATTTTGATTAATTGATGAATTTTAGATTATTTTAATAATATTTAAATTGATGTATTATGATTTTGGTCATTTTTTTTCATATTTTAATATTTTGGGAATTTTATATTTTAATATTGATTTTACGGGATTTGTTTAGTCGGATTTGAGTTTCGTTTCATTCCGACTTGTGTTAGTGACCTGGGTAGCTTAGACTCTAGAAGGAATCCCAAGATTAGTTAGTCATGGCCCACAAACCCCACTAATTAAGTTAGTAAGTTTAGACTAATCCCACTTGTTAGATTGGTTAAGTTAGAGGCTTAAATTTAACCATTTTTATCCCAAACTTGAACCTAACTTAAAATTAACCAAAAGGACTAGTTGATGCCTTATTGGGCTTTCCCCCAAGGCCCAAATAGGATTTAATGGCAGCCACGATAGCTAGGTTAGCCTCCCTTTCTTTCATTTTATTCCATCTTGCCTCTTTTCCATCACAAAGTGTTCTTCCCCAAATTAGAGAGCTTCCCTCTTTGATTTGATCTCCAAATCTTTACATCCCTCCACCAAAACTTCCATCCAACCTTCTCATACTACCAAGGAATGGTACTAGCAAAGATTTGGAGCAAAGTGCAAGGAGGAGTATCCTTTTTGTAAGATCTTCGTGTCGAAACCGTGTCCTTGGAAGTATCATTGGGATTCCACTCCCAATAGGTAAACCAACCCTCTAAATTGATTTCTTATGCATATTAGTTAGTTTTGAATCCATAGGATCCACCCCCATGCATGTACCCTATTTGGATTCAAATTTGAGGCCATTTGGGACTTTCTTGAGGATTTTAGATATGTGTCTTGTGTCCTACTTGATATATCCCAAATTAGGATACCCCATGTGTATGTATGTATGCTAATAGTTTAAATAAATATTTAAATTCAGTTTTAGAATGGTTAGAGAGTGGATTGATCTTAGTTAGGATGGTTAGAATGAGTTTCATTTGGATACCTATGTTGGTATCCATGTATCTTGGCCTACATGTGTTTCTTTTGTCCAAAATAACTCAAATTCGTCATAATATTCATCCACGTTTTTATTAACCAAAGCAACTTAGAAATGTCATAACTTTTAGCTTAGAACTCCGATTAATCTCTCATTTTTTAAGAACCATATCAAAGTTAGCTTTCCAAATATATATTTTAATAAGCCAAAATCATTATACAACTTTCTGTAAAACTATTTGAGTGTCATCTGTACGAAAGACGAACGCGTTTTGGTGTTTTTGCGATTCCGGGAGCTTCCGGACACGAAAATACGATCCGTTTAAAGTTTCGGAAAGCTAACACAAAGGGCTACGACATACTTTATTCCTAGAATTTAGTGAAGGCCCAATTGGTATAGTATTAGTTTTACGTAGAAGAGTGACTATACGATATAGGCGTTTTGTGTAACCTATGAGCCTATATAGTATGGATATTAAATGAATGTAGAGTATGTAATGCATGGTATGTCAGATGAATGAAATGATTTATATTTGATATGTATCCTCTTTACATTAATGTATATATGGTTGAATGCAAGCAAGTAGGAATGCAATCAATGTAATGTATGTAAGCAATGCCTAAATGCATGAATGAAAGAATGATATACAATGTATACATAAAAGTATATAATGAATGCTAGATACGAATGCAAGGTATACATGTAATGATAGATATGAATGCATAATGTATACATAATGTAATGCAATATATAATGATAGCATGTATGGTAATGTAGAATATATGATGCAAGCATGTATATGTCCACTATTTTTCCTTTTTCTTACATTTTTTCTTTCCTTCCCTTTCCATTTCAGTTTTCCCCCTCTTCTATTTTTACATGTTGTATACAATGTATATAATGTACAGATGCATGTAAGTATGTAATATGCATGAATGACATATATGTAATGAAAATAAGTATATGTATGCAACTTAATGATATGTGAATGGATATAATGCATGAACTGAAGTATGCATGTATATGGGATATGAATGAATGAATAATATATAAATATATATATATATATAAATATATATATGTAACACCCAAGTCCCAAAATACGTAGGACCAGGTATACGAATACATGCCAGCAACACTTCACCAATGGGCCAAGCTATACAACAAGCCCATTAGCGAAATACTTAAGCTGTAAATCATGATAATACCCAAAAATACAACACAGTCCACCGGTATATACATCTAATCACATCCATAGAGTCCACAAAGAGATCAAGAATAAATAAGGAAACTTCTCAAATATCCAGCAATAAAAGTAATGAAGTCTGTGCGGGTAAAACATCCCAAAATCACAGAAATAAAAAGAAAGTACAAATCAACTACAAGTCTGATGAAAAGAAAAGGAAATAATGTAGCAAGACTAAATATGATTATAACATGATTACGAAAAATCCTCTGGCACTATCTCGTCCTCCTGTGCTGGTACACCTCCGGTCTCAGCTCCCGAACCGTAAACCTCCGGGTAGTCTTCAGCTTCGTCTAAGCTTGGGAAATAGCCAGGTCCTCAGAGGACTAGAAAGGTGCATAATATATATGCCAAGGTACAGGAATAAAAATATGAACTAGGGCAATCTACTATATCCGTCTATGTGCTAAGCAAGTAAGATACTTTTCTAGAATACCAGACCCCTTCCACTAAGGCTCACTAGCACCTCAGCAGGGTATTGTCCCTAGTACCTGTGTCGTGGCACCAAGGACAATCAATTCTCGATAGTGATAATCCCTTAATCTGCTACAGAGATAAAGGTCACTAAACAACGGGCCATACGATAATAGGTCTGATATTATAGTCAAGTTTTCCCCAATCCCTATGTCTAGAATTCAGCAATGTCAAGTCTGTAGTCATCTCAAAAGTAAAAGCAATTCTGATAAAGATATCTAGAATGCTAACACGAGGTCAATACCACGAATAGTCATGTAAACCTCGTATCATGAATGTGTCGGTGTCTTGTGGTCAATTGTGTCAATGGACACATCAGTATGTACGTAATGCCTAGTGTCAATACTCGATATCACTATCATGACATCGGCATCCGTCTATAAATGGACACTAAGTATCAACGTCCTACGTCATGCAATGCTAATAAAAAACAACAAGACAGAAAAGAAAGATCTGTAACGATGGCAAGGCACGCTTGCCTGTAACTGCTGTCTGCGGGTAGGCCTGTCCAACTCCGGTGTCCATATCGATCCTCCCAAGCCCACCTATAATAATACACTATATTTAATATTCTATATCAACATACCATATATAAATTATATGAGTATCTATGCCTCATAGTTGTCATAACGTTGCTACGATACTACATCTATTATATAAGTACGTATAGGTACCAAATCCTCTCATAAGTACTTTACAATTATAACAAAATAATATATTTAAATTTTGGAATTTATCTATAAATATTTATATATTGCTATAATTCTATTTTTAATAGGAAAGCCTTTCATAAGAGGCCTTATGTCAATGCCACATATGACTTCCTCAAATCGACCCATTAATTTAGATCTAAAATAATGATAAAATAAAATAATAAATTCTGTACAAATTAAAAAAATTAGTTAAAATAGTATTTATAATGTTAAACCATGCACAACATAAAGCTTAATACGGATTCATGGAGTTTTGACACTTTTGGACACAAGGAAAACAGAATTTTTCGGAGTTCAGTGACACAACAAATGTCATGAATTTTTAAAAATAGCAAACGGATTTAAAACCTAACTTTCAGATATGCGTCGGAAAGGTATCGACGTCTAGATTTTGAATAAAAATATTAAAAGGTTAGAAACTGAACTTATATAGGCAAAACGTGTCCCACAACTGAATTCATTAGTTCTGGATACCCTGTCGTAGAATCAACGCCACGGACAAACCGCTTGGAACTAGGAGATCCAGCAATCAGAGGTTGGAGTAGACATACAAAGGTAACTCTCAGATTTTGTTTGAAGAGAAATGGATGAGAAAAAGTAGATGAAATATTATCTACAAGTTGACTAATCTGCTGTGACGTTTCAGACTTCGATTCGACGGAGTTTCGGCCCAAGTAGCGCGTCGTGCACCTCTCTAACGGCCGCAAGGTTGTTCCTACGGTTGCTAGGGTGGAAGGGGATGTTGAGAGGGACGTCTAAGTGGTGGTGGTTGGCACAAAAATCGAGGAGAAATTATATTTCGTGAAGAAATAGGGGATCGGCTAGGGTTTCGGGTTTGGAGTGGTGGCCGCTAGGTTTGGGGAGATTTATGGAGTAGTGGGTGATTATGAGAGAGGGGGATGGTTAGGGTTTGATCGATATATATATATATATATATATATATATATATATATATATATATATATATATATATATATATATGGGAGCGGATCAAAAGCCCCCCTTAGAAAACCCCCTAAAACCTCCCTCACCCTAATTCGTAATATTAATGTTAATATTAATGTTAATATTAATATTAATGTTAATGTTAATGTTAATATTATTTTTTTTAATTTTTTATATTAATGTTAATGTTAATGTTAATGTTAATATTAATGTTAATGTTAATATTAATTTTAATGTTAAGTTTAATGTTAATTTTAGTATTTAATGTTAATATTAACATTAATATTAACATTAAATTACGGATTAGAGTGAGGGGGGTTTTTAGGGGGTTTTCTAAGGGTGGCTTTTGATCCGCTTCATATATATATATATATATATATATATATATATATATATATATATATATATATATATATATATTGGTTAGATGTTTGACCAAGTCAAAGATATAAGAGAATATTGCATATAGCTGAAATTTAATCCTAAAAATTTTCTTAAATATATGCATACTTGGTTTTGGTACTCCTAGTTAGGCTCTAACTAGTAGGGTTGACTAGGTTAGGGTCCGAGTAGCATTACTAGTCAAATTGGACCCGAAAAATTAATTTAATGAGTCTCATGTGCCATTTGCAAATAAGTAGCACATGGAAACTCGATTGGATGGTGCACCCTAGGCATATGAATTGTAGACTCAACATGGGTCAAAACCATATATTGAGTCATACGGTTTCGATCTATGTCAAGTCCCAAAAGCAAATTGGAAGTTGGCTTAAAATTACGTCAATGGCTCAAATTGGCCTATGTTGGCCCGAAAATGCGCAAAGACAAAGGAATGTTGAAAAGCAAAATTGGATGGGACATGATATATCAAACTTAAGGTGGACGAGTCTAGAATTCAAATATGGAACTGGATTTGAGAAAACAATATTTGTTGTGCTTCCAAAATCAAAGCTACAATAAACTACTAACATAGTCATTATTGACTTTAATAAATTAAAATATCTATATAAAATAATTAAAAATAAGATCCAAAAATGAGGGGGCTTACAACCTACCCACCTTAGAAAATTTCGTCCTCGAAATTAAAAATAACATAATTATAAAAAGAAAACTTATCATAAGAATAATTAAGCTAAGATTTATCGACATCTTCGAATAACTTGGGATAACGGTCACAAATGGAATCTTCACGCTCTCAAGTTGATTCTTCCGGAGAATGGTACCTCCATGCAACTCGAACCAGTCTAATCGTCTTCCCTCTAAGCGTCTTCTCACTCGTATCCAAGATACCTACCGTGATCTCAGAGTGATCTACCACATGACTGGGATCAATTACATACCTCCTCAACTGTGAGACCTGGAATACATCATGCACTCCCTCTAGTGATGGGAGTAATGCAAGACGATATGCCACCTCACCTACACACTCAATGATATCGAATGGTCCATTATACCTTGGACTCAACTTTCTCCTACTCTCGAATCTAGTAGTGCCCCGAGTCAGTAAAATCCTCAAAAATACATGCTCTCTCTCCTTGAATTCCAGTGGTCGACGATGCATATCGGCCCAATGCTCTGCCGGTCTTGAGCTGCCTGAAGATGACTCTGAATTCGCTTCACTTTTTTGACTGTCTACGTCACAAGATATGGTCCAAGTATCTGTCGCTCTTATCTCTATCCTCTCGCGAAGTCTTCAAAATCTTGCATCTGTAGGTAACGCTTCCTTGATTCTATCCACAAGTGACGAATATACTTCAAGATTGGCAAGTAATCATTGTTGTCCCAGCATAATGACTTCTATTCCAAGCTCTTGAAGATCCTCTAATAACTGTGACTGAGCTGCTAAGAAATATGCAGCAGGATTCCTACTTAAAGCATCTGTCACTACGTTCGCCTTGCCAGGATGGTACTGCAATTCTATATCATAGTCTGTCATGAGCTCCAACTACTGCCTCTGTCTTATATTCAGCTCCTTTTGCATGAGACGTACTTCAAGCTCTTATGATCCATAAATATCTCCATACGCTCTCCGTACAAATAATGCCTCTACGCTCTCCGTACAAATAATGCCACCATAACTTCAATACAAAGAACACTGTTGATAACTCCAGATCATGAGTAGGGTAATTCTTCTCATATACCATCATCTACCTCGATGCGTAGGCTATGACCTTTCCATGTTGCATCAAAACACATCCAAGTCTACTACCTGACGCATCACTATAAACCACGAATCCTCTCGATCCAGAAGGAAGCGTCAAAATAGGTGTTGAGGTTAACCTCTTCTTCAACTCTTCAAAAGCCTTCTGACAATTTTCTGTCCACTGGAACTGCTGATCCTAACGGTTCAACCATGTCATCGGCTCTGCAACCCGTGAGAAATTCTCTATGAACCTGTTGTAATACCCTGCAAGTCCGAGAAAACTCCAATCTTCTGCAACCGATGTTGGTGTCGGCCAAGACTCTATGGTAGCTACCTTTTCCTGATCAACTGAAAGTCCTTCTCCCGAGATAATATATCCAGGGAAGGGAACACTATCAAGGCAAAAATCACACTTACTAAGCTTAGCATACAATTGTCACGACCCGCACCCTAGAGTTAGGGCACGAGAACGTAACAACGCCCAGCCTACGCCACAGTGTTGGCGGTAGAACGCTGTCCTAGGTCTCAATGCATCTAACAGTATAAGACTAAACAGTTTATACTCCCCGAATGGGGGTGACATAGCAAAATGTAAACTCAATCACATCTAAGGTAGAGCATAAAGGAAGATAGATAAAACATGAAATCGAAAAGAGATACAACAGATAGAAGTCTAAGTGTCTAAGATACAAACTCAGAATACATCTCAAAACTCAAATACAGTAATCCATAAATACAACTCAAGATGACTGAAAATAAACTATAAGCAAAAACCCTAGCTATCTATGCAACCTCTACTGTCTCCTCTAGGCTAGCAGGCAACCTCCAGGCTATCTGTAAAATTTATCAAGGGTCCAGTCAGGACTGGAGCGAGCACAGTACATCTCAACAGATCATAGCAGGTTAGAAAATATAATCATGCAGTAAAGTAAGATACAGGATCTGAAGGAAATAAAGTATATAAACAGAGAAAGAGAACTGTAATAGAAATATCTACTATACATAGAGAACTAACAGTGACTAGTGAGTCAGAGTAAAATATAAACATGTGAATGGCATAGGAGATTCATGACTACAGCTAAGAGAGTGATTCATGACTACAGCTACTTGGATAATATTCACATGTCTATTTCTACTCCTCCATCCCCAATCAATACACAAGGATCTGTTCAAGTTATGTTAAGATTCGTGAAACTTCATATGGCTCATAAAATGAGTGATACGTGAAGGTGATTCATGATGGCTCTGTGAACATGAGAGTACATGTGTCACAAGCGATTCGTGAATCAGAGGAAGCATAGAGATACATAATGATTCGTGAAACGTACAAAACATGCAGTATCCGATGCTCCCGAGGAGGATAACATCTCATAAAAAGATCCATATAGTACCAATCCGTGTGACCAACGTGACAGTATCAAGTAAAGTAATTTAAAGCAGGAAAATAATTCTAAACTGGATATGAAATGATCAGAGAATGTACTCGCCTGATATCTGAATGTCCAAGGTAAAGATACTGTCCGAGGAGAGGTGTCTGGCTCCTAATTAGAACAGCACAAGTCACAACATGTCCAGAAGGGTAATATAAAGCACTACAATGTATTCTACATGAATCTAGGTCAAACTAGGCCAAAGTCAACCATTGGTCAACTCTGGTCAACTGCACTAGTCAAACTAGGTCAAACTAGGTCATGTCCTAACCCAGTAAGTCTTACTAGGCCAAACTAAGACTATCCTAGCAAGCACACATCAATACAAGGCTATACAAGCTAACATACACCCAACTCTATATAGCATGCAATTATTCAATACTCAAATAGACAAGAATTCACATTGGATATACACTAGGTAATCTATTACTTTAAGCTATATATGTCTACACATATATACACATGCATATATTGGTATTCAACATTAGGTCTATAATCATGGCATTTCAAATGGTTATATAAACTTATATATTACAACACAATATGCTAACATATATATAATATACATACATAGCTAAGTTAACTATATTCATAAATACTTATTTAAGAGGCTATGTGTGTGTATGTGAACATGGCAAAAGGGCAAGTGAGGGTTAAATGGGCATACATAGTGTATACATATCAATGAGTGTCAAAGTGTAAGTGAACAAAGTGTCAAGTGTGATAGTGTCAACATAGTGTAAGGGGTACATGAGGTAATATAGGATTTGTGTTAACATAGAACATTATATCTCATTAACTTGTATATTGCATACATTACATCTATTATTACATTACATTCATGCTTGCATTCATTCATCATTCATTTATTCTCTTGCACTACTATATGCACCATACATTACATACTATGGAACCTACATATTCATTACAAGCCATACTTATACATGCTTATATTAGATAGGATACTTACACCTCATATATCATTTATTTAACCATTTACTCATGCTTGTATTCTCTATTTAATTACATAATGTATATACATTAACATGGGTTAAAATCAAATAGAATATTATATTACACACAAGGGTGTACAAAATGCATATGCCGAATAGTAACTCTTACTAATAATCAATACTGTACCATCTCAGCATGAATTAAAATCTAGGATTAAAGTATGTTATAGATCTATGTGTTAGCTTTCCGAAACTTCAAACGGATCGCGTTTTCGTTTCCGAAAACTCCCAGAATCGCGAAAACACCGAGAACGCGTTTGTCTTTCGTATAGCTGACACTCAAATAATTCTCTAGAAAGTTACAGAAAGAATTAGGCCTGTTAATACATGTTTTTGGAAATCTAACTTGAATACGCTTCTTTTAAAAAAAACGGAAGATTAAACCGAGCTTTGAGCTAGAAGTTATGACATTTCTAAGTTAGGGCTGAAATTAAAAAACGTGGATAAAAATCATGACGGATTTAGGTAGTTTGAGACAAAAGAACACAAGTATATAACATAATATATCAAGAACTCACTCTCTACACTAATATATATATATATGAGACACTATAGAACACATCTCTAATACAAAATATGAGATTAAACATGTAATAATTCATTCATACATAACAACAACACATAGTGTGTCCAAATTTGGGATTTTCCCACATGGACACAACCACAACACAAAGGACACTCCTATGACCTCCAAATGGACACGAAATGGACACAAATGGAGATACAACCATGGGGGTCATTCCTATGGGTTCAAAATAGACCTATATGCATGAGGAAATGAAAAGGAGAAGGGATTTATACCTCCCGGTAGATCGAATCGAAGAAAAGCCTTTCCGGAGCGACACCGACACGTAGAGATTCCAAAAGGACACGAACGAGCTCCGAATCCTCCCAAACTTGGGTAGCTTCCTCCTTAGCTAGAATGGAGAAGCAAAGAAGAAGATTTGGTGGTGAAATGGAAGGATTTGGTGAAGAAATTGCTAGGGATTGCTCTCTAAAAATTTGGGGAAGAACAAGAGAGAGGGTGTTGATGAGAATAATGAAATGAACTTGAGCCTATCCTCTCCCAAAGTGGCTGGCCATATGGGGCTATTTGTCCTATTATGATAAGGTCTAAAATGCCCCCACTAACCTATTCTATGAGTATTAGGAAAGGGCTAATTGGTTGGGGCTAAATTAGTCATTCTAAAGTCTCCAATCACACTAACCTTATCCATAATAATTAGTCTAACCTCTAACTAAAATATTTCAATCATGTGGACTAAAATTAATATCATGTGGGCCATGCCTAACTAGTGTGTGGGTCCCACTAGAGTCAAACTACCCCCGGGTCCCTGTTTCAAGTCGGATTGAGTTAAAATTCGAACCCGACTCAAATAACCCCAAAACAATATCATAAATAATAAAATAATATCAAAATAATTTAAAGAGGTCAAATGCAAAAAATATCCTTAGGCCAAAAATGACATTAAAATATTATAATCACATGGTTAGGCTCTAGGTCAAACAGTCTCTAGGGTTTCACTAGCAAAACGTCAAAACCACAAGTCATTGATTTAAATAATTTTAAAATGATTTAAAATCACCAAAAATCATATCATGAATTAAATATCATTATTAAAATAATTATAAACATAAAATTTCAAAATTACCCTCACTTGGGAAACTGGGTGCTACAACTCTACCCACCTTAGAAAAATTTCGTCCTCGAAATTTAAGATCGATAGTACTCCTTCTAGAGCCTCTAACCTACCTAATATCTAAGGTAATACTTCCTAACACTGGAATAATAAACGGACATCTAAAAAGTGTCAATCTAGGAATACCTCCAATACTGCTCTGTTGTACGGCGGTAATGGAACTTCAATAGAATATGGACTGGAACCTATATCCAAGGGACTGGAGCTATTTTAAAGTGGTCTTAACTAAGGATGAAAAAGGAACTGATCATAGGCTATAGGTATGCTCAAACTATTATCTTCCTATGAACCATCTATTAATACATTCTATTACCGTAGGAACGATGCATTACTAAGACATATAGGCCCCTATCTCTCATAACACATTTATACTCACCAAAAGACTAGTACATCCTATCAAGGCTGATACTATAATCTCTCCTAAATCTTCTAAGCTACATGTTTATAGACACACATCCCCATATCAAGGACTAACCCATATATATCTACAACTGATACTAATGGAGTGACGTCCCTATTTCCCAACAATCAAGGTCTCAATTTTTTTATCTAAATCATGCAATTTGAAGGAATAGTATACAAGGTCAGGGCATACCGTAGCAGTTGGAAGTCTCACCTAGGTACACTAATCATTCTAGGTCAAAACAGTACTATGGTATCAACACACAAACAATCTAGGGTGTCCTAATTGGGAAGGTAAGGGAACAACAATCATCAAGGTTGTAGGGCTGTCTACCATCCTATATGAAAATTGGTCATTAACAAGCAACTAAGAAATTATTAAAAGGTTACTATTCCATAAAATGACAAAAATTAAAAATTTAGGCACAACAAATCACAAATAGATTTTTGTCTTGACACGATCTAAGTTGATCAATTTTGGGATAAAACGAGACTTGGGCAAGAAGGAAAATCAATGAAATCAAAGTATGAGCACGAGCATCCAATAATGGAGGTTCAGGTCATGATTAAATTTAATTCGACTGAGTACGAATACGAGGTTCATAGGCGATAAAAAGATTTCAAGGAGAATTGTCAAGGCTGTCGCGAATGAGACTTTAGGATCAAGTTTAACTATGTCTCCATTCTCGTAGATTGATACATGAAAAAGCGAACCAAAGTACAATAGGTTGATCAGACCATCATGTACCGGTTCTGATTAGACAATATGTTAGTGGGTGGCCACCCAATAAAATATGTCATGACCAAGCTCGAAAATAGATAAGCTTGCAAAACTAAGGCTAATTTAGCAGCACAAGATATAAGGGTGGTAATGATGAAAGGAATTACATAGTCCAAGTTTCTTAACCAACGGGTCAAGTAATCAGATGTGGTACAAGGTTAAGCATCTAAGGAAACAAGTAGAACACCATCACATGTCGGGTCGAAAGAATTAAGTCAAGGCTGGATTTCTAATTAAAATAAGAAGAAATTTAGTATAATGGTAGAGGTTATAGTTTAGCCAGTTGACCAGAAAATTATATCAAGAAAATAGAGTACAAGAAGACGGGTTTTAGTGGGACATGATATACCTACACGAAGGTGAGCTCGTCTAGGTCTTGCATATAAGATTTATTGGAGGATAACAGCTAGTATTACATTCCGAATATCAAAGTCACGATAAGGAACGTCAAGGATCTCAATTAGAAAGTGGGAGTTCAAGAGGTGGTAATTAATGCACAAAAATAATGAAGATCGAGTTAGTCATCTGATAACCAGTTACGTCTTCTCTGAGCTACATAATTTACGTCACTTCCTTAGCCTTCCCCATGCAAAAGATACGAAGATTCAAGGGTTTCGAAGTGCATCTGGTAGGGACGACAAGATATGGGTAATTAATGTAATGAGACAGAGTTTAAGATAAGAGGTAAATAAGAATGCAAGGGAATAATGGCGAGAAAGAATAATGAAGATATGTTCCTTCTCATCGGTTCAAACGAGAGGAACCTATCAAGCTTAAATTCAATAGCAAGGAATGAGGGTGAATCCAAACAAGAGGAAAAGGAATTCCAATTGAAGTTCAAAATGAGTTTCTCAGGGGTCGTCCCAGAAATCTCTCAAAGAATCCTAAGTGTGATTGAGTACCTTGGATTTAAAAATATTAATCGAAATACAAAATTAAATCAACAACTACAAAAATTTATCAAAATCATCAACTAATACCAGGATTCAAAGTTCTACAATGAATCCACAAAATCAAATTCAAATCAAGGAAAAAGGTGAATCAAAACAAGGAAAAGGAGTTTAAATCAGAATTCAAAATGAGATTCTCAAGGGTCATCCCAGGAATCTCTCAAGGAATCCTAACAGTGATTGAGTATCCTCTCATCCTAACATCTTAATTTATATATCCTATAGCAGGCTCGTAGTAGTACAACTAAGTCGTTGCGCTACTACGAAATCGCACTAATGCGAATCTCGACCTGCATGGGCCACCACTAAAAACGTGTCACGACCCGCACCCTAGAGTTAGGGCACGAGAACGTAACAACGCCCAGCCTACGTCGTAGTGTCGGCGGTAGAACGCTGTCCTAGGTCTCAATGCATCAACAGTATAAGACTAAACAGTTTATACTTTCCGAATGGGGGTGACATAGCAGAATGTAAACTCAATCACATCTAAGGTAGAGCATAAAGGAAGATAGATAAAACATGAAATCGAAAAGAGATACAACAGATAGAAGTCTAAGTGTCTAAGATACAAACTCAGAATACATCTCAAAACTCAAATACAGTAATCCATAAATACAACTCAAGATGACTAAAAATAAACTATAAGCAAAAACCCTAGCTATCTATGCAACCTCTACTGTCTCCTCTAGGCTAGCAGGCAACCTCCAGGCTATCTGTAAAATTTATCAACGGGTCCAGTCAGGACTGGAGCGAGCACAGTACATCTCAACAGATCATAGCAGGTTAGAAAATATAATCATGCAGTAAAGTAAGATACAGGATCTGAAGGAAATACAGTATGTAAACAGAGAAAGAGAACTGTAATAGAAATATCTACTATACATAGAGAACTAACAGTGACTAGTGAGTCAGAGTAAAATATAAACATGTGAATGGCATAGGAGATTCATGACTACAGCTAAGAGAGTGATTCATGACTACAGCTACTTGGATAATATTCACATGTCTATTTCTACTCTCCCATCCCCAATCAATACACAAGGATCTGTTCAAGTTATGTTAAGATTCGTGAAACTTCACATGGCTCATAAAATGAGTGATACGTGAAGGTGATTCATGATAGCTCTGTGAGCATGAGAGTACATGTGTCACAAGCGATTCGTGAATCAGAGGAAGCATAGAGATACGTGATGATTCGTGAAACGCACAAAACATGCAGTATTTGATGCTTCCGAGGGGGATAACATCTCATGAAAAGATCCATATAGTACCAATCCGTGTGACCAACGTGACAGTATCAAGTAAAGTAATTTAAAGCAGGAAAATAATTCTAAACTGGATATGAAATGATCAGAGAATGTACTCGCCTAATATCTGAATATCCAAGGTAAAGATACTATTCGAGAAGAGGTGTGTGGCTCCTAATTAGAACAGCACAAGTCACAACATGTCCATAAGGGTAATATAAAGCACTACAATATATTCTACATGAATCTAGGTCAAACTAGGCCAAAGTCAACCCTTGGTCAACTCTGGTCAACTGTACTAGTCAAACTAGGTCATGTCCTAACCCAGTAAGTCTTACTAGGCCTAACCAAGACTATCCTAGCAAGGACACATCAATACAAGGCTATACAAGCCAACATACACCCAACTCTATATAGCATGCAATTATTCAATACTCAAATAGACAAGAATTCACATTAGATATACACTAGGTAATCTATTACTTTAAGTTATATATGTCTACACATTTATACACATGCATATATTGGTATTCAACATTAGGTCTATAATCATGGCATTTCAAATGGTTATATAAACTTATATATTACAACACAATATGCTAACATATATATAATATACATACATAGCTAAGTTAACTATATTCATAAATACTTATTTAAGAGGCTATGTGTGTGTATGTGAACATGGCAAAGGGGCAAGTGAGGGTTAAATGGGCATACATAGTGTATACATATCAAAGAGTGTCAAAGTGTAAGTGAACAAAGTGTCAAGTGTGATAGTGTCAACATAGTGTAAGGGGTACATGAGGTAATATAGGATTTGTGTTAACATAGAATATTACATCTCATTAACTTGTATATTGCATACATTATATCTATTATTATATTACATTCATGCTTGCATTCATTCATCATTCATTTATTCTCTTGCACTACTATATGTACCATACATTACATACTATAGAACCTGCATATTCATTACAAGCCATACTTATACATGCTTACATTAGATATGATACTTACACCTCATACATCATTTATTTAACCATTTACTCATGCTTGCATTCTCTATTTAATTACATAATGTATATATATTAACATGGGTTAAAATCAAATAGAACATTATATTACACACAAGGGTGCACAAAATGCATATGCCGAATAGTAACTCCTACTAATAATCAATACTGTACCATCTCAGCATGAATTAAAATCTAGGATTAAAGTATGTTATAGATCTATGTGTTAACTTTCCGAAACTTCAAACGGATCGCGTTTTCGTTTCCGAAAACTCCCGGAATCGCGAAAACACCGAGAACGTGTTTGTCTTTCGTACAGCTGACACTCAAATAATTCTCCAGAAAGTTACAGAAAGAATTAGGCCTATTAATACATGTTTTTGGAAAGCTAACTTCAATACGCTTCTTTTAAAAAAATAGGAGATTAAACCGAGCTTTGAGCTAGAAGTTATGACATTTCTAAATTAGAGCTGAAATTAAAAACGTGGATAAAAATCATGACGGATTTAGGTAGTTTGAGACAAAAGAACACAAGTATATAACATAATATATCAAGAACTCACTCTCTACACTAATATATATATATGAGACACTATAGAACACATCTCTAATACAAAAATATGAGATTAAACATGTAATAATTTATTCATACATAACAACAACACATAGTGTGTCCAAATTTGGGATTTTCCCACATGGACACAACCACAACACAAAGGACACTCCTATGACCTCCAAATGGACACGAAATGGACACAAATGGAGATACAACCATGGGAGTCATTCCTATGGGTTCAAAATAGACCTATATGCATGAGAAAATGAATAGGAGAAGGGATTTATACCTTCCGGTAGATCGAATCGAAGAAAAGCCTTTCCGGAGCGACACCGACACGTAGAGATTCCAAAAGGACACGAACGAGCTCCGAATCCTCCCAAACTTGGGTAGCTTCCTCCTTGGCTAGAATGGAGAAGCAAAGAAGAAGATTTGTGGTGAAATGGAAGGATTTGGTGGAAAAATTGCTAGGGATTGCTCTCTAGGAATTTGGGGAAGAACAAGAGAGAGAGTGTGGATGAGAATAATGAAATGAACTTGAGCCTATCCTCTCCCAAAGTGGCTGGCCATATGGGGCTATTTGTCCTATTATGGTAAGGTCCAAAATGCCCCCACTAACCTATTTTATGAGTATTAGGAAAGGGCTAATTGGTTGGGGCTAAATTAGTCATTCTAAAGTCTCTAATCACACTAACCTTATCCATAATAATTAGTCTAACCTCTAACTAAAATATTTCTTTCATGTGGACTAAAATTAATAACATGTGGGCCATGCCTAACTAGTGTGTGGGTCCCACTAGAGTCAAACTACCCCCGGGTCCCTGTTTCAAGTCGGATTGAGTTGAAATTCGAACCCGACTCAAATAACCCCAAAACAATATCATAAATAATAAAATAATATCAAAATAATTCAAAGAGGTCAAATGCAAAAAATATCCTTAGGCCAAAAATGACATTAAAATATCATAATCACATGGTTAGGCTCTAGGTCAAACAGTCTCTAGAGTTTCACTAGCAAAACGTCAAAACCACAAGTCATTGATTTAAATAATTTTAAAATGATTTAAAATCACCAAAAATTATATCATAAATTAAATATCATTATTAAAATAATTATAAACCCCAAATTTCAAAATTACCCTCATTTGGGAAACTGGGTGCTACAACAATCTCTCCTTCCTTAATACTCCCAACACAACTCTAAGATGCTTCTCGAAAATAAGCTAGGAAAAAAAAGGATTAAAGTGTTTTACTGCAGAAGAATTCTAATACCACTAGTCGTACCATTCTATCATAGGTATAGTATTATAACCTATTCAATGATACTCGTCAGATCACTCCTAGCAATTCCTCCTAATGGGCTCTACGCATCCGATATCCAGGCATTCATACTCGACTCATAATCTCACTAGGATCCATCTATAAGAAACTTACCCGTTTCTAGCTATCCAACATCACAATCACACCAATATCTAGCTTAATTATATTCTATGATATAACTATAAGGTTTTAACTATTTTAGTCATTTAATAAGTAGAAGGTAATGAGAACCTAAAGCTGGGTAAAAAAAACCTATATACCAATTTTAAACAACGATAGGGTCAAGCAAAGCAGGAAGGTTTGTCGAATTATTTCCAAGAACGATGTGAAGCCAAACAAGATGCATAGGACATAGTCTAGGTAAGACTCGAGAACCATATATCTCCGTGGTTATGTCACATAAAGTTACTGCCACGCCAATGTACATCTGGCTGCAAATAACTTTCTTGTTCTATAATACGACGGATGACTGCAGTGCACGTCTGCTATGCCAAGTAATACAGGTTCTTGATCTTATCTTGGCCAAATCCATGAAATACTTTTGAATTAAATTTTTTTACAAAAATACAGGAAAAATGTCAACATGTATAGGATATGGTTCAAGTAAAATTTGAGAAACATATGTAGCCATAATGCCGTTATCTGAAGTCTTGTCTCGCCAGTATTTCTCTGGCTGCAAAAACTTTGATTCCGTAATACAAGGATAAGTATAATTTCTCAAACTTTTCCTTAGACCAATCCATAATACACTTTCCAACAACTTAGCACAAAAAGAACTGAAAGAATTACTCAAGAAGTCAACATAGAAGGGTTTAGCCAAATGAGTAGGAAAGAACACAAAAGCAATCGTGTTGAAAAAGAAGATAACATGGAAACATTCATGCTGAAGAGTCGGAGAGAAGACTATAATCTTGTTTGTGGATGTATCCTCAAGTCCTATTCCTCAAGCTATTATGGGCTAATAGTATAGATATCACCATGACATCGCACAATTCGTGAAGACTCTACCTGCACTTATGACTTCTAATGACTGTGCTCCTGCTTTCCTAATGTGATAGTAAGGAAAGATACATCCATTATGAAGATTTGTTTTGCTAGCATGAATAAATAAGGACTACGATAGAACATAATCAAACTGGATGCAAATCAAAAAGTCAAGTGAGAGTTTGAAACGAAGTCAAGGAAGGTATCAAGCATGTGGATATGATCCTATAGGTATTTTCTATTCTAATTGCAGGCTCACATCGTTACAGTAACGTTACCGAAGTGATTAACGTAGACCTGCATAGGCCACCACAAAAACATGTAACACTCCAGTCCCAAAATACGTAGGACCAGGTATACGAATACATGCCAGCAGCACTTCACCAATGGGCTAAGCTATACAACAAGCCCATTAGCGAAATACTTAAGTTGTAAATCATGATAACAACCAAAAATATAACACAGTCCACAGGCATATACATCTAATCACATCCACAGAGTCCACAAAGAGATCAAGAATAAATAAGGAAATGTCTCAAATATCCAGCAATAAAAGTAATGAAGTCTGTGCGGGTAAAATATCCCAAAATCACAAAAATAGAAAGAAAGTACAAATAAACTACAAGTCTGATGAAAAGAAAAGGAAATAATGTAGCAAGACTAAATATGATTATAACATGATCACGAAAAATCCTCTGGCACTATCTCGTCCTCCTGTGCTGGTACACCTCCGGTCTCAGCTCCCGAACTATAAACCTCCGGATAGTCTTCAGCTTCGTCTCAGCCTGGAAAATAGCCAGGTCCTTAGATGACTAGCAAGGTGCATAATATACATGCCAAGGTACAGAAATAAAAATATGAACTAAGGCAATCTACTATATCCGTTTATGTGCTATGCAAGTGAGATACTTTTCTAGAATACTAGACCCCTTCCACTAAGGCTGACTAGCACCTCAGCAGGGTATTGTCCCTAGTACCTATGTCATGGCATCAAGGACAATCAATTCTCGACAGTGATAATCCCTTACTCTGCTACAACAATAAAGGTCACTAAACAACGGGCCACACGACAATATGTCTGATATTGTAGTCAAGTTCTCCCGAATTCCCATGTCTAGAATCTAGCAATGTCAAGTCTGTAGTCATCGCAAAAGTAAAAACAATTCTGATAAAGAAATCTAGAATGATAACACGAGGTTAATACCACGAATAGTCATGTAAACCTCGTATCATGAATGTGTCGGTGTCCTGTGGTCAATCGTGTCAATGGACACATCAGTATGTACGTAATACCTAATGTCAATACTCGATGTCACTATCATGACATCGACACCCATCTATAAACGGACATAAATTATCAACGTCCTACGTCATGCAATGCTAATAAAAAAATAATAAGACAGAAAAGAAAGATCAGTAACGATGGCAAGGCACGCTTGCCTGTAACTGCTGTATGCGGGTAGGCCTATCCATCTCCGGTGTCCTTGTCGATCCACCCAAGCTCACCTATAATAATACACTATATTTCATATTCTATATCAATATACCATATATAAATTATATGAGTATCTATGCCTCATAGTTGTCATAACGTTGCTACGACACTACATCTATTATATAAGTACATATAGGTACCAAATTCTCTCGTAAATACTTTAAAATTATAACAAAATAATGTATTTAAATTTTGGAATTTATCTATAAATATTTATATATTGCTATAATTCTATTTTCAATAGGAAATCCTTTCACAAGAGGTCTTATGTCAATGCCACATATGACTTTCTTAAATCGACCCATTAATTTAGATCTGAAACAATGGTTAAATAAAATAATAAATTCTGTAAAAATTAGAGAAATTATTTAAAATAGTATTTATAATGTTAAATCTTGCACAACATAAAGCTTAACACGGATTCATGGAGTTTGACACTTTTGGACACAAGGAAAACATAATTTTTCGGAGTTCAGTGACACGACAAATGTCATAAATTTTTAAAAATAGCAAACGGATGTGAAACCTAACTTTTAGATGTGCGTCGGAAAGGTATCGATGTCTAGATTCTGAATAAAAATAGTAAAAGGTTAGAAACTGAACTTAGATAGGCAAAAAGTGGCCCACAACAGAATTTGTCAGTTCTAGATACCCTGTCGTATAATCAACGCCACGGGCAAACCGCTTGGAACTAGGAGATCTGACAATCATAGATTTGAGTAGACATACAAAGATAACTCTCAGATTTAGTTTGAGGAGAAATGGATAAGAAAAAGTGGATGAAACATCATATACAAGTTGACTAACCTGATGTGACGTTTCAGACTTCGATTCGACGGAGATTCTTCCCAAGTAGCGCATCGTGCACCTCTCTAACGGCAGCAAGGATGTTCCTACAGTTGCTAGGGTGGAAGAGGATGTTGAGAGGGACATCTAAGTGGTGGTGTTTGGTGCAGAAATCAAGAAGAAATTATATTTTATGAAGAAAGGGGGGTCGGCTAGGATTTCGGGTTTGGAGTGGTGGCCGCTAGGTTTGGGGGAATTTATGGAGTAGTGGGTGGTTATGAGAGAGGGGGATGGTTAGGGTTTGATAGGTATATATATAGTGCATGGGCTTTGGTTTGATCTAATTTGGATAGGATTTGGTTCTCCAAATCATACTATTATTAATAGGTTTCCTATTTTGGTTAGATGTTTGACCAAGTCAAAGGTATAAGAGAATATTGCATATGGCAGCAATTTAATCCTTAAAATTCTTTTAAATATATGCATACTTGGTTTTGGTACTCCTAGTTAGGCTCTAACTAGTAGGGTTGACTAGGTTAGGGACTGAGTAGCATTACTAGTCAAATTGGACCCGAAAAATTAATTTAATGAGTCTCATGTGCCATTTGCAAATAAGTAGCACATGGAAACTCGATTGGATGGTGCACCCTAGGCATATGAATTGTCGACTCAACATGGGTCAAAACCATATATTAGGTCATACGATTTCGATCTAAGTCAAGTCCCAAAAGCAAATTGGAAGTTGGCTTAAAATTACGTCAATGGCTCAAATTGGCCTAAGTTTACCCGAAATTGCGCAAAGTCAAAGGAATGTTGAAAAGCAAAATTGGATGGGACATGATATATCAAACTCAAGGTGGACGAGTCTAGAATTCAATATGAAACTGGATTTGAGAAAACAATATTTGTTGTGCTTCCAAAATCAAAGCTACAGTAAACTACTAACATAGTCATTATTGACTTTAATAAATTAAAATATCTATATAAAATAATTAAAAATAAGATCCAAAAATGAGGGGGCTTACAATATATATATATATATATATATATATATATATATATATATATATATATATATATATATATATTTTTTTTTTTTTTTTCATATATATATATATATATATATATATATATTAAATATATATATATATATATATATATATATATATATATATATTTAATATATATATATATATATATATATATATATATATATATATATATATATATATATATATATATATATGTTAAGGTAATTTCATGTATGTATTCACATATATTTTGAGTTGAATCTATGAGTTTGTATGAATATATTATATGTATGCATGTATGCATGCATGAATTTAATATAATGTAGAGTATGCATATATGAATATAATGTATGCAAGTATATAATGTATTCAAATATGTATGTATGCATCTATATATGTATGCATAGGTGCATGAATGAATGCAAGTATGCATATATGATATGTATGTAGGCATGTATGCAATGTATGTATGTATGTATATATGATATGTATGTATGCATGTATGCAATATAAGTATGTATGTATGCATTTCTATAAATTGAGTTAACCTATAACCTTTTACACACATGCATTCATACACCCTTTGACACCATGTATCCCATGTCACAGACACCTACCTATCACTAAATCCGAGAACATTAACATATATTCTTTCACACACATGCCAAACACGCACACACACTCACTTACTCTTTTACCTTATATATATATATATATATATATATATATATATATATATATATATATATATTTTATATATATATATATATATATATATATATATATATATATATATATATATATATATATATATATATATATATATATATATATATATATATATGAATATATGAATGTGAATAATATATATATATTATATGACTAAGTTTTTGTGCCTTGTTAGCTTATGGTTTTGTTTTGTGCTTCGTTTAGCAAGTGACTTAGGTTATGAGTTAGTAGCTATCTTGGATACTTGATTTGCATAGACTTAGTTTATTTAGACATAGAATTGACTAACCTAGACTAGTTGACCGTTGTTGACCCAACCCTAGCTAGTTTGACCACAGTTGACTAGAGTTGACCTAGTTTGACTTTATAGTTGACCAGAGTTGACCAAGAGTTGACTTTAGTCTAGAATGACCTAGAAATCATGTAGAATATATTATAATCTTCAGTCTTATCTTTATGGACATATTGTGACTTGTGTTGCTCTAAATAGGAGTCAGATACCTCGCTTCGGACTCTATATTCTCACGGACATTCAGATTACAGGCGAGTACATTATCTGACCGTTTCATACTTGCTAGAACTTATATTCTTGCTCTAGATTACTTTACTTGATGCTGTCACGTTGGTAACACAGATTAGTACTTTATGGATCTTTTCATGAGATGTTATCCCCCTCGGGAGCATCGGATACTTCATGTTATGTGTGTTTCACTTACATCATATATCTCTATGCTTTCACTATTCATGTATACTCTTATGATTCATGTACTCTCATGTTCACAGAGCCCTCATGAATCAATTTTACGTGCTCTCGTTTATGAGGCAGTAAAATCATGAATCTTAATATAACTTGCCTCGATCCTTGTGTATTGATTGGGAATGGGGGAGTAGAAATAGTCAAGTGAATAATTCCAAAGTAGTGTAGTCATGAATAAACTCTGTAGTATAGCCATGAATCATTTCCAGCTGTTCACATGTCTATCTTGTACTCTAAATCACTAGTTACTGATAGTTCTCAACTTATAGTAGATACATCCATTACAATTATCTATTTTACTTTATGTACATTCTTACAGTTATTCATGTATCTTACTCTATTGCATGCTTTATATTTTCTGACATGATGTGAACTACGTGAGATGTATTGTGCTCGTTCCTGTCCTGATTGGACCTGTTGAAAATATTATAGGTAATATAGAGATTCACAGCTAGCCTAGAGGACCAGTAGAGGTTGGAGTAGATTGCTAGTTTATTGTTTAGTTTTCTCTGTTGGAACTTGTATTATAATAAGTGGAGATTTGGGTTGTATTTGAGATTGTTTGAGATATTATAATTTTAGAAGTTTATTTAAGTTGTTGTTTTGAGTTTGTATAGTTATATAGAGTTTTGTGTTATCTTATCGTGCTTCAGATTGTGGTTGAGTATTATCATATCTTACACTTGTCCTCCATTCAGAGTTGAGATCTATGACAGGTATATTATATATACTTGCGTGAGTTGTTTAGTTAGCGACCGAAAATAGCGTTCTACCACCGATTCTGCGGCGTAGGCTGGACGTACTTACTTCTCGTGCCCCTACACTGGGTGCGGGTCGTGACACTGCCAACTCTGTCATATAGCTTTAAATGCTTGAAGGATAACTAGTTGAACTGGGCGAATCAGTTTGTGCCCCACTAGGCGCATGGGTCTATATCCCATTGGGCGTATCGGTACGGAGCGTATGGTAATGATGGTGCATCTGTCTCATGGCACATCCTCATTGGCCCGTTTGTTGAGTTCGTCGAGGCGTTAATGGCTATTTTGACTTGGTTGAATACAAAGAGGCAGATTCATCGTCATGAATACAAATTTATTGCACATGATATGGGGAGATTGCCACTTAGCCTATGGACGAAGGTTGCCCCGGCCTATAAATAGTTTTGTAAAGAGTTTTGTTTTTTATTTCACTTAGCTTTTCTTCATGGAGACGAACTCGATCGGTCCCCTGCCTTGGCGAGTTGACGATGAACTCCTTTCGAAGACGAAGATGTGCCGTGTTGGTATTTTTACCATCGGCCCTATTTTCGTACAAGCCTGTGAAAGTGCCTGTTGCATCCAAATATCAGAATCGTAGTGTCCTGATACAGGCTGAAGGGGCCTATTATATCCAAAGATTGGGGCAATCGTGCCCTGATTTTTGTTATGCTGGAAGAGCCGTAGGTCGGGGCTATCGTTCCCCGATTTGGTTAGGCTAGAAGAGCCACTCCTCCTGCTAGAGTGCTCGCATGTTGACGAGGAAGTGATTCACTCTGACTATGCTCGGGGATACGCCTACACTGAGATGCTGGAATGATGCGCCTGGCTGTAGCACTTAAGTGATGCGCCTGGCTGTACGTTGAAGTGATGCGCATGGCTATAGCACTTCGAGTGATGCGCCTGACTGTAGCTTTTAGGATTTTCTTTCCCTTTGTAAAAGAATTCTCCTTTGTAAAAGACATGTAATAAACTTTCATATGAAATAAAAGTCTCATTTTCATATCTCTACTTCTTTGCTGTTTTCTGCTGTGCCAAGTGTTCTGTTCCGGGCGCATATTGATTCTTGGCTCATAAGAGTTAGGGCACATAGGAGTTCTGGCATTAGATGTGCCTAAAATTCTATGCTTCTATAAGATCCCCTTCAAAGTTTTTAAAACTTTCTGTCATGTTTTGAAATACTTTGAACAAAAAGCATGGATAGTCATCGTTCTGGGCGCATGTCCTCGTCTGGGTGCTTGGCTCTTCTGGGCGCATGACCACTTTGCACACTATGGGGGGTGCATGTTCTTCTATGTTTTTATTGTAAGAAGATGACGCCTCGAATTTTGGAAGATTAATGATGATCTTTTGGATGATATGCAGCCATCAGTTTCACAAGACCCGAAGAGTTGTGCTGATGTCAGCCTTTATCGGTTCATGCGCATGGCTCATGCCTATAAATAGGCGTCTGTGAGGGAGAGGGAGCTTTCTACTTTTGTTTTTCTTCTTCTCCTTCTTCCTCTAGAGTCTTTCGAAAACCCTAGCTTCTTTAGAGAGATAGCTCCTAAGACTCCTCGTGGCGGTACTGGTCGAGGAAGAGGAAAGGACAAGGAACCCATGAAACTCCACGTAGAGGACATCCCCATCATCGTAGCAATGCCCATCGACGTTCGGCAGGCAGTGATTGGTGGGTGATCCCCTGCCTTGGTGTTTTCACTTTGTTGCAACACAGTTGGGGTGCGTGGGTGTGACTGAAATGAGTCGCATCCCCATTGACACGCCTAGGCTTCCCATTGCTGACGCACATGGGCTTAGTCTTGGTGATGCATCGAAGCTTTTCTCGCTGACGTGCGTGGACTTAAGTCATGATGATGCGCCGAAGCTTTTCTTGCTGACACGCATGGACTTAAGTCATGATGATACGTCGAAGCTCTTTTTGCATTTGATTCACCTAGGCTTCCCATTGCTGACGCGCATGGACTTAGGTCCTGTGTGTGCACCTTTGGTGAGATTCTATCTGTGCGCATGGGTTTCAACCCAGTTGATGCGCCTTAGATGCTTGTTCGAGCTTCTAAGTCATTTTGCTAACTTTTCTCTGATTCTATTACAGTATCCATGTCGAAGGCGGAGGCTGTCGCGAAGGAAGAGATACTGTCTCCTCTCGTCAAACAAGAGCCGATTAAGGAGGAGGTGTTACCAAAGGTTGAGGTCAAGGAAGAACCAATGACCATCAGGGAAGAGATTGCTCCCAAGGTTGAAGTTAAGGAGGAGCCACCGTCAGAGAGTAGTAGCATCGGAACTGACCCTCCTGCCCCTATAGAAGTGTCACTACCACTTTTTAGTCTTGAGGGTATTTTGGTCATTTTAGTTTTTATGAATTATTTTATTATTTATTGCATTGGTGTTATAATTTTTGACTTTTGCTAGTTGTGACTTTAGATACTAGCCTAGAGTTTGACTTTGAATTTGACTTTGGTGACTTAATTAGCATGGTGTGGGACCCTAATATAACTTAAGTTGGTCTTAGTTGACTTGAGTGTGGCTAGGGTTCATGAGAGGATTGGAAGAGTTTTGTATTTGGACTTCTGGCTAAGGGGTTGAGCTAACTAGCTAATGATCTTGGCCCAAAGCCCATTCATATGAAACCCTAACCCTAATTCTCTACATGGCCGGCCACCACAGCCCAAGTATGACCTAATTTCAGCTTATATAATATCTCTACACGACCACTTGCCTCTTTTAGAAAATATCCTTTAGGAAATCCTAATTTCTTCCCCCTTTCATCATTCCTCCACCAAATTGATCCCAATCTTTTGCATTTGATTCTAATTCTGGAGTAGAGGTTGAAGGAGGCTAGCTTGCAAGGAGAGAAGCTCAACTGGACATTGCTTGAGGAAGGAGACTTCACAATTTGGGGCTTTTTCTTGGAGATTGGCTCTCTATAGGTAATCCCTTCAAATCACCCCTAAAATCTGCTTTCTTTTCATAGTGCATCTATCTAGGTGTCCCATAGCAGTAGGAAAGGTTTGGTAAAAATTTGTGTTGATTTGGTGTCCGTATCGGACACGTATCAGTGTCGGTTTATAGGTGTTTGATGAAATGCCTCAATGGAGATGATTATTATTATTTTTGAAATCTTTTTGAACAAAGTTGTAGAGCTACATGTGCTTTTGGATTTCGTGTATGACTGAGTCGATCATCGGGGCTTTGAGTCGTATCGAATGAGGGGCTGGACACGCCGCACTGACATACGAGCTGTGCCCTGCTACCCGACACTGATTCAGGACATGATATGCCATGTGGTGGCCTGATACTTGTCTAGTGGGTCGGGGCAGTGACTGAAAGGTTACCCCCAAGCCACGTGTCGTATCGGACACAGTCTTACGCACGTACGCATTTTGTACTGACACTGTTCAGTCGACTTCCTTCGACTGATACGTGAGTCGTGTCACGCACAGATACGTCTTGTACTCAAATCGGGGTATCGACCCTCTAGCCCTACCCCTGGCGAACACGTGGACACGAGCACGAGGTGTCACGTGTCGTGTGTCGTGTGCACGAACCCGTATCCTCGCCGTACGATGTTGTGCTGTGCAGTTTGTATCTGTGAATGTTTAATTTGTTTTGGACACTTCGTGTCCACTTGTGTGGACACGAAACCCCCTCTGACACACGAACATATGTACCTAACATCTGTACGCACATTGGTTTGAGAGTTATTTGATTTTCGATTAGAAATTGGGTTTTTGCATTCAATGTTCAGAACACTGATACTGTGCACATAGCTGGGTTTTGTTCTGGTTTTTAATGTTTAAATTGATGATTAAATTACAATATTGACATGTATACAATTTCTGGAATATAAGTCACGTAACTGTGTTCATTGCAGTAATGGTTTAAGTTTCAAAATTGTATTAAGGGTGGCTGTTGAATTTATTGATACTTGAAGTATCAGGTTTTGATGTTCTGAATTCAGAATGTAGTGTATGTTTAAGGTTATTTCACACATCATATCACCCTCTGTCTGAACACACACACACACACTCTCTACAGCTGTATACCATTGTTTAACCCCTTGCCATTCATAGGTAAACCTGAGAATACAAGTAACCTGAAGAACTGAGATGTAAACCTGAGAATCACACACATATCACTCTATAACCTGCTGTAGAAAACACACACACACCCCTCACTATCACTCATAACCTATACACACACACACACACACTCTCTCTCATACCACTCACTGTCACTATATAACTCACTGTACACACACTCACTGATACACTATCACTCATTGTACAAACACACACACACAAACACTCTCTCTAGCATGCTGTCATAAACACACACACACACACACTCTCTAACTCACTGTCCGCACAGCTGAACACACACACACCCTATCGCTCTCATTTACCTGTATACACACATATCACTCACTAACACACATATTATGGCATGTACACATACACAAATATTATTGCCTATACACACACTCCTACCCTATCACACTCATAACCTGCTATCCACTATAATATTTGACACACACATTCACCCCTATTTATATAAATACCATGTATGTGCCTTACTTGTGCATTAGGCACTAGCCTATATGAATGCCTATATATATATTGTATACATATATGTATTTTATATTTGTGTGTATGATAACTTATTTTGGCTTTTGATTGTGTTTGAGTGCTAGCCTAGGCTTGGTTAGGCTTAGTGAGACTTGTGGGACTAGGCTTGGACCTAGTATAGCTTGGTTGACCTAGTTTGACTAGTGTAGTTGACTAGAGTTGACCAAGAGTTGATTTTAGTCTAGAATGACCTAGAATTCATATAGAATGCATTGTAAAGTTCAATATTACCATTTTGGACATGTTGTGACCTGTGTTGCTCTAAATAAGACTCATCTACTTTGTTTGGACATCTATACTCATCGGATACGCAGTATATCAGGCGAGTACATTCTCTGACCGTTTTATACATGATAGGATTTATATTTATGCTCTAGATTACTTTACTTGATGCTGTCATGTTGTTAACACGGATTGGTACTATATGGATCCCTTCATGAGATGTTATCCCCCTCGAGAGCATCAGGATACGTCATGTCATGTATTTTTCACGTATATCATGTATTCATGTGCTTTTATCATTCATGTGCACTCTTGTGATTCATGTACTCTCATATTCACAGAGCCCCTTATGTATACTTCATGTGCACCCATTTATGGACCCCCATGTAAAATCATATACAATAACATAATGTGTATTGATTAGGGTACGGGAAGTATAAATGGTCAAGTGAACAATTCCAAAGTAGTGTAATCATGTGCAAACTCTTAGAATAATCATGTGCAAATTCAAGCCGTTCACGTGGCTATCTTGTACTCTACATCACTAGCCACTGTTAGTTCTTTACTTATAGTAGATATTTCCTTACAGTCATCTCTTTTACTTCATGTATATTATTTAGCGTTTCATGCATCTTACTCTATAGCATGCTTACATTTCCTGTCATATTATGAACTGCGTGAGATGTATTGTGCTCGTTCCTGTCCTGACTAGACCTGTTGAAATATTACAGATGACATTGAGGAGTTCTGTCCTACGTACTATGGAGCAGGCCTAGATGACACCTACGAGCTGGACTCCCAGGAGGACCCAGTCCTTGCAGAGGAAATTACCCCAGTAGTCTAGGCTAGATAGCTAGACTAGTTATCTTACTTTATTGTCTTGTCTTATTTTGGATACATTATGTATTTATTTTGGGATATTGTTATTCTGGATGTTGTGGAGATGTTATCTTAGACACTTAGACTTTTTCTCCTGTTGTACTTTATTTGGCGACTTTTATATCTATCAATCTTATCGTATTTCTACCTTAGCTGTGATTGAGTTGTACATTTCTATATTATCCTCCATTTGAAGAGTATATATATTGTACATGTACCTTATAATTGTTAGATGTATGTGACCTAGGACAGCGTTCTGCCGTCGACGCTGCGACGTAGGCTAGACGTAGCCACTTTTCGTGCCCCTACACCGGGTACGGGTCGTGACAAGAAGACCTCAACCAGATTGAGCCTTCATATACAAAGTTTTTGAGGGAGTGGTACATGCCTCAACGCAACTATGATCCCTGGCTGTAAGGATTCGTAGGTTGCCTTGCAATTATAACGCCCCAGAACCAGAATACTGGAGAGCGGAAGCATACATAGCCAGCTACGTATAATGAAATGGAATCCACCTCACTATACGGTCATGGCTGTCTAGATATATGAGGGTTTAACTACAATCTATCAGTCTCCTATGGTCAATAACAAGCCTAAATGTCTCAATCTCAAGCAAGCAAGTAAAGTTACAAGATGTAAGATCACCAAATATACAATAGTAAGACGTCCCAAATATTACATATTCAGCTGATCATGAAGCTAGTCGTTACAAAATGTGAGGACTAGCAAGAGTTTCGTCATACATGATCAACCCTAGGATTTGTCAATCATGTTACAGCCCGTAGGCAGGCAGTAATAAGTTATAAAATACGAGGTAACACGTGCTCGTCGGCTAAACGTCTCGAAATAAGAATTTTACAATAAAGTGGGAGAGCCAAAATAAACCCACTCGTTGCCAGGATTCCTTCTAGTGGTCACCATCTGGCTGGGAAGTCGGTAGATCCTCTAGAGCTGCTTCGAAATCTGGCCATACAAAACCAGCTGGGTCAGACCCTAAAAAGAGCAAGTGCCCCAAAGGAGGCTTCACTTAGGAACTAAAACCAACAATTAGCACAAGAATATAAATAAATAATAAGAACTGGGCATACGAAAACTCAGGATGATATACGACGAGATAACCATAGAACTATTCAGATAACCAGGTTACAACCCGTAAACCAAACAAGGACCGGGGTTGTAACCCTTCATCTGAACGGAACTTGGTTTCCCACCATTTATCGACAAGATAATATAAAAAAATTAGGTCATGTAACAATCTTGTACAGGATCAAGACAAGACTAGACTGATTATGCCTCATCCAACAATCACGGCCAAGCAATAAGTACAGCTTGATACTTTAACAAACTAGGGTCATCACATGCCTAGTTACTAGCAAGATGCAGTGAGATGTTCCTCCAGCCACAAGCCCTGCAGCTAATCCAGGTTATCCAGGCGACTTGGATTCATTTAAGCAATTATCAAGAATTGTTAGGTGGCTTGGTGTGCAACATATGACAGTGTGCGTAGAACTTGTTTCATGAAGTGCCCCACATGACAGTGGGCTGGAAATGTGCCCTACTCGACGGCAGGCTACAAGTCCAACAATGGTGGCCGGGATAACGGGATCGCCTGTAACTGGGGAAATCTCTCATGACTACTGAATTATTCTAGTTTTTAGCCTTAGCCATTTTCAGTAGGTACCCCTAACCGTGGTACTCAGGGGTCCCTGTCCTAGACATGATGCAAGACAAGACGGGTTCATTTGTACAAGCACAATCGCCCACGGTGTCCAGGTCATTCATACTTGTCATGTCAAGCTAGCCGTCGCAACAGCATATCGAGATATATCATGTCAGGTTTACTTGTCAGGAGTACGCCACGGCGGGCCACTATCATGTCAGGTCATGTTACTTATCAAGATTATTTATCATGTCGAGAGTGCGTCACGACGGACCACCATCAAGAATTATCAAGTCAGGTTACTTGTCAAGAGTGCACCGCGACGGGTCACCATCATGTCAGGTCATTTGTCAAAAGTGTACCACAACGGGTCACCATCGTGTCAGGGAACATATTAAAATTAATGGCACAAGCATACATGGAGTAATTAAATATTAGCAGGGACAAGGACTGTGGAGGACTCATACGGCTCAGGGAAAATTTCATACGGCCAAAATGTTTTACTAAGGCCATACGGCCAACAATAAATTAATAGTGGCCATGCGGCCAACAATAAGTAATGTTGCCACTGTACAAGAGTTAAATAATTGCATGCACTAAAGCAATAAAGTATTGAGCCTATACGGTAAGCAAATGCATGCGGCCAGCTATTGAACTGCCATATACGGCCAGCTATGGTTGGGCCATATGCGGCCAGCTATTCCTAATGGCCCATGCGGCCAAAATATTGTTGTGGCCTTATGCGGCCAAAATATTAATAAGCATGCGGCCAACATTGAAGTGCCATACGGCCAACAATAAATGCATATGCGGCCAGCATATTGGATTGGCCATATGCGGCTAAACATGTTGCCATGCAAGCAAGCAAGTGCTAGCAAATGAAAACCATGCAATGACATGCATGCAAATTAAAAACCATGCAAGCTAATGCATGCAACTAAAACCATGCAAGCTGAATGCATGCCATTATTAAATGGCCATGCGGCTGACTTTGAATTCCATGCAAGCAAGCCATGCATGCAAGTGTAAGCAATTAAAAACCATGCAATTAAATACATGCAATTAAAACCATGTAAGCTGATTGCATGCCATTTAAAACCATGCAAGCAAAATGGCCATGCAAGCTATGCGGCCAACCCTAATGCATGCGGTCACAACTAAATGGAGGGGCAGCATATGCGGCTAGCAAACATTGGAGGGGGCATATGCGGCCAAGGCGATGCATTGAGCCTATGCGGCCAACTGAACAGTGATGCCATATGCGGCCAATAAATTGATGGGCCACGCAAGCAAAAGCTAATGCATGCATTAATTGCATGCAACTATTTAAAAAGGCCAAAGGCAATTAAATAATGCAATTAAATAAAAAGGCCATGCGGCCAAAGCAGTTAAAGCTAATGCCATATGCGGCCAAGAAATAACTAATGCCATATACGGCCAATAAATTAAATGCTCATGCGGCTCAAAGCTAAGAAATGCTCATGCGGCTCAGCAACTCAATGTTGCATGCGGCCAAAAGTGCAATTAATGGCTCCCACAGAGAACATGTCCATGGAAAATACCATGGCCTCCATGCTCCTCCAAACAATAATAGGAACCCAAATCCAGACTCTCGTAGGTCAAATTTGGGCAAAATAGAATTCTCTACATCATGGAACCATCAACTAGCAAAAATATGCAGGGTTGATAGATCAAAACTCATGAAAACCGAAAGTACCACAAAGCTAGATCTACAAGAAATTAACCACAGAAATGAAAAATGCTAAATACTAAAGTGGGTTAGAAATACATGAGGAAGACAGTGGAACAATAAAAGTGGAATTCCTTCATAAAGCAAGATGCACTTGTCTACAACTTCTCTCTCTCAGGTTGGTGGAGAAGTAATAGTAGGGAAGAAGAAGAGTGAATGAGGAGAGAGAAAGAGTGTTAGGTTAATAAATGATGATATGGGTGGTAGGTAGGGGTTCATGCTAACCCAAACCCAACCGAACCCAATCAAACAAAACCAAGCCAAGCCAAGCCACACCAGGATGAGCCCAAAATAAGCTAAACCAGGATCAGGACAAGCATGACAAGTCTAACTACAGGTTGGGATAACGTACACGTATACAAAATACGTAATACGAACCACGGGCATTACAGCAATCACCGTTTCCGAGAATATGAATAAATTCAATGTCCCTATTTTATTTTAGTATTTTTGTCTGTCTTTTGAGATCTGAAGATGTAGTTTGTGTTTTGCTCCTTTTTGATGTTGATGTAATCTTTTACTTCCTGCTTAAATGATGATCCTTTTGCTTTGTTCATTCTTGTGATGAATCTTATGATTTTGGTAGACCTATTATCTTCTGTGTACCTTGGTTTCTAGGTACAGAAAATAAGTTAAAAAGGAGAAAACTGACATATTTACTCAGAGGTGACATAGACATGGTAAATATGGGTTAATGATAGAGCTTTCCTACTCAGAGGTGATATGGCCGTGGTATGAGTGAACTTGGTAAGGATGTATAGAACAACTCAGAGGTGATATGGATGTGGATGTTCTATAATTGACGTGCAACAATACGAGAATTGTTGTACGTGATATTTACTCAGAGGTAATTTGGACATGATAAATATAGCAATGAGCATGATCCTACGTAGTGTAGAATTTTGCTTTGTGGGGTATAGAAAAGAAACTCATAGGTGATGTGGACATGGTTGTTATCCTTTTGGGATGCAATGGAACAACTGGGTTCCAGAAGCACTGGGTTGTCAAAGAAGGGGAGTGAACTTGGTTATCAGGTTCATAAATTCTCTTACTGGGAGAGGAAAGTACATTTTGAAGGATGTCAAGAGTAGTAGTTCTTTAAGAACTTGTCGTTGATGGGCATCACGAACAAGTCCCCATTAGGTTGAGCGAGACGGCAATCACCATTTGAGTATACCGTCTCTATGATGAAGGGTCCTTCCCATTTGGGTTTGAACTTTTTTGGTGTCTTGTGAGTCATCACCATCGGTCTCCTGACTGCCAGAAACAGGTCGCCTACTTGAAAACTCCTCTGCTTGACTCTTCTGTTATGTCACGACCCGCACCCTAGAGTAAGGGCACGAGAAGTGGGTACGTCCAGCCTACGCCGCAGTGTCGGCGGTAGAACGCCGTCCTAGGTCAATCATCTAACAATATAAGGTACCTGTACAGTATATACACTCCGAATGGAGGTGACATAGCAGAATACAGTCTCAATCACATCTAAGGTGGAATACGATAAAAAGATAGATAGATAAAACTGAAATCCACAAAGAGATACAACAGATAGAAGTCTAAGTGTCTAAGATATCACAAATCCAGAAAACCTCTCAAATCTCAAATACAGTAATCCATAGATTAAATACAACTCAAGACAATTGAAAATAAAATAAAAAAACTCTAGCTATCTAGTCCAACCTCTACTGTGTCTCCTCTAGGCTAGCAGGTAACCTCCAAGCTATTTGTAAAATTTATCAACAGGTCCAGGCAGGACGGAAGCGAGCACAATATATCTCATACAAATCATAACTGGTTAGGAAGTATAAACATGCAAGAGAGTAAGATACATGAAACTGAAAGAACAACATGATATGAAAGAGAGAGACTGTAAGTAAATATCTACAATATAATAGAGAACTAATCAGTGACTAGTGATTCAGAGTACAAGATAAATATGTGAACAGTTGGAGAGTGATTCATGACTATACTAAAGAGGTGATTCATGACTATACTACTTTGAAATTATTCACATGTTCATTTCTACTCCCCCATCCCCAATCAATACACAAGGATCATTCAAGTTACGTTAAGATTCATGACTATACTACTAGCCCATAAAGTGTGATTCAAGAGTGATTCATGAAGGCTCTGTGATTCATGAGAGTACAGAAATCACAAGCTGATACATGAAGATTCATGATAATAGAAGCATGAGATACATGATGTAAGTAAAACACACAAGGCATGAGTATCTGATGCTCTCGAGGGGGATAACATCTCATGAAGGGATCCATATAGTACTAATCCGTGTTACCAACGTGTCAACATCAAGTAAAGTAATATAAAGCAGGAAATATAATCCTAAACAAGATATGAAATGATCAGAGAATGTACTCGCCTGATAACCTGAACAGCTGATAGGTATAGAGGTCCAAACTGAAGCCACAGAGTCCTATTTAGAGCAACACAGGTTACAAGGTGTTCAAGTTGTAATAAATGAATTTTACAAGCAATCTATATTATTCTAGGCTCTTATAAGTCAAGTCAACTCTGGTCAACAATCTAGTCAAACTAGGTCAAGTGTTGACTTACAGTTGACTTTTGGTCAACTGGTCAACTCTGGTCAAACAGGGTCAATTCTAGTGTAGTTATTAAAAATATAAGGTTGTACCTCGTTATTCATACATCGAAACTTACGACACGCAAATCGAGATAAGATGATCAACGGTAAGGTTAATAATCTTATTATAGTGATCCACGTATTCTTCTTGTCAATTTCAGCGAAGTGAGATCAATGGAAATGGACTGATCTCAGTTTTGTTGTACTTATCCCGAAATACGAACATTATAAGGATTACTTATAATAAAAGGTGATACTTAGAGAAAGTATCTACAAACATTGTCGGATGATGAATTAAACATCGCCAACGTGTCCAGAATGGTCAAATTAGCTAGGATAGCCTATCCATTGGTCCAGTCTGGACACAGGGACAAAAATGTAATTTTGGGTCAAAAACGGTATCCGTATCGGAGCCATTTTACACCGAAAAATGTGCAAGAAAACAAGTGCACCGAAAAATAGCCTATCAACGAGTCTAAAATAGTGATATGAACCCAACGGCATCCGAAATTGGATTCCGTTGACCCGATCTCAATTTGGTCCGTTGACCAGAACATTGAAATTCCGTTTTGCACGAAAATGCGTATCGGAGCCAATGTTCTCAAAACTCAGCAAACTATATGTCAACGAGTCAAGAATGATGATACGAACTCAACTGTATATCCAGAATTGGATTCCGATGAGCCGATCTCAAAATGACCCGTTGACCCGGATATTGGTATCCGACTTGCACTGAAATGTGTGTCGGAACTAATGTCCACTAAAATCTAGCAAATTATATGTCAACGAGTCCAGAATGACGATACGAACTCAACGGTTTATCCGGAATTGGATTCCGATGAGCCAGCATCAAAAAGTCTCGTTGACCCAGACTGTGGGGCCCACTTGCACCAAAATGCGTGCCAGGGCCACGTCCTCCAAATCTAACAAATTATATACAAATATGTGCCAAAACGACGCCACGAGTCTACTGGTGGTGTCGAAAATGAAATCTGGAGTCCCGAGTTCAAAAATGGAATTTTACAAGTTAAAAATTACGAATTTGGACGGCCAACTTTGGCATCAAATTCAACCAATCAAACAAGCTTACAATGAAACAAAACTGGAGGGGTAGGAAGAGGGTTATACCAGATGTGCACAGGAACTGGTGGCACGCCAAACGGAGCTGCGGTGGAGGAGGTACGAGCCGACGAAGTTGGCTCCGTAAAACTGTCCAAAATTTATACAATTTAAACGGTCAACTTGGTGGCCAGTTTTGATGTATCAAACGATAAAATTAACGGACGAAATTGAGGGGAGTGAAGATGGATATACCGAGATTATGACGGAGCAAAGAGTTCGCCGATCCAACGGTCAAATTTCTCGAAAAACGTGCACAAAGTCGCTGCTACCAAACGCGATTTCTGAGTTGATTCCAATCTCGCACCGACGGAATTTAGTGCAAAATGCACGAATAGGCTATGCATCGCACCGGGAAGGAAGGCAGCTCAGCCCGGGGGTTCGTCGAAGTTCTTCCAGGGAGGGGGGTCCGGCCACGACGGCGCACGACCGGCGACGGCGCCTGAACCGCGCGACTGTGCCATTTTCGGCCGTGCTGTGCAGCAGTAGCTGCTGCTGCTCGCTGCTGCGGGGGCTACGTGGGCCTGACGTGGCGGCGCATCCACGACACGGCCAAGGCACGGCGAGGGTAGTTGTGGTGATGGATGTGGTGGTGGTGTAGGCTAATGGTGATGGTAGTTGTGGGTGATGATGGAGGTGGTTGAATTGGTGGTGGTGATTGGTGTTGGATGAGGAGGAGGAAGGAGAGGTTGGTGGAGGAGGAGCTCGGGAAGAGGGTGGCTCGTCGGGCTCGGCCAGGGAGAAGCTGGCTCGGGAGGAGGAGGTGAAGTGGTTCAGCCATGGGGGCTGAGCTACTGTTGTGGGTGATGGTGTGTGTGAGTTTGTGAGGAAAAATATATTGAGAGAATATATGTGTGTGTGTAATAAAGGGAGGAGAGAGAGATAGATATGAAAGTTAGGACCGGCCACAATTTGAGAGGTGCAGGAGTGAGTGTTGTGAGGATGTGGGGTTGGGATTGCATGTGGGAAGAATGAAGGATTGGGATTAAATATAGGAATAGATCATTTCTTAGGGATTTAAATCAAGGGGGTTGTCCAAGAAAATATTTGAATAGGTAGTCTAGTTATTTAATACTTTTCAAGGGCAAGGAGAGTGAGGGTGTCATGAGAGAGGGTAACATGAAGCTTGGACTAGGTTCGATTGAGCCGGGTCGGGTCAAAATCGGACATGGTGCAATAATTGAATGTAATTAATTATTTATGATCATGGGTAAATAAGTAACATGTGGGGACTCAAATAAATGGGACACAAGTGTCATGTGGGTAGTAGGTTTCATGTGGGCCATGTCTATATTTTGGGTCGGCTAGGTTGGATCGATGTCGGATCCCGAAATTAAATTGGAAGTTAGGTCACAAATTACGGTGGATAATTAATTGGCCTAAATTGACCCAAAAGTTGTGCGAAGCAAATGAAGCACAAGATGGTGTGTCTGAGTGGGACACAAATGGCATGGGTGAAGAGTGTCTCGAGTAGATCATGCATGAGAAGTTGGTTTCAAGAAAATGACTAGCCTTGTGCTCCTAATTTAAAAGTCAAGGTAACGTACATATGATAATCAAGGAAAAGAGTGGAAAATTAATTAATAATTAATCAACGATCAAATGGTCTAAATTGACCTAAAGTTGTGCGAAGCAAAAAGAGTACAAGGGAACAAGTTTGAGTGGGACATTATATACCAAAATGAAGGTAATCATGTCCACTACAAAACTCATGAAGAAAGTTTCCAGAGATGAACATCGCTGACACTCCAAATATCAAAGGCACGGAAAAGTACATTCAAGGATAAAAATAATTAAAATGAAATATTTATTGAGAAAAATAATTCAATCAGAAAAAAAAAAATCAACCCGAAATTCAGGATGCTCACATGTTGAAAGCCTGTGAAATACGGGATTGAAAAAGTTCGATGCGCTGTTGAGCCAAGAGATATTTTTCATCCAACGCTTCCAACTCTTGCAGACGGCGACGTTGATTGTCTTCTTCCGTCAGCTGGTTCGTGATTTCCACTCAGAGTGAGGGTATCTGGATCTCTAGGGGCAGTACTGCTTCGCTTCCATAGACCAAAAAGAATAGTGTGTTACCCGTCGGGGTCCGTACCGTCGTGCGATAGGCCCAAAGGCATTCACCGAGCTTCTCGTCCCAGTCGTGCATGTGGGATGACACGAACTTTTTGAGTAGCTTGACAATGGTTTTATTAAAACTTTTAGCCAATCCGTTTGCTGCCGGATTGTGGGCGGTTGATGCCACATTCTTAATACGATTCTTGTCGCAGAAGCTACTGAATGCATAGCTGACGAATTATGGACCATTGTCATGGATGATCTTTCGGGGTACCCCAGAATGGTAGATGACGTGATGCTTGATGAATCTGATCACCATTGAGTTTTTCATCTTTGTCAATGGTACTGCTTTTGCCCATTTAGAGAAGTAGTCGGTGATTGCTAGGATAAAGTGGTGTCCCCAGGATGAGGGAGGGGTGATCGGTCCCACTATGTCCGTACCCCAGGCTTCAAATGGCCAAAAGACGACCGTAGGATGTAGAGGCTCTAACGGTCTATGGATGAAGTCGGCGTGTAGCTGGCAAGCACGACATTTCTTTGCATACTCGACAGCGTCGGCCATCATGGTGGGCCAGTAATAGCCCATGCGTCGAAGTCGATCTTATAGTTTAGGACCTAGTTGATGGGATCCGTATGTTCCGTAATGAGCTTCTCGAAGAGCTTCGGCTGCTTCTTCATTTGATAGGCATCTGTCACGACCCGCACCCACTGTTAGGGTACGAGAACGTAACTACGTCCAGCCTACGCCGCAGTGTCGGCGGTAGAATGCTGTCCTAGGTCACAACATTTAACAATATAATGCTAAGCAGTTTATACTCCCCGAATGGGGGTGACATAGCAGATACAGACTCAATCACATCTAAGGTAGAGCATGATAAGGATAGATAAAACATGAAATCCAAAAGAGATACAGGAGATAGAAGTCTAAGTGTCTAAGATATATAAACCGAGAAATACATCTCAAAACTCAAATACAGTAATCCACAAAGTAAATACAACTCCAGACAAAATGAAATAACTATCTAAACAACCTCTACTGTGTCTCCTCTAGGCTAGCAGGCAATCCCAGGCCATCTGTAAAATTTATCAACAGGTCCAGTCAGGACAGGAGCGAGCACATTACATCTCAACAGTTCATAGCAGGTTAGAAAATATAATCATGCAATAAAGTAAGATACAGGTACCGAAAGAAATGTTGTATGTAAACAGAGAGAGAGAGAGCTGTAATAGAAATATCTACTATAAATAGAGAACTAACATGTGGCTAGTGAGTCAGAGTACAATATAGACATGTAAATGGCATAGAAAATTCTGATGCTACACCATGGAAGAGATTCTGTACTACACTACTTGGATAGTATTCACATGTCTATTTCTACTCACATGTATCCCCAATCAATACACAAGGATCCAATCAGGTTATGTTATGATACTATGTAACAGCCCCCGAAGGGTGGTAAGCCCCCGAAGGGTGGTACATAGTAGTCCCAAAAATGGGGATTCTAGGAGACTCTGTGATCATAAGAGTATATGTCACAAGTGATCAAAGAACCTGTAAAGCATAGTGATACGTCATGTAAGTGAAATGCACAGAACATGTAGTACCCGATGCTCCCTAAGGATAACATCTTAAGAAGGAATCAGTATAGTACCAATCCGTGTGACCAACGTGACAGTACAAGTAAAGTAATTTAATGCAGGAAATAATTCTAAGCAGGATATGAAATAATCAGAGAATGTACTCGCTTGATAACCTGAACAGCTGATAAGTATAGGGGGGTCCAACTGAAGCCACAGAGTCCTATTTAAAGCAACACAGGTTACAAGGTGTTCAAGTTATAATAAATGAATCTCTATAATCAATCTACATTATCCTAGGTTCTTCTAAGTCAAAATAACTCTAGGTCAACTCCGGTCAATAATCTAGTCAAACTAGGTCAAGTGTTGACTTACAGTTGACTTTGGGTCAACTGGTCAACTCTGGTCAAACAGGGTCAATTCTAGTCTAATATAAAGTGTACTTCGTTATTTGTACGTCGAAACTTATGTCACGCAAATCGAGATAAGAAGATTATCGGTAAAATTGATAATCTTATTATAGTGATCCACGTGTCTATCTTGTCAGTTTCAGCGATGTGAGATCACTGGAATTGACTGAGCTCAGTTTCGTTGTACTAATCCCGAAATACGAACATTATAAGAATTAATTATTAATTAATTATAAAAAGGTTAAACTCAGAGAAATTATCAACAAACATTGTTGGACGATGAAATAAACATCGCCAACGTGTCCAGAATGGTCAAATTAGCTAGGGTAGTCTACCCAACGGTCTAATTTGGATACAAGGGCAAAAAGGTAATTTCGGATCAAAACGGTGTCCGTGTCGGAGCCGTTTTGCACCGAAAAATGTGTAAGAAAATAAGTCTATAAAATATAACAAATTATATGTCCACGAAACCAGAATGACGATAGGAACCCAACGGTATCTCCAGAATTGGATTCCGTTGACCCGATCTCAATTTGGTCTGTTGACCAGAACTTGAAATTTCGGTTTGCACGAAAATACGTGCCGGAGCCAAAATTCTCAAAACTCAGCAAACTACCTGTCAACGAGTCCAGAATGATGATACGAACTCAACGGTATCTCCGGAATTGGATTCCGATGAGCCGATCTCAAAATGACCTGTTGACCCGGATATTGGTATCCGACTTGCACCGAAATGCGTGTCCGATCCAATGTCCACCAACACCTAGAAAATTATATGTCAACGAGTCCAGAATGATGATACGAACTCAACGGTATATCCGGAATTGGATTCCGATGAGCCGGCGTCAAAAAGTCCCGTTGACCCAAATTATGGGACCCACTTTGTACCGAAAAACGTGCCAGGGCCCACGTTTTGCAAATCTAATAAATTTTATATGAAAACATGCCAGAACGACGCCACAAGTATAATGGTGGTGTCATAAATGAAATCTGGAGTCCCGTGTTCAAAAATAGAATTTTACAAGTTAGAAATTACGAATTCGGACGGCCAACTTTGGCGTCGAATTCAACCAATCAAACAAGCCCACAATGAAACGAAACTGGAGGGGTAGTAAGAGGGTTATACCAGCTTCGCACAGGAACTGGTAGCACGCCAAACGGAGGTGCGGTGGAGGAGATACAAGCTGACGAAGTTGGCCCCGCGAAACTGTCCAAATTTAATATAATTTAATCAACTTGGTGGCCGGTTTTGATGTATCAAACGATAAAATTAACGGACGAAAATTGACATGAGTGAAGGTGGATATACCGAGATTGCGACGGAGCGAAGAAATCACCGATCCAACGGTCGGATTTTCAGAAAAACGTGCACGAAGTTGCTGCGACGGAACGCCAAAATGAACTCGATTCCGCGCGCGTCACGACGGGACGTCGTGCAAAACGCACGAATCGTCTCGACGGCGCGTCCCGAAGAACGGTGGCCGTCAGGGGGCTGTACGTTGGAGCTCGCCGGAGGATAGGGGGTGCCCACGATGGCGCGTAGCCGGTCACGGCGGTATTGTACCGTCCGTGCGCGCGCGCAAGGGGCGCGCCTACAGTTCTCGGCCGGCCGCTGCCCCCGCTGCGTGCGGGGCTGCGCCCGGCAGCTGTGCGTGAGGCTGCGGCGAGGGCGGCGGGATGGCCAACATGGCGGAGCTGGAGGAGGTGGTGATGGCTGGATTATTGTTGGTGGCGGTGGTGGTTGAACGGAGTGGAGATGGTGATGGTTCATTGGAGGAGGAGGAAGGAAGAGGAGGAGGAGAATGGTCGGGGGTCGCCGGCCATGGCCGACCAGGGTGGCCAGCCAAGGGGAAGGTGAGGTCGAGTGAGGTGGTGGTCGGGTGGGGATGTGGTGAAGTTGCTGGTGTTGTTTTTGTTGTTGTGGTTGTGTGTTTGTTTTGCATGGAAAAGTGAGAGAAAGAAAGAGAGATGAAGTAATAATTAATGAGAAGAGAGAGAATGGGAGAAAAGTTGTCCCATAAAAGTTAGGGCCGGCTGTGCATGGGGTGTTGGGGAAAAAGTTTACATGTAGGATTGAATGGATGAGATTCATTTGGGGAATCGAATGGCTAGGAATTAAATGTAGGAAAAGGCCATTCTTATAGATTAAAATCAATAAAAATTTTCCATTAATATTAAAAAATAGGTAAAATGAGTACTAGATATTTTTGGGCAAGAATTACGAGGGAGTCATGATGGAGAGTAATATAGAGCTGGGCTGGACTCGGTGGAGCCGGATTGGGTCAAAACTGGATATTGTGCAAAAATCGAATTAAAATTAGGTGTTGATGATCATGAGTGAATAAGTAGCACATGGGGATTCCAATAAATGGGACACAAGTGGCGGACGGTTAGTAGGCTCAATGTGGGCTATGTCCATAGTTGGGGCTGACAGGTTTTGGTCGACAGGGGACCCACAAATCAAGTTGGAAGATAAATGTGACACCGTGGGGTAAAATAAAATCGGGTCACGTGTCAGGAAAGTTGTGCGAAGCAAATGGAGCACAAAATGACGTGTCTGAGTGGGACACGAAGGTCATGGGTGACGAGCGTCTCGAGTAGATCATGCATGAGGTGTTAGTTTCAAGAAAATAACTGGTCTTGCGCTCCAAAATTAAAAGTCACGGTAACGTGCTAATAATGATCAAGGAAAAGAGTGGGAAAAATAATTAATGATCAAATGGTCTAAATCGACCCGAAGTTCAGAGAAGCAAAAAGAGCACAAGGGAACAAGTCTGAGTGGGACACTATATACCGTCATAAAGGTAATCCTGTCCACTCCAAAACTTGTGAAGAAGATTTCCAGAGTTGAACATCCCTGACACTCCAAATATCGAAGGCACGGAAAAGCACACTTAAGGAAAAAATAACAGAATAAATTATTTATCAAAACCAATCAATCAGAAAATAAAATAAAATAAAAAAAATCAACCCGAAATTCAGGGTGCTCACATCCTACCCACCTTATAAAAATTTTGTCCTCGAAATTAAAATTGTTCATACTCCCTCTAGGTCAAACCCCCACAATCAAAGTCCCAGAACTCAAACAAATCATGTGATTAAAAAGGACGACGTACAGGGTCATGGCATACGGTGGTAGTGAAAGTCTCATCTAGGTATACTAGTCATGCTAAACCAAAACGGACATGGGGTATCAAAACACACAAGCAATCTAGGGTGTTAAACTAGAGAAGTTACAGAAACAACAAACCATCAAAACTGTAAGGCAGTCTACCATCCTATATGAAAACTGGTACTTATCATAAAAATAAAGAAAAGTAACTACCCATTATCTTTAAAGGGTTCAGAAAAAAAGAAAATCAAAATCAAAGTTAAGGAATGAAAGCCAATTCCATGGAAAATTCCAATCACAATACATATTGAGAATATTTAGTCTCGATACGACCTAAGTTGATCAAATTAGGGAAATCAAGATTTAGGCAATATGGAGGACAGTTCAACAAAGTCTGAGAACGAACATACAAGGATGGAGATTCAGGTCACAACCAAATTTAATTCAATTAGTACAATCCAAGATAAGAAAAGATAATCGAAGTTGATTTGGTCGTGATTAAGGAAACTAGGATTCAATGATATTGAAAAACCCTTTTTAGAGAAAACAGGAAAAGATTTCATACGAAGTCAGCAAATCATCCCTCTCTAATACTATCAGTTTATCATTTGCCAAATCATTTTTTTTTCCACAAGTCCCAATATGAAAATCAACCTCTATATAACTATCATCGAAATTTTATAACCTTCAGTCATCTAAACATTTACCATGATCACCATAGACAAAATTCCAAACTTCCAAAACATTTTCCACGAAGCATACCCCTCTTAATTAGGTATCAACACTTATCCATTTAATCAAGTTTCCAAATTCTTTCACCTCGTTCTAAATTAGATCCGAAACCTCTAAATTCAGTTTATGGAATCCTTGGACTTGTTTAAATCAAGTCTCGTATTTAATTTAACTCCAATACCACTATATCACACAAATTTATTCTTGTTTATAAATCAACCTTCATATTTTCTTCAACGTTCACCTTCAAATGTTATCCTTTTGAATTCCACAATTTCTCCCAATCATCTAAAATAATTTCTATAACGTAAAATCCTTGTGTTCTCTCTGTCTCTAGTCACCCTCTTAAAATATCTAGTTCAATTTCACATAATCATTTTATTCAATTAAATTCTTCTTTCCATCTCTAAATTTCTACATAGCCTTGTAATAGTTCCCAAGAATCAATAACAAAGATTTTTAAGTTCTCAAAACTAGGTTGACCTCTGATATCCTCATTAGTTTTTTTGAAATATATCCCTGAATTACTCATAACCAAAATTTTCTGCGATTGTTTCTAAATTGATAACATTTATCACTTGATTCCATTCTAAACCTTTACCACATCTTCCTCTCAATTTTTTTTTCATAATTGACATCCGACGTTCTGATTCCTACAAATCATTTTATGACAACCATTTACATTATTTCCGAACTAGATGATTTACGTTATTTCCTCAACATTTCTCAGGCAAAATTGATATGAAGATTCAAGAGTTTCAAAGTACAGTTGACAGAATGTGATACGAGACGGAATTGATATAATCGGGACAGTTATATAAGATAAGGAATGATGGTAATAAATAATGGCGGGAAGAGAATGATAAAAGAATCTGTTCTGCTTATCTGTTTAAAAGAGGAACCCATTTTGAAATCAGAGCTATAATATCAAATCCAAAATATGGCCTAGCAAAATCACTGATTTATTGTATTAAGAAGAAATAATTTGTAAGAAGTTACACAAGGTTTGTAAAAATAGCTAAAGCTACATCCTAAGTAAACAAGGAAAAATAAAACAAAACAAAACAACAATAATTCTTTTTTTTTAATGGCTGAAACAAAAGTCGGAAAAACATGTTCGAAAACATTTAAGGTACAATCTAATAATCATATACGTCTATCCAAAATCATGGTACTCTAAATCCTTGTCATACTAGTAAGCAAGGCTACGATAATCACAGAGTCCTTGACTTATGCACATACCTCTATAATCATGGTATTTAACATTTTTGCGATGCCGCTAGCTTGGCTGCGAAAACCTTAAATTCCTACACCCGAGAAATATATCCAAAGTCAGACTATATGTCCTCACCATGCTGGCTAATGTGACTATAGAAGACAAGATTTCCATAACTTAGATGACCTAGCCCATATAATTTCATCTTGCCAAAAATTAAATTAAATCAACAATGAATACCTAAAAAATCAAATTTATCAACGAACATCAAAATTTAGAAATGAACAAAATCTTTCAAATTATATAACTACAAACTCGGATGCTATAGCTAACATCAAGATTCAAATTTCAACAATCTTCATCAAAATCAATAAATACAAACTCAAATTCAATAATAATCCATCAAAATCAAATTCAATAGCAGAAAGTAAAGATAAATCAAATCAAGGAAAAAGAGTTTTCAAATCGGAATTAAACAAGATTCTCAAGGGTCGTCCCAGGAATATCTCAAGGGGTCCTAACTGTGATTGAGTACCTTCAAAATATACATCCTATTCCTACTGCAGGCTGTAGTGGTACTCTAGTTCGAATACCACTACACAAACTCGACCTGCATGGGCCACCACTAAAAACATGTCACGACCCGCACCTACTGTTAGGGTACGAGAACGTAACTACGCCCAGCCTACGCCGCAGTGTCGGCGGTAGAACGTTGTCCTAGGTCACAACATTTAACAATATAATGCTAAGCAGTTTATACTCCCCGAATGGGGGTGACATAGCAGATACAGACTCAATCACATCTAAGGTAGAGCATGATAAGGATAGATAAAACATGAAATCCAAAAGAGATACAGGAGATAGAAGTCTAAGTGTTTAAGATACATAAATCCAGAAATACATCTCAAAACTCAAATACAGTAATCCATAAAGTAAATACAACTCCAGACAAAATAAAATAACTATCTAAACAACCTCTACTGTGTCTCCTCTAGGCTAGCAGGCAATCCCAGGCCATCTGTAAAATTTATCAACAGGTCCAGTCAGGACAGGAGCGAGCATATTACATCTCAACAGTTCATAGCAGGTTAAAAAATATAATCATGCAGTAAAGTAAGATACAGGTACCGAAAGAAATGCTGTATGTAAACAGAGAAAGAGCTGTAATAGAAATATCTACTATAAATAGAGAACTAACATGTGGCTAGTGAGTCAGAGTACAATATAGACATGTAAATGGCATAGGAGATTCTGATGCTATACTATGGAAGAGATTCTGATACTACACTACTTGGATAGTATTCACATGTCTATTTCTACTCCCCCGTATCCCCAATCAATACACAATGATCCAATCAGGTTATGTTATGATACTATGTAACAGCCCCCGAAGGGTGGTAAGCCCCCGAAGGGTGGTAAGCCCCCAAAGGGTGGTAAGCCCCCGAAGGGTGGTAAGCCCCCGAAGGGTGGTACATAGTAGTCCCAAAAATAGGGATTCTAGGAGACTCTGTGATCATAAGAGTATATGTCACAAGTGATCAAAGAACCTGTGAAGCATAGTGATACGTCATGTAAGTGAAACGCACAGAACATGTAGTACCCGATGCTCCCTAAGGATAACATCTCAAGAAGGGATCCGTATAGTACCAATCCGTGGGACCAACGTGACAGTACAAGTAAAGTAATTTAATACAGAAAATAATTCTAAGCAGGATATGAAATGATCAGAGAATGTACTCACCTGATAACCTGAACAGCTGATAAGTATAGGAGTGGTCCAACTGAAGCCACAGAGTCCTATTTAAAGCAACACAGGTTACAAGGTGTTCAAGTTATAATAAATGAATCTCTATAATCAATCTACATTATCCTAGGTTCTTCTAAGTCAAAATAACTAGGTCAACTCCGGTCAATAATCTAGTCAAACTAGGTCAAGTGTTGACTTACAGTTGACTTTGGGTCAACTGGTCAACTCTGGTCAAACATGGTCAATTCTAGTCCAATATAAAGTGTACTTCGTTATTTGTACGTCGAAACTTACGTCACGCAAATCGAGATAAGAAGATTACCGGTAAAATTGATAATCATATTATAGTGATCCACGTGTCCATCTTGTCAGTTTCAGCGATGTGAGATCGCTGGAATTGACTGAGCTCAGTTTCGTTGTACTAATCCCGAAATACGAACATTATAAGAATTAATTATTAATTAATTATAAAAAAGGTTAAACTCAGAGAAATTATCAACAAACATTGTCGGACGATGAAATAAACATCGCCAACGTGTCCAGAATGGTCAAATTAGCTAGGATAGCCTACCCAACGGTCCAATTTGGACACAAGGGCAAAAAGGTAATTTCGGGTCAAAACGGTGTCCGTGTCGGAACCATTTTGCACCGAAAAACGTACAAGAAAACAAGTCTATAAAATATAACAAATTATATGTCCACGAAACCAGAATGACGATACGAACCCAATGGTATCTCCAGAATTGGATTCCGTTGACCCGATCTCAATTTGGTCCGTTGACCAGAACTTGGAATTTCGGTTTGTACGAAAATGCGTGCCGGAGCCAAAGTTCTCTAAACTCAGCAAACTACCTGTCAACGAGTCCAGAATGATGATACGAACTCAACGGTATCTCCGGAATTGGATTCAGATGAGCCGATCTCAAAATGACCTGTTGACCCGGATATTGGTATCCGACTTGCACCGAAATGCGTGTCCGATCCAATGTCTACCAAAACCTGGCAAATTATATGTCAACGAGTCCAGAATGACGATACAAACTCAACGGTATATCAGAAATTGGATTCCGATGAGCCGGCGTCAAAAAGTCCCATTGACCCAGAATGTGGGACCCACTTTGCACCGAAAAACGTGCTAGGGCCCACGTTCTCCAAATCTAACAAATTTTATATGAAAACATGCCAGAACGACGCCACAAGTCTAATGGTAGTGTCAGAAATGAAATCTAGAGTCCCGTGTTCAAAAATAGAATTTTACAAGTTCGAAATTACGAATTCGGACGGCCAACTTTGGCGTCGAATTAAACCAATCAAACAAGCTCACAATGAAATAAAACTGGAGGGATAGTAAGAGGGTTATACCAGCTTCGTACTGGAACTGGTAGCACGCCAAATGGAGCTGCGGTGGAGGAGATACAAGCTGACGAAGTTGGCCCCGTGAAACTGTCCAAATTTAATACAATTAAACGGTCAACTTGGTGGCCGGTTTTGATGTATCAAATGATACAATTAACGGAGAAAAATTGACATGAGTGAAGGTGGATATACCGAGATTGCGACGGAGTGAAGAAATCGCTGATCCAACAGTCGGAGTTTCGAAAAAATGCGCGCGAAGTCGCTGCGACGGAACGCCAAAATGAACTCGATTCCGCGCGCGTCACGACGGGACGTCGTGCAAAACGCACGATTCGCCTCGACGGCGCGTCCCGGAGGATGGTGGCCATCAGGGGGCTGCACGTCGGAGCTCGCCGGAGGATGGGGGGTGCCCACGGCGGCGCGTGGCCGGTCACGGCGGCGCTGCACCGCCCGTGCGCGCGCGCAAGGGGCGCGCCTACAGTTCTCGGCCGGCCGTTGCCCCCGCTGCGTGCGGGGCTGCGCGCGGCGGCTGCACGCGAGGCTGCGGCGAGGGCGACGGGATGGCCAGTGTGGCAGAGTTGGAGGAGGTGGTGATGGCTGAATTATTGTTGGTGGCGGTGGTGGTTGAACGGAGTGGAGATGGTGATGGTTCATTGGAGGAGGAGGAAGGAAGAGGAGGAGAAGAATGGTCGGGGGTCGCCGGACATGGCCGAACAGGGTGGCCAGCCAAGGGGGAGATGAGGTCGAGTGAGGTGGTAGTCGGGTGGGGATGTGGTGTAGTTGCTGTTGTTGTTTTTGTTGTTGTGGTTGTGTGTTTGTTTTGCATGGAAAAGTGAGAGAGAGAAAGAGAGATAAAGTAATAATTAATGAGAAGAGAGAGAATGGGAGAAAAGTTGTCCCATAAAATTTAGGGCCGGCTGTGCATGGGGTGTTGGGGAAAAAGTTTACATGTAGGATTGAATGGATGAGATTCATTTGGAGAATCAAATGGCTAGGAATTAAATGTAGGAAAAGGCCATTCTTATAGATTAAAATCAATGGAAATTTTCTATTAAAATTAAAAAATAGGTAAAAAGAGTACTAGATATTTTTGGGCAAGAATTATGAGGGCGTCATGATGGAGAGTAACATGGAGCTGGGCTGGACTCGGTGGAGCCGAATTGGGTCAAAACTGGATATTGTGCAAAAATCGAATTAAAATTAGGTGTTGATGATCATGAGTGAATAAGTAGCACATAAGGATTCCAATAAATGGGACACAAGTGGCGGATGGTTAGTAGGCTCAATGTGGGCCATGTCCATAGTTGGGGCTGACAGGTTTTGGTCGACAGGGGACCCACAAATCAAGTTGGAAGATAAATGTGACACCGCGGGGTGAAATAAAATCGGGTCACGTGTCGGGAAAGTTGTACGAAGCAAATGGAGCACAAAATGACGTGTCTGAGTAGGACACGAAGGTCATGGGTGACGAGCGTCTCGAGTAGATCATGCATGAGGAGTTAGTTTCAAGAAAATAACTGGTCTTGCGCTCCAAAATTAAAAGTCACGGTAACGTGCTAATAATGATCAAAGAAAAGAGAGAAAAATAATTAATGATCAAATGGTCTAAATCGACCCGAAGTTCAGCGAAGCAAAAAGTGCACAAGGGAACAAGTCTGATTGGGACACTATATACCGTCATGAAGGTAATCCTGTCCACTCCAAAACTTGTGAAGAAGATTTCCAGAGTTGAACATCCCTGACACTCCAAATATCGAAGGCACGGAAAAGCACACTTAAGGAAAAAATAACAGAATAAATTATTTATCAAAACCAATCAATCAGAAAATAAAATAAAATGAAAAAAATCAACCCGAAATTCAGGGTGCTCACAGCATCGGAGGAGAAGTCCATCGTAGGAGCGTTGGTACAGTATTTCAGTAGCCGTATCTTACTAGAACCGGAGCGAGCGCCTTCTGACTGAGACTGCTTCTTTTGGGTCCTCTGGGAGGATTCTGTAGACGGCAAAGTCGATGAACGGGAACCTCAAGTCTCTAACATTTATACTAGTGTGTGTATCCATGACATAAGTTGTCCGCATGCACAGATTGTTTCTGGGGCATGCCAAATCCTAGCCCACCACTGTAATAAAGTGTTGCATGCCGACCGGTACTGCTAATAAGGCCGCGAGGCCGGCCAGAGCATCAGCTTCTATGTTTTATAGCCGAGGCACATGTTCTATGAAGAATTCTGCGAAGGTTGAGATGATGTCCATCGCTACTTTGTGATAAGAGATCAGGTCTTCATGGTGGACCTCGTATTGTTCTCAAACTTGATTAACGACAAGTTTCGAGTCGCCATAAAACTCGAGGTATTCTACCCTCCAGCTGTTTTGCTAACTGGAGTCCCATGATGAGGGTATTGTACTCTGTAACATTGTTGGAGCATGGCTCTGAAAGGGAATAGGCATGCTAGATGACCAGCTTGTCGGGGGAGATCAGGACTACCCCTTCTCCTGCGATGATCTGGCCTTTGGGGCCTGTTCTTAAAGCACCGTCGAAGAATATTCGCCAAATAGAGTTCTCTTCGGTAATGTTTGATTCTCGCACTTCATCGAAAATGTCTTTATAGAGTCTGGACGATTCCAGAATTGGGTGCACGGCTGGGAAATCGGCCAGTGCTTGGCCCTTGACAGCCTTTTGTGGGACAAATACCATGTCATATGGTGTTAACAGTATCGCCCAAGTAACCAATTAGGAATCTAGCGTTCCCGGCTTTGTCATGAGGACTCTCAGCGGATTGACTCGAGAGATGACATAAATTGTCTGTCCCGAGATATAATGTCGAGTCTTCTGGATGGCGAATACTAGCGCTAGACATTCTTTTTCGACGGTGTTGTATCAGTGTTCGGCCCCGATCATTGTCCTACTGACGTAGTAGATGGCTTGCTCGTAGCCCGCATCATTATTCTGGGCCAACAAAGAGCCAAGGGAATGGTTCATTGCGCGGACATAGAGTAGAAATGGTTTACCTACGTTAGGCACCACCAAGACTGGGGACCTCGTCAGATAAGCTTTAATGTCATCAATGTCTTTCTTACATTCTTCCGTCCCGACATAGGAGACTCCCTTCTTCATTAGCTTGGTGAAGGGTTGGCATTTCCCGAAAAGTTTCACAATAAACCTTCGAATGTATGCGAGACGTCCCTGCAAGCCTCGAAGTTCTCTAAGGTTCTCCAAATGTCAACCCCTTGACCAAAATTTTTCCTTTTTATTTATTAATTTGAAAATTTCTTTAATATCTCATTTAGTGTTATGTCTTTTTATTATTCAAAATACAGTAAGGGACCAAAGGATAATATAAGTATTGACAAGGCCCATTATGAAAAGGGTTCATTAAGAGAAAGGGAGTTGTAAATTTAGATAGCTGAGGGGCTTAGCTGAATTATTCAAATTCAAATTCCAACGGCCGAGTAGCAGATAGACTCGAATTTGGATTCGAGTTCCTTTCCCCTATCTTTTTGAATATTCAAATCCTGAAATTCTATCAACCCATGATTTCGATCCTATCCCGAATTGGTATATATGAAGGCTCAATCAAATTCTTCTCGGAAGGTCATCTGTTGTAAACCCTAAAAGAATTACTGCACCTCCCTGTTCAGAAGGAGTTACTAATAGAGAGGGCTCGATTGGGAACTGGACCTTCAATTCTTCAATCAGGTAAGTCCCTCTTTTTTTATCTACCATGCCTTATTATTCCTAGAAACCAGTTGTTTATCTCGATTAATGAAGACCTAGATACTTGTAGAAATGACCAAGAGGAACTAAATAAGATACTTAATGCTTTGTAGCAGTGGAATAGGGAGAGAAAAGTGCAGGGGCAGCCTTACAAGTCATCAAAATAAATGAGTGCACCTAATATCGACACGGAGCCATGTTTACCTGTTAGTTGAGTAAGAAGTATCAGTCGCTTAACTAAGGATCCGTGAGGGTATACCAGTAGGCATCATCCAGTTTTAATGACACAGGGAAATTATCTGCCCATGCCATGTCAAAACCAGTATAAGTATGAAGTATCTGTCGGGCATGGGAATAAATGGACCTGTGACTAATATCTAAAAATAGTCATTCATTCACAAATTCCATATAACACCCTTTCCACAAAAGGTTCAATTTAAGTTATTGGTATAACCATTGATGCATGGTTACGGATATCCAGGGGAGGGTATCAGAGGATCCTAGTTGGGTGTGAGTCGATTGGGAATCAAGGTGTCAAATTGGCAAGTATACACATATAGCTGTGGAAGAGTGCCCATAGACAACCAGGTTGAACTTGAAGGCCAAAATTATCTACCATCTATTATAGGTGATAACATAAAGTTGGGCAAGGATTAGAGTAGATGAGTACGGAGGCCATAGGGTGTCAGACTCTCGGGAGGAGGAAGTGAGATCGATACAATGACTTATAGGTATATTGGGTATACAATCGAGTGACTAAGGGTCCCTGATATCGTACAGGTCTGAGAACAACTGTAGAGAGTAGGAAGACACTAACATATAGCATTATCAGAGTATAGTACCAATGGGATATTTTAGCCATGAATCCTAACTATCTAGGCTAGCCTTGAAAACCTGGGTGTGATTCCATATACTAGTTAAATTATGTCTTTGTATCAGTGTACATGTTCTGTCCCAGAAAGTGGTAGGTGTCAGAGGTATCGGGTGCACTAGAGGAGCTAATAGCAGAGGGTGAACTAACCCCATGTACGATCTCTGATTGGGAGTGCTAAGGGCAGGTTGTGTCTTTATTATTTACAGATAGGACAGAGGCATGCATTGTAGGGTCAAATCGAGGTATCTTTCCTTGCAACTATGAGGATACTGATAGAGGATGGAACTGGAACCCACATATTCTCAAAACTAGATCTTTAATTTGGCCCTTAGAACAACCCAACACTATATTTTGTTGCTGATATTGTATAGTGAGGGGAAAACCCATGAATTCAGGTAAACTGAGAACCATAGGCATATCAGAGCCTTAGAATGTAAACTTGTAGATGCCTAGTCCTGTATAGCAGTCCTAGGAATAGGAATCGAGGATTATACAAACCTCAACAGATGCCTTTACTCATATAGTTGAGTCTTATATGCACCAATCCCCCTTGGTTAGTATCAGTTGAAACCACAAGTGGTTAATCTTCATATGTTCACCCTCATCCTAGGCAATTGCAAAGCATTTGGTTATCCATTACTTGCTTAGGCCAAACCACTACAATCAATGCCAGGTATATCTTGGTTCAGACTATTTCTAGTAGGTTGGTGGTAGGTGTTAAGTCCATACCCATACCAATTGCATTTGTTCTGGTTGTAACTATGTAAATCCTACTTAAATGGCAAGGGAAGTAACTTTAAATGTGAGTATAGGCAAGGATGTACAATGTAACAGTAGTAGGGTTAAGGTTTATGTCAGGCATTAGTGGTGGTATTGTAGGATACATAGATAAATACTCATTTATGGCACAACATATTTAGAGGCCTATTAGGATGGTAAATGGAGTACCATGACCTAGAAACCTAACCAATAAAGAGATGGGCTACTTATTCATATTAATTGTGTATTGACATTATGCATATGGTATAATAGGTTACTGGGACCGAGATACGGACTTGACCCGTGCCAACAGCTCAGGACCACAGGCAAGTATACCTTGCCTTTCTACATAGCTTTATTTACATGCACTGTCTTTCATTATTCAGTTATTCAGTTTTTCTCATTATTGTTGACATGTACTTTTCATATGATGTTAGTATTTTATTTTTATTGATATATAGCCCTTGTTCACAGCTAGTCTTGTGTCTTATTGGTCGTGTTCACTTGTGCCTTGATTGAGTCGTGTCACGGATCGAGAAGTCATGAACTGAACTGCTTTACCTCCTTGTCTTGAAATCTTGAAGCTAACTTGCGAGTCCACATTAGGGGCGAGGGTTAGTAGTTATTGTTCCACACCTGTGAGTCCACACTAGGGGCAAGGGTGATTCTAACTTGCGAGTCCATATTAGGGGCGAGTGTAGAAGCATGGAAAAGAATAAAGAAAGGTCCATGCGGCCAAGGATCCCCATGCGGCTCAGAGAGCCCATGCGGCTCAGGGGTCCATGCGGCTCAAGAGTCTATGCGGCTCAAATAATTCCATGCGGCCCAGAGAGGAGCCACGTGGCCTTCAACAGCTCTTTCCTTCGTCTTTTGCTGCATTTAATGCCCTGATGGCTGACAGCTCTGATATAAAGGCGCAATAATAACTGACATAATGGCGTGTTCCTAGGGAAAAGGAGAAAATCTTCTCACAGCTGGCAGAATCCTCCGAATCTCGAGGCATGCGGCTGCTGCATTTATGCGGCCGCCCACTTCATGCGGCCGCCCATCTTCATGCGGCTGCATCCGTTATGCGGCCGTCTATCTTTATGCGGCTGTTCATCCTCATGCGGCTGTCCATCTCCATGCGGCCGCTCATCCTCATGCGGCCCGCTCATATACGGCTCTGCCAAGACAGCCCAGCCGAGACACGTGGCGCTCTTCATGATAATCAAGACACGTGGCAGTCTTACCCCCCTGGAAACTATGGCTGATTGCGATTCCTAACAAAATCAGATTTGTTGCAATCACCATAATTATCCTGATCAGGTCAAATCAAGCAAATTGGACACATGGCAGGCCATTACAAGTCGCAAATATTCATGGAAATCAATATTTATTGTCCACAGAGATTTAATGCAATCACATTAATTGCTTAAATCTATTATATTCGAGATGGATGGCCCAGATTAATTAACTCTCAGGCCGCCGACTTTTGAGAATAGGCAATCATTGCAAACCCTAATGATGCCCCCCACTCTTATAAATAGCAAGGTGCCATTCCCTTGCGAAAGGATCAAGAAAGAATTAGGGAGAGAATATATAGAGATCGAAAGGACAGAGGAGCATATACAGAGAGAACAAGGAGAGCATTTCTTCATCAACGCCAAGCAGTTCTTCTCCAGAGCCAAGGCCGCACTCGATCGTCCAAGGAGTAAGGCAGAGCTGCCGTCGCTTTCCCGAGCCTCTATCGTCACCCCCAGAATCTAAAATAAACAATTGTACTTAGATTGCTGTACCTAAGTTTTTGTCCCTAGGCTTTCTTTGTACGAGCGAGTTTGTATTGTGAGTCTAAGTTCAGTCCTCCGATATAATTACTCTGTTCTTTTATATTTCATGGCAAACACGATGGCAACTTTGCTGGAGACTAACTTCTCCATGGCTGAGGAGTTGGTGACGCAATCGGATACATCCAAACTTGGCTCCACGCAACCGAAGATGGTCGTCCGCTTCGACCAACAGACGTTTGAAGAAATGCTCTCCGACGGGAGCGCTGGCCCGGTCCAGAAGCAAACCCGCACAAAGAAGGCTCGCAGAGAGTGGAGGCCAAAATCATTTGCTCCTCCCCAGGCCCTGGACGGAGTACTCTCTGCTGCCCAAGACGGCGAAGGCGACTCTCATGCGCCCCCACTTCAAGCCATAGAGGACTCTGTTGTCCCCAAGTCCGACAGAGGAAAGCACTACGATGCTGGACTTGCAGGGACAAAGAGTGATTCTATGTGCTCCAAAAAGAAGCCAAACACTCATGCGGCCAAGACTGCCAGCCGTATGCATGATGCTCATGCGACCGAAATTGTCAGTCGCATAAAGAATATCCATACGGCCAGAACTTCCAGCCGCATGGAAAAAACTCATGCGTTTGAGACTTCCAGCCGCATAAAGAAAGCCTATGTGGCCACAACTGCCATCCGCAGGAAGACTGTTGATTCCAGCCACATGCCGCCTGCTCCACGCGGCTCAGTCTTCGATCGCCTCTCCTATGGTCCTGATCTCTCATGCTTCCGAAAAAACATGTCTGACTCTCTCCAGCACCACTTAGACTCTTCCTACTATGTGCCCTCACGCACTAGAGTGAAGAATTCTAGGGCAGCGCGAGCTTGGAAAGCTCAGTCCGCTGTCCTGACCTCTGACCATCCGAGCGTTCCATATATGGTTATGCGAGCCTCTGATGGGAAGTTGTACAGAACCACTCGAGTCCAGCCCCCGGCGGCAAACGTACAGAGTGGTTCCCAAAAGTCTCATAAAATCCAGGAAGCAAACATGGTCGTTCCGAACCCGTCTGACTTGCGTGAGGCTATCCTCCACAAGCACAAGGAAAGAGAAGAGGCCTCGGTATGCAAAGAGTCCTTACATGGACGTCTCTGTACCCAGGTCATTATCAATTTCTGTTGCAACAATGCGACAGCAAGAGAAGACCGACAGTCTGTTTTCCAAAGGCTGAATGACCAAGCTCAGAGGACGAAGCGCCTCCCGTCGTCTCTTGCAACTCTACTCAGAAAATCCTCGCCGATGGGAGAGGGAAGAAGATAAACGTCCCCAGCCCGAAGATTTTAACCACTGTGACAAAGAAACTGTCGTCTAAACGGTTGTCCACTACCAGAGTTTTCCAAGGTACCCGTTCGAAGATAAAATCTACTACAGTAGGAGATTCATCATCCACACCATTGGGGGTTACTGAAATTGGAGGTAGCACTCCTCAGAACATCCACGATAATCTGATGTTCCAAGGAGACGAGTCTGGGGAAACAACTCTCCCATCAGATACAGCAGGTGCCGACGTCCCCGAGGACGTCCACGACTCTCAAGATGAAGCAAGCTCTGAAGCTGGTGGTACTATTCTTTCTGAGTCCGAACCAGAGGAGAACATTTCCACATACCCCGATGACTTCTCTGTACAAGGGTATGATTCAGAGGGCACGTCGTCCACCGTCCCTTCCATCTCGACTCGCGTTAGGACGGCGTTCGTGACAAGCGACGATCAAGATGGCCCCAGTGATCGCCAGCACATCGACACTCTGGAGGCTATACTGCATACTTTGGTCAAATCTGTGGACAAGATTAAAGCGGCTCTTCCAACTCTGCAAGGAGGGACGCCGGGCCAAACAAGCGCAGGTCCTGCTGTCAATGCGGACTCGAACTCAGCAGCACCAAACCCGGGTAATAATCCTCCTGAAATGATGGCTCCCACCGCTGCGAATGAGGCCAGAAAAGCAAGAAGAGAGGTCTAGGAGCTCCGAACCATGTTTCACGTTCGAGAAACCTCTTAAGACCTCAGAATACGACAACCATACCCTGCTGCATGGAGGGATGTCCCCTTCCCACCAAGATATAAGCCGTTCAACATCAATCCCTATGATGGCAAGACCTCCGCGAGTCGATACATCACTTACTTCGAGGTCACCACCGACCATCTGCCCCATGACGATGCCATCCTTACGCGATTAATCATCGGGGCATTGGAAGGGGTCGCCTTCGACTATTATCGCTGAACTCATATTCCAAATTCTAGATTATTGAGTCATGTACTCGTCGGTACCGTAGAACTCACATTCTCCAAATTCTAGATTGTCGAGTTATGTACCCTCCGGTACCGCTGAACTCACATTCACAATATCCTAGATTATTGAGTCATGTACCCGCCGGTACCGCTGAACTCACATTCTCCAAATTCTAGATTGCCGAGTTATGTACCCTCCGGTACTGCTGAACTCACATTCACAATATCCTAGATTATTGAGTCATGTACCCGCCGGTACCGTTGAACTCATATTCTCTAAATTCTAGATTGCCGAGTTATGTATCCTCCGGTACCGCTGAACTCACATTCATAATCTCCCAGATTATCGAGTTATGTACCCGCAGGTGCCTCTGAACTCACACTCCGATCACTCTTTCAGGTAGTAAGTCATGTATGACCATACCTCTGAACTTATTTCTCTGAAAGAGCTCCTCCCTCATGATCCACTACCCGCACTCTCAGTACACAAAAAGGGTAACAGATCCACAAATTTTTAAAACGACCACGTCGATGTTACCTCTGAGTCGTTTCACTTCCGCCAAAAACAAATCACCCCTCTACATAGAACTTCCATATCCTCATTACCTCTGAGTCGTTCTGTGTACCCCTTTATGGAGCCTACTCCTGCCATGTCCTCATTACCTCTGAGTGGGAAGGCTCCATCGAAGAAACCTTCATGCTTGCCATGTTCTCATTACCTCTGAGTAAGTATGTTGGTCCTCTCCCAACTTATTATCCGTATCCAGAACCAGGGTACACCAAAGATAATAGGTCCACAAAAAGCCTCCCGTTGGGGCAACTACTACAAGCAAAGAACAAAGCGAATGCTTTCTGTTCAAAATTAGTTACAATCACATGAGCAAGCCAAAAAAGTATTCTATTATTTCATTCAGACGAGAAGGAAAAAAGATTACATTGATGTCCAAAAAGAAGCAAAACACAAACTGCAGCTAAAAACAGACAGAAATATCAAGACAAAAGACGGACATTTATGAGAGCCCACGAATCCTAGTTGCGGGGGCGCATATACCAATCCTTCAACCATTTTGCATATGAAGGATGTACTTGAGCAAAGTCCTCGTCCGAAGTAGGAAGGTCAGAACACCCAGTACTACCGCCGTCAGACTGGGGCTCCTCCTTTACAGCAATGGGCGTCAGCTCTCCTTTCTGTTCCTCTGCTTCCGATGTTACCTCCTCCTTAACAAGCGAGGATTCTTGTTTGGAAGAGGGCAGCAACTCTTCCTTCACGATGATCTCAGCCTTCGATAGGGTTGCTGCAAGAATCAAAGATAAAAAGAAATAAAGTCAAGAGATGGTCAGAGCCTTACGCAGGGGACTCATACGGATCTGATCGACAGGTCGTTATGTGATTCGGTTTACGAAGTGCTCATACGGCCCACTAAGATAACTCCCATATAGCTCGGACATGGGGTATACCCCCATACAGCTCGGTTATGGGATATGTATGCGGCCCATACAACTCGAAACAGTTTGTATTAAAGCCTTGTGCATAAAGCATGCAACAGAGCCGTCGTTAGGGTTTCAAAGAATATGACTTTCCCAAATTCTTACCATTAACAGCAGAACGAACATCGAAGTGAGCTTCGAGTGCCGCAGCCGACGAAGACGCCGCCTTCTTATCCTTCGCCGCAACAGTCTTCTTGGGAGCCATCGGTGATCGAAGAAGATGATGACAATCGGGACATGAGAGATTTGAATTGAAGGAGAAAGCAAAACAAAACCGACTCCTCGGATTTTGCCCCCTCTCTCATAAAAGAGATTCACCCAGGGCATAAAATCCAAAGATTTAATGAACCGACCCTTGGGATTCCCCCAAAAGACGGCTCTAAAACGAATTAAAGGTAATCAATGCAAAAGAATTGCATACGTGGTAGGATGACGTGGCAAGGAGCTCATGCGTCCAGACAGCCTATGCATCCAGAAAGTCCATGCGGCTGGTTCGCCAATGCGACTCAGATGGCCATGCGGCTGAGGAGGCCATGCGGCTCGGACATCCATGCGGCCAGAACATCCTATGCGGCCAGAGGAATTTATACATATCCATGCTTCTTATTCAAAGTATTTCAATTTTGCAAATTGAAAACTTTGAAGGGGGTCTTGTAGAAGCATGGAAAAGAATAAAGAAAGGTCCATGCGGCCAAGGATCCCCATGCGGCTCAGGGGTCCATGCGGCTCAAGAGTCTATGCAGCTCGAATAATTCCATGCGGCCCAGAGAGGAGCCACGTGGCCTTCAACAGCTCTTCCCTTCGTCTTTTGCTGCATTTAATGCCCTGACGGCTGACAGCTCTGACAAATGACAGCTCTGACATAAAGGTGTAATAATGACAGACATAATGGCGTGTTCCTAGGGAAAATAAGAAAATCTTCTCACAGCTGGCAGAATCCTCCGAATCCCGAGGCATGCGGTTGCTGCATTTATACGGCCGCCCACTTCATGTGGCCGCCCATCTTCATGCGGCTGCATCCGTTATGCGGCCGCCTATCTTTATGCGGCTGTTCATCCTCATGCGGCTGCCCATCTCCATGCGGCCGCTCATCCTCATACGGTCCGCTCATATGCGGCTCTGCCAAGACAGCCCTGTCGAGACACGTGGCGCTCTTTATGATAATTGAGACACGTGGCAGTCTTATCCCCCTGGAAACTATGGATGATTGCGAATCCTAATAAAATCAGATTTGTTGCAATCACCATAATTGCCCAGATCAGGTCAAATTAAGCAAATTAGATACGTGGCAGGCCATTACAAGTCGCGAATATTCATGGCAATCAATATTTATTGTCCACAGAGATTTAATGCAATCACATTAATTGCTTAAATCTATTATATTCGAGATGGACGGCCCAGATTAATTAACTCTCAGGCTGCCGACTTTTGAGAATAGGTAATCATTGCAAACCCTAATGATGTCCCCCACTCTTATAAATAGCAAGGTGCCATTCCCTTGCGAAAGGATCAAGAAAGAATCAGGGAAAGAATATATAGAGATCGAAAGGACAGAGGAGCATATACAGAGAGAACAAGGAGAGCATTTCTTCATCAACGCGATACAGTTCTTCTCCATAGCCAAGGCTGTACCCGATCGTCCAAGGAGTAAGACAGAGTTGCCGTCGCTTTTTCGAGCCTCTATCGTCACCCTCCAGAATCTAAAATAAACAATTGTACTTAGATTGTTGTACCTAGGTTTTCGTCCCTAGGCTTTCTTTGTACGAGCGAGTTTGTATTATGAGTCTAAGTTCAGTCCTCCAATATAAATTATTCTGTACTTTTATAATCAATGACAAACAGTGAGGGTTAGTAGATATCTGTCCGCACCTGCGAGTCCACACTAGGGGCGAGGGTGTTTCCTTAAAGCTAACCTGCGAGTCCACACTAGGGGCGAGGGTTAGTAGTTGTTCAAACCTGCGAGTCAACACTAGGGGCGAGGGTTTGAGTATTCGATTTGGTTATCCGTTGACATCTTGACATGAGTTCTCTCATCGTCGTTCAGCAGTTCATTTATGTATAGTCCGTGTACAGATTTGTGTTTTATTCATTGCTTAGTTTTACTTGTTTATTTTGGATTTTTCTCCAAGCATAATAAACTGTTAGAAAGGCTCGTTTTTATGTATCTTGCTAGTCCTCTGAGGACCTGATGATCTCTTCAGGTTAGCCGAGTTTGAGTCAGTAGCAGACGAGTGGATTTGAGTTAGCATCAGGTCGCGTTGCCTTGCAGTTGAGGTTGCCTTGATTAGCAGGTTGTACTCAGTTAGTTATTTTTTGTATTTCTCTATTTCCGTCTATTGGTAGTGGATTTGTGTCCACCGGACGTGACATTGATTCTTGTAGACATTTATTTATATTCATTATTATTCAGTTCCAAGTCTTATTCATAGATCTTGGTTGTGATTTGATTATTTATGTGGATAAGATATAGATTTCCCCCGTGATTATAGATTCAGTGACTTGTGAGTTTAGACAACGTTCTACTGTCGACACTGCGGCGTAGGCTGGGCTTGGACACGTCTTGTATCCGAAAAACGGGTGTGGGCCGTGACAAGGTTTTTTGGTGGCCCATGTAGGTCTACGTTAATCACTTCGGTTATGTCACTGTACTTGTAACACCCAGTGTTCTAAATAGGGATAATTTTGAAATTTTGTGATTTTAATTACTAATTATGATATTTAAATAATAATATGATTTTTAGTGATTTTTAATCATTTTAAAACTGTTTAAAAATTATGACTTTAGTTTTTGATGTGCAACTAGTGAAATCCTAGAGACTGTCTGCCCTAGAGCCTAACCATGTGATTGGGATTCTTATTTATTATTTTTAGCCTAGAGATAATTTCGTCATTTTTGACTTATTAGAATTATTTGATTAATTATTGGATTGACGGTTGTTGATTTTGACTTTTACTAGTTGTGACTTAAAAGACAAACCTAGATGTTGACCCTAGTTATGGTGACTTGGTAGACAATGGTGAGACCCTAGTCTAACTTAAGTCAATCTAAGTTAGTCATGTAGGAATCAAGACTTGAATAGAAGGCTTAGTGAATTGGTCAATAGGCTTGAGGCTTAGGAGATTGATTTCTAGACTTGTGCTAGTTGGCCCATGGCCCATGACTTGAAACCCTAACTTTCACTTTATGACTAGCCACTAGGGCTCCCCTCCCTATAAATAATCTCCTCATTGATTGTTCTTGCCTCTTTGTGATATTTCAACAAATTGAAGAAAGAGGTATATAGCAATTTTCCCTAATTCATAACTTCCTCATTTTTAATCCTTTTTGACCCAAATCTTTTGCACATGAATCTAATTAACCCCTTCTTGCTATTCATGGAGAGTAATCTCAGGTTTAAATCAATTTGGAGATTTTAGCTAGCAAGGAGATTCCCCCCTTTTTGAAGCTTTTTATTAAAAGCTCAACCAATAGGTAAACCCTCACAATCACCATTAGATTTTGATTTCTTTGCATGAGTGCATAGCCCTAGGAGTCCCCTAGCTGCTAGCATAGGTTTGGTGTCGAGTCGTGTCCATTTCATATCTGTATCGGACACATATCAGTCTATGCAGTGAACTGTTTGATGAAATGCCACACTCATATTTATTTCTTTATTTTTGAAAAGTGTTTGAAGGGTTTTGTAGATATATATATGAGTACTTTAATTTTTGTGAAGAGGTGATAGTGTTTTTGTGTCTGTGTCAGGTGCACGAGGGGTTGGACACGCTGCGTACTGACTCGATTCAGTGCCCTGCTACCTCGTGTCCATTTTTCCCTGGACACGACACTTCGTGACACCAAAATTGGTATGTACGTTCCCTAGGTGACTGACACGAAGACCCTAAAGTTTAGTTGGTTATTATTTAGTGGATGGGATGTTATTCGAACCGTACTGTTCGTGCATTGACAGAACACGTGCACAGACACGCGACTGACACTGATGTCGTGTCCCATCTAGACACAGATTGGATACGATTCAGGGTGGTGAACTCCTAGCCCTATTCTAGGCGAACCTATAGGCACGAGCACGTGTCCTATTTCATATCGTGTCGTGTACACGAGTGATGTGCACGCGTGCACGATGCTGTCTAGTGCACAGTCTTGTGTCTATGTTTGTTGTGTTTGGACACGTCTGTATCGACTTGGTTGGACATGAAATGACTCTATGATACGTGCACGTGTGTGTCTTGCTTTACCAACCTTCAATTTGTAATATTAACTTGTTTTGATGTTCGAAATGTTCGATTTCCTATTTTTCTGATACGTTAACCCAGTATCAGTATATATGTCACTCTGTTCGATGTTTAATTCATTTCGAATGATGTTTCTGTTGACACAAAATCACAGTCAACCAAATATTGATACAATTGACAATATGATACCTGTCATAATTCAATATGACACATCAAGGCTGAACTCAGTATAGACGGACGACGGCTCGTACCTGCAGTGTTCTATGTTTCGAGTCTGTATCTTATACTTTTTTTGAGTCTAGATAAATGTAAACTGAGTCGCACTGAGTACTTTGGGCCTTTACCTATACCCAAACTACAAACCAAAAGCTCCACCAAAACCAAACTAGCCCATACAGCCCATTAGAACTATTCTGTCTTGTGGAGACAGAGTTCGGGCTGAACTCTGCCTCCACACAGAGTTCGGTCCGAATTCTGTCCCCTAAAATCCAGGACCCTAATTTTTAGGGTTTGTTGTATGCTAGTTGTCCAACGGCCAAAAATTTGAATTCTTGACCCAGAATTCTGGTCGAATTCTGCCTACCAAGAATCCTATAAATAGGCCTTGAATTCTCACTTTTCTAATCATCCAATCTTCTCTTCTCTTCTCTCTAAAGCCTTATACAAGCCTTACCCTTCTCATCTACTAGCCACAAGCTCCATAAGCCTCAAAGTGCTCAGTGCTCTTCATTTAGGAGTTTGTGCAAGAGTTCAAAAAGTCGTTTGGGAAATTCCAAGCATCGCCACTGCGATCTCTGTAAGAAGTTGACGTGCTCTTCTAAAGAAAAGGCACGGGGTGTAACTACTATTTCACAAATAGTAGATTTAATCCTTAGCTAGAGTTCTCAGGCCTGGACTAGTCCTCCATGAGGGAAACCAGGTTAAAATCGGCTGTATTTGCGTATGCTTTCTCGCTCTTTATTATTTCCGTATTTACTCTGATTATTTATTGTTGGTGAAAGAATTTAATTTTTAATTGGATATTTTTGTCATAAACTCTATTCACCACCCTCTAGAGTTTCCTATTTGTTCTTCAATTGGTATCAGAGCTCTGTTCTCTCAACAAGGACTAACATCCTAGAGCTGATCCATGGCAACCACACAATCTATGCTTTCCAATCACGGTGAAAGGCAGTCCACTCATTGGCCTCCCCTATTTGATGGAACAAACTACACCTATTGGAAAACAAGGATGAGTTTTTATCTCAAGTCGCTAGACTTCGACCAATGGACCATTGTTACCGATGGTTACAAAAAGCCCGCCAGGATAGTTGTCAATGGTGATCTCGTCGAGAAACCCTACGACAAATATTCTGACGAGGAAAAGAAATATGTGAGTCTAGACGCGAGAGCTATTAATGCTTTATTTTATGCAATAGACAGGAATGAGTTTAACAGGGTCTCAACATGCACCACCTCTCACGAAGTATGGAGACTTCTAGAAGTGATGCATAAAGGAACCACCCAAGTCAAGGAGTCGAAAATAAGTCGTCTCACTCAAGAATATGAGGCGTTCAAAATAAAGCCTAATAAGACGATCACACAAATGTTTACAAGATTCCTCGACGTCATCAACCCCTTGTCATCTCTCGGCAAACAATATATAAATCACGAGAAGATCCGCAAGTTACTTAGGGGGCTACCAAAAATTTGGAACCCTAAGGTAATAGCTATCATAGAAGGCATTGATCTCACCATAATGTCTATGGAGACTTTGATGGAAAAGCTGATGACTCACGAGCTTGACCTCAATGACTTCGAAGAGCCTGCTCCAAAGGAAAAGGAGATTGCCCTTAAAGCTCATCGTCGAAGGGGTGATCCTGAAGAAACTGATGACGACAACTCGAAAGGTGATGATCAAGCTCTCCTGGTCCGCAACTTCAAGAAATTCCTTCGCTTCAATCGAAGAAAGAATGAACAACAAGAAGATGACGAAGAAGCACCAACATGCTACGGCTGCAAGAAGACTGGACACGTCCGAAAAGACTATCCATTCGCAAAGAAAAGCAACCGATATGAGAAGCCTATAAGAAGTCTTCCTCAAGAAAGTATGCCAACACTAGCATTTGGCATAAAAGCGAAGCTAGTGACTCCGAGGAAGAAAAGGACTCCCTTCAAGACACCGCCAATATTTGCCTAATGGCAACATCCGATAAGGTAACAAGCGATACTCTCGATGATTTCACTTTTGGTGAAGTTGGCGATGCATTCAATGATTTACTAAATGACGACAAGAAAGTCATTAGTAAATATAAGCATACCAAGGAGAAGATCAAAAGCTATGAAGTCGAGATTCAAAAACTCTCTTCCTTGCTTAATAATGTTAGAGACACACCACCCACGGAAGTCACTAATGTGGTGTCTAAGCTTAAACTAAGCCTACATGATGCCGAAGCACGTATTAAAAAGCAAACATGTGAGATCACAGCACTCAACACTGAGCTCATTAAAGAAAAGAACAGACACAAGATCTCTATTGCTAGAATTGATGGTTTAAATGCTAAGTACAATGAACTGCATGCTGCCTCTAAGAAATTAGAGATTAGATTGGGAAAACAGGTTGCTTAACCTCAAACCCAATCACATAAGACACACACAAAGCACAAGACTACTCAACATAGTCAAAACACGTCATCCACATACAATACGTAAACATGCTTACAAGTACACGTACTTCCATACAGCACATAAACCACATGTACATAGAAATCACTCTCATAACTATCATTCTACTGCTACACACAATCACCATACAGCACGTAGACATAATCATCACTATGCTACATATAGACATAACCATCATCCTGCTGCCACATATAATCACTATCCTTCTGTTCCACACAACTCTCACCATGCTGCATATAGACACCATCAACATGCTCCCAATATAAATAGGAATGCTATTTTTACCTATTGTGGATTACATGGACACATCTCACCATAATATAGAATTAGAAGATTAGTAGATATAAATCTATATGCTTGGGTGCCAAAAACTAACATTTCAGGACCCACAAGAACTTGGGTACCAAAGGTCACATCTACTCTTGATGTAGGTGGACCTTCCCTCCTCAACTAAAAGTAAGTGGATTCTCGATAGTGGATGCTCACGACATATGACAGGAGACGTAAATCTTTTCGCATCACTATCGATGAAGAGGGAAGGGTATGTATCCTTCGACAACAACTTAAAAGGATACATCATAGGTAATGGTACTATTGGTCATCCTCATTCTCCTGTAATAAAGGATGTCTGCCTAGTGACCGAGTTAAAGCATAACCTGCTCAGCATAAGTCACCTTGCTGATCATGGATATGATATTAACTTTAGACAAAATAAATGCTATATTTATGATAGGTCAACAGGAGATATCGCTTTTGAAGGGATAAGAGAAGATAACATTTATATTTTCTATCTATCTAGAGATTCTAACAGTACAGGAAGATGCCTCTATGGTCACAAGGATGAGAGATTACTATGGCACCAGCGTCTTAGTCATGCCAATATAGATACTATATCTAGGCTGTCGACTAAGAAGCTAGTAAGAGGCTTGCCCGACATCACATTCAAAAAGGACACGGTATGTGCCGAATGTGAGTTGAATAAGGCCACCAAGTCCTCATTTCATTCTATAAACACTGTAAGTACAACTAGACCCTTGTAATTACTTCATATGGACTTATTTGGTCCTAGTAGAGTAGCCAGTCTTGGTAGAAAACTCTATACTTTCGTTATAGTAGATAATTTTTCTAGATTCACTTGGATTTTCTTTCTTTCAAGCAAAAGCAATACAATTTCTGTTTTCAAAATCTTTGCTAAAAAGGTTCAAAACGAAAAAGGCTACATGATTACTCAAATTTGAAGTGATCATGGTGGCAAATTCGAAAATACTGATTTTGAAAAGTTTTGTGACTTAAATGGTTTTAATCATGAGTTTTCTTGTCCTAGAACTCCTCAACAAAATGGTGTTGTGGAGCGGAAGAATATGACTCTTGGCGATATGGCTAGAGTCATATTGAATAAATTTTCACTTCCGAAATATTTTTGGGCTGAAGATGTCAGTACAGCGTGCCATATTTTAAATAGGGTACTCATTCGACCTATTACGAAGAAAACACCCTATGAGCTTTGGTTTGGAAAAACTCCAAATGTTTCATATTTTAGAGTTTTCGGTTTTCGATGTTTTATCCTTAACAGTAAAGACAACTTAGGCAAATTTGATACCAAAGCTGACGACGGTATTTTCCTTGGCTATGCTGCCAAGAGCAAGGGATATAGAGTATTCAACAAACGCTCATTAATTGTTGAAGAGTCTACGAATGTGACTTTTGGTGAGGATAACAGTGCAGCAGCTAGTCCTGACAATGATGTTGAGCCATCAACTTCTACGTAAATGAATACCACCACTGAGACCAGTTCTCTGGAGGGCTTGCCAAAGAAATTCTCTTTCAAGCCGTCACATCCAGAAAACTTGGTAATAGGTGAGGTTTCACGCGGAGTAAGTACTCGATCATCGTTAAGAGACTCCATTGCTAGCACTGCCTTTATTTCACAAATTGAGCCTAAAACTGTTTTAGAAGCTTTCAATGATGAGTTTTGGATTTCTGCCATGCAAGAGCAACTCAACCAATTCGAGAGGAGCCAGGTCTGGGAACTTGTTCCTAGGCCAGCCAATCACTCGATTATTGGTACGAAAAGGTTTTTTCGGAACAAAGTAAATAAAGATGGTTCAGTTACACGCAACAAAGCTCGTCTAGTAGCTCAAGGATACAACCACGAGGAAGGTATCGACTACGATGAGACGTATGCTGCTGTTGCAAGACTAGAATCCATTCGGATGTTTTGTGCATTTGCTAAGTTTCAAAATTTTAAATTGTTTCAAATGGATGTTAAAAGTGCTTTTTTGAATAGATTTATTAAGGAGGAAGTTTTTGTAAAACAATCCCCTGGTTTCGAAAATCATAAATTTCCTGACCATGTTTTCAAACTCAAAAAGCGCTATATGGCCTCAAACAAGCCCTTAGAGCTTGGTATGAACGCCTAAGCAATTTTTTGCTAGATAAAGATTTTTCAAAAGGGAAAATTGACACTATACTGTTTATCAAAAGTTTTCAAAACACTATTCTTTTGGTGCAAATTTATGTAGATGATATCATATTCATTTCTATTAATGAAAATCTTTGCCAAGATTTTACAAAGTGTATGCAGAACGAATCTAAGATGAGCATGATGGGGGAGCTCACGTACTTCCTTGGATTACAAGTCAAACAAACTTCGTAAGGAACTTTCATCAGTCAGTCTAAATATATAAAGGATATGTTGAAGAAGTTTGATCTTGACAACGTCAAACCAATCAGCACCCCTATGGCTACTTTGACCAAGCTGAAACCTGATAAAAGCGACAAACCTATTGACCAACGTAAGTATCGAGGTATAATTGGTAGTTTACTTTATTTAACTGCTAGTCGCCCCGGTATCATGTTTAGTTTTTGTCTGTGTGCTCGCTATCAAGCTAGTCCTAAGGAATCACATATGTCCGCCGTTAAGCGTATCTTTTGATACCTTAAGGGTACTGTTACAGTGGGCTTATGGTATCCCAAATCCACATCCTTTGACCTTATTAGTTATTCGGATGCTGATTTTGCTGGATGCAAAGTCGACCATAAAAGTACAAGCGGCATGTGTCATTTATTAGGTAAGGCTCTAGTCTCTTAGTTTAGCAAGAAGCAGAATTCTGTCGCACTATCCACAACAGAAGCTGAATATATTACAGTCGGTCATTGTTGTGCACAAATTCTGTGGATAAAGCAAACCCTCGCAGACTACAACCTTTCTTATATACACATTCCTATATTCTGTGATAACACTAGTGCCATCAATCTCACTAAGAACCCTATATGTCACTCACGCACGAAACACATTGAGATTCGTCACCACTTTTTGCGTGATCACCAGCAAAATGGCACTATAAACTTAGAATTTATTGACACAGATCATCAGCTAGCAGATTTCTTTACAAAACCACTATCCGAAGAGCGGTTTAACTTTCTTTGTCGTGAACTCAGAATTTTGGACGAAGCAGTTATTCATTAAAGTAACCTGCATAAATATCGATTATGTCTCGATTCCTTATGATGACTTTGCTATGGGTACAAGCCGAAAGTATCCTTCTAACAACAAGGTATAAAAGCCTAAGCGACACGGTGCACTATTCCTCAGGACTACCGCTAGCTAGGATCCGGCCCCTGCAGCTAACCCATGGCAGTTTCACCATACTGAATTATGGCATAATTCCTTGTTTATTACATGGTATACTTTTATCTATAACTTGCTAAATTCAAATTTTCGAACTTCATGTTATTCTTTTGATTTAAGCTTTCACTCTTTGAAAATTCTCTACTTGGATTTCTTACTTTTGCATATTCATACTTCCATTACTTTATTCTTACTCATTTTTTCAACTTTAACTTTTAGCCTGATTTCTATTCTGGCCGCAGAACCCAGAATTCGGGCCGAACTCTGCCCAATACAGAGTTCGGGCCGAATTCGGTCTGGTCTTTCCAGAACTGCATGTGGGCTCAACCGTTGATCTGTAATCAATCCAATGGTCCAGATTCACTCCGACCATTCGAACCCCTAACATTATAATCGGGTTCTCCCTCTCTCTCTCCTCCATTGCCACCTTCTAAACTTCTCAAAACACCACCTCTTCAAACCCTAACCCTAGTTCTTCTATTCTAGTACATCTTTCTTCTCCAAATTCAAGGAGAAGATTTCTTGCACCATTCTCTTCCATCTTTCATCAACTTTTTGAGGTATAATTTCACGATTCTCTCCATCTCAATTTTTTAAATTTTCTTCATTACTCATGGCTCCTAAGTTGTTTAATAGAGGAAAGAGGCTTCGAACCGAGGGTGTATCCTCTTCGAATCCTCCTCTTCGTGTTAAACAACCCATTGAACAACCTATTCAACAACCCATTCACCCGTTGTTCAATCCACCTTGTCCTCTTGACCCCAACACGTATGATAACCAAATATTTGTGTCACTAGACGCTTCTAACGAATGGTTTAGAAATTTTCGATCACATCCCGAGTACGCGGGTCATCCTATTAACTTCACCATATTTTTACAATATGAGATTCCTATTCCATGATTTATGTCTTGATGAACTTGTCACTACAAATTCAGTTATCTATCTAAATGCTATTCAAATGTTTTATTGCAATCACTCATGATGATACACGTTTATATTCACGTATTGCTGGCATTGATATTTCTTTTGATGACTTTGACTTGGCCGAATACCTTGAAATTTTGGAGCCCAACTCATGGGAGAAACTTGTCGAAGCTCGCAAGTTTCAATTCCCCGATGGATCATCCCTAGAAAGCTTTAAGGACGATTTGTGTACTCCAAACACACGTCCACGCAAGCTTCTTGCCAAGTTTCTCAATCCTTACTTCTATGAACTTCATCGTATTGTCTTCAACACCATTCTGCCCAAAGCAGGATCGACTGATGAGGTTACATATTTTGAGATATCTGCTTTGTATCACCTATATTTTCATGTTCCATTTAATCTTCAACGTGCCATGATGGACTGGATGATTAATGCTAGGAAGAAGCCAAGGTCTTTGGTCTATGCTCTCTATATTCCTATGATCTTTCATATTTTTCATGTCCCACTTGATGAGTGCCAATTCCTACCTGCCCCTGCCTTCCTCTCTAAGGCATGGCGGCTTCAGGCGGTAGTTGGCTCACTGCTGAGTCTGAGCACACCGATGCTCAGGCGGACGCTCCTGCTCTTGGACAGGATGCGCCTCCTCCTCCTGCTACTCTTGAGTCAATTCAGACTATGCTTCACGATCAGTTCACATTAAAAGATTATCGTTGGACCCAGCTTAACTACCGTACCACCCTGCAGATGAGTGCCATCAGTAACTCACTGCATGACATTCGGTACTCTATGTCCCGGCATCCTTCTATGCCTATTCCTATGGAGCGGGATCCTGCTCGCGATGGATATCGGATCGATGACCCTTGGGTTATACGCTACCTGGATCCGGATACGGCTTTCGTGGATCCTCGTCGTTCATTCACTGATCCATCTGACGACGCTGGACCTTCACGAGCTCCGTGATGGATATGGTCTCCTACTTGCTGCTACTGCTGAGGATCTTATTTTACTTTTCATGCACTATAGATTTCTAGTTTATATAGTTGCTCTTAATTATATTAGAATTCTTTATGTTCTATGACTCTTTAGACACTTGATGCAGTTTATTAGTATTTTGGTGTGCTTGCCAATTATTCTCATTTACAATATTCTCTGGTTGTTTGTGTTTGATAAATGACAAAGGGAGAGAATTATTTGATATTCATATTATCATATCATACTGTGTATCTGTGCTTTGGAAAAGCTTGTATTTGTCAGGAGAAAAGGAACGTTGGCTTACAATGTAGCACTGATTACGGGGGAGCTATTGCTAGCTCTGCACTGATTACGGGGGAGCTACTACTTTTATAAATGTGTCCAGTTATGAACATTGAATATACAAATATTATTTTGTCAATTATCAATATGGGGAGATTGATGACACAAAATCACAGTCAACCAAATATTGAGACAATTGACAATATGATACTTGTCATAATTCAATATGACACATCAAGACTGAACTCAGTACCAGACGGACGACGGCTCGTACCTGCAGTGTTCTATGTTTCGAGTCTGTATCTTACACTTTTCTTACATCTAGATAAATGTAAACTGAGTCGCACTGAGTACTTTGAGCCTTTACCTATACCCAAACTACAAACCAAAAGCTCCACTAAAACTAAACTAGCCCATACAGCCCATTAGAACTATTCTGTCTTCTGGAGACAGAGTTCGGGCCGAACTCTGCCTCCACAAAGAGTTCGGGCCGAATTTTGTCCCCTAAATTCCAGGACCCTAATTTTTAGGGTTTTATGTATGCTAGTTGTCCAACGGCCAAAAATTTGAATTCTTGACCCAGAATTCTGGCCGAATTCTGCCTACCTAGAATCCTATAAATAGGCCTTGAATTCTCACTTTTTCAATCATCCAATCTTCTCTTCTCTTCTCTCTAAAGCCTTATACAAGCCTTACCCTTCTCATCTACTAGCCACAAGCTCCCTAAGCCTCAAAGTGCTTAGTGCTCTTCAGTTAGGAGTTTGTGCAAGAGTTCAAAAAGTCGTTTGGGAAATTCCAAGCATCGCCACTGTGATCTCTGTAAGAAGTAGACATGCTCTTCTGAAGAAAAGGCACGATGTGTAACTAATATTTCACAAATAGTGGATTTAATCCTGAGCTAGAGTTCTCAGGCCTGGACTACTCCTCCACGAGGAAAACCAGGTTAAAATTGGTTGTGTTTGCGTATGCTTTCTTGCTCTTTATTATTTTCGTATTTACTCTGATTATTTACTGTTGGTGAATGAGTTTAATTTTTAATTGGATATTTTTGTCATAAACTCTATTCACCCCCCTCTAGAGTTGCATATTTGTTCTTCAGTTTCACATGTTTTATCTGTGTTTCATACTAGGATATATGTGGGAGCATGTTGGGTTACCTATGGGGTTAAATCGTAAGGTTTTGGACGAGTCTCATGATATTATGATACTCGAAACACATGTGAATGCTGTGCATAAATATTGGTATCCACTCTCTGTTTTCTGAGTTTAATGCATAAGTTAGATGATAATTCACATGTTTAAATTGTATTTACACACATCTATATGCTGGGTGAATAATAGGAATCAATGCATTCTGGATTGATAGATGCTTGGGGGTTCTTTGTTGCTTTACTCGAAAATTGAACTATAGATATTAACCCTTTAACTAGACACTATACTGAACCTAGCTATGTGGCTATACACCCATGACTGAACTCAATGTATTACACACCATTCTGAATTACCTATCCACCTTGACACTCTCACACATTGATTTGTGTTCACACGACAAAATCTAGACTTTGAAGAACACATGTATATGTAATGTATACACACACAGGACACTAATTTCATATTGAAATCTGAGTTTTCCTGAGAATCCATGAGTTTGACACTACAACACCCTAGGAGCTAACTGTCATGGCACTGTAAAACTGACAATGGACACCACTTTACTGTTGCACACTCACACACACATGAAAACTGGAATGTTCCCCATGTATACACTGTTGAAAACTGAGTTTTGCAACCCATTGCACTGTCTGAAATTCTGCTACCAGTTGACACTACATACCTAGGCACCTAGTAGCTATCCCTGTCACTTTGACACACGGATTTTTCTGAGTTTAAGGATTTTAGAACCTGTGTTTTGGTTGGTTGTAACTCTCATTGAAGATCATTACATGTGTAGTATACTAGGGACTGAAAACTGAAAGCTGGAAACCCATGTACCCATACACTGTCATATACACACATTCCTTATTGATTTTCTAACCTATATGTATCACCCAACTATTCACCTCACCCCCACTCTCCTCACAAACCCTTGACCCTCTCATAAACACACACACATATGAACTTTATGGACACTTGACACCTCACACATTGGTTCTTCACACGCACACTCCACCTCACCCCTCTATCACTCTAATATATGTGTATTGCTATATATATATATATATATATATATATATATATATATATATATATATAAAAATATATATATATATATATATATATATATAAAAATATATATATATATATATATATATATATATATATATATATATATATATATATATATATATATATATATATATATATATATCTGTGTGTGTGTGTGTGTGTGTGTGTGTGTGTGTGTGTGTTGTGTTATCTTTGCATGCCTATTGGTTGTTTGATATATATAGGCTTGATAGTATAGTGTTGATATTGGTTTAGGTTGGGAGTTGACACATGTTTACATTGAAATCTGAGATTGACATGATGTTCACCCATACTTTTGCATACATTGATTTTATGTACCCGCACACACACACATTTCACATTACTCTGTTTTGAATTTCTGAGAACACCGTAGATGCCACATACACCAACATATGTATTGCCCCTATCTTCTATATGTGTACATGTGTATATATATTATATATAACCTAATGTGATATATGAAATGTAATATGGATATGGTATTGTTTATGTAAATAGTATGTATATAGATATATGAAATTGATATGTGTGTGTTGCCTATACCAATGTATATGGCATATGGCCTGTGTGGTATAGTCTAGGGTATATGGAGTGTATACACATGAGTGTTGGTTTGTGTTAGATTTGTGTGACTTGTGAGTGGTGTATGCTTCCTAGGATAGTCTTGGTTAGGCCTAGTAAGACTTGTTGGGCTAGGATTGACCTAGTTTGACTAGAGTTGACCAAGTGTTAACTTTAGTCTAGTTTGACCTAGACAGCATGCAGATGCATTGTACATTACATTTATCATCCCCTGTATACATCTTGACTTGTGTTGCTCTAAATAGGAGTCATATACCTCATCTCGGGCAGTATATTCTCGCAGCCATTCAGATACCAGACGAGTACATTCTCTGATCATTTCATAACTTGCTTAGGATTATATTCCTACTCGAGTTTACCTTATTTGATACTGTCACGATATTATCACGGATTGGTACTATATGGATCCCTACATTGAGATGTTATCCCCCTCGGGAGCATCGGATACATCATGTCGTGTGTTTCATGTACATCATGTATTCCTCGTTCCCATGTTATTCATGTTTCTCATGTTCTTCATGCTCGTTCATGCTCGCTCGTGTACTCTCATGTTCGGTCATGTTTCTCGTGTATTTCATGTATAACCTATACTTCATGTGTACCCTTCATGGGCCTTCATGTGGAATTCATGTGCACTCAGTTCTGAGCCCTCATGTATACTTCATGTATACCCATCTATGGGCTTTCATGTGAAAATCATGTATGTAACATAACTTGTCTGGATTCTTGTGTATTGATTGGGGTATAGGGGAGTTTGAATAGTCATGTGAACAATTCCAAAGTAGTATAACCATGTGCTCCTCTTTAGTATATTCACGTACAAATCCAGCCGTTCACATGTCTACTTTGTACTCTAAATCACTAGTCACTGGTAGCTCTCTACTTATAGTAGATATTTTTATTACAGTTCTCTCTCTATTTATATCATGTACTTTCTTTCAGTTTCATGTATCGTACTCTCTTGTATGTTTATATTTTCTAACCTGTTATGATCTGCATGAGATGTATTGTGCTCGCTCCCGTCCTGACTGGACCTGTTGAAAATTTTACAGAAGATGATGTGGAACCCTGCACCCCTTACTATGGAGCTTGCCTAGCTGACACTCGCGACCTGGACCCCTGGGGAGGTTCAAGCAGCTGCTGAGGATGATACCCATGCATAGTTTAGATAGTCTAGACTGTTCTTCTTTTCATGTTAGTTATTGTCCTTGATTTCAGAGTTGTACTATTATAGAGATGTTGAGACTTATATTTGTTAACTTGATTTATTTCATTTCTGTTGTAGCTCAGTTTTGAGGATTACCTTATCTATTCTATCGTGCTATATTCTACCTTTAGATTGTGATTGAGTTGTACCTTCTGTGTTTGGCCTCCTTTTGGAGAGTATTCATATTATGTTAGCTATAATGCATGACCTAGAACAGTGTTCTACCGTCGACACTGCGGCGTACGCTGGGCGCTGTTACGTACTCGTACCCTCACAGTGGGTGCAAGTCGTGACACATTTTTAGTGGTGGCCCATGCAGGTCGAGTTTGTATAGTGGTATTCGAACTAGAGTATCACTATAGCCTGCAGTAGGATTAGGATTTTTCTTGAGGTACTCAATCACATTAGGAAAAACTCTTAACTGAATTCCTGCCATCTAAATTCCTATTGAAGATTGCTTTCTTGAAATAACTGTCCTCCCTTGAATTATCGTTTCTATCTCAGTATTGATTCCTTGTTTGATCTGTCTCTAGGATGGTGATTGAGACACAATCGCATCGTTCTGGCTAGCAGACGCTGGTGAGGGGCCTACCACCCCTCGCCCGATTGTGGACGCTGGGACCACAACACCCCCTATTTCTGCTCATATAGGAGCATCCACAGCTTTATGAGTGCACCTCCACATGTCCGGAGGTCTTCCTCCGTTATTCCGGATACGTATCAGCAACAGTTACCTTCAGGGACAGTAGATACGGCTCAGATGTTTACCCTTTTCCAGCGATTCTTGGAGACTCAGCAGCAGATGCAGCAGAGCCAGTCTGCTGATTTCCGACAGAGCATACAAGATACTCACCAGTTGGTCTGGACGACAGTAGGACTGGTGGCTGCTCAGCCACAGGGAGGTCAGATGCAGTCGTATCAGCCGAGGATTCCAAACATCTAATCCTTTAAGAAGATAGGACCCTGGGACTTCAAGGGTACAGAGGGTATCATATACGCTGACGATTGGATAGAGCATATTGAGGATATATTCCGATTGGCACAGATACCAGCTGGATTACAGATAGAGGCAGCCGCAGTCAGATGCAGGACTTGGCTCATACTTGGTACCAGACGGACCCGAGGGTTGGTACAGCCGGTCAGACTTGGGCAACGTTCAAGAAACTATTCAAGGAGAAATTCTTTCCCGATACAGCACTCGGTGCCTTGGAGGCGCAGTTCGAGAGTTTAGTTCAAGGAAACCAGACCGTTGAGGAATACGCCAGGGAGTTCGGTCATTTAGGTAGATTCGTTGAAGATCTTACTGAGGCCGGGAAGGCGAGGAGGTTCCGCAGGGGTTTGATCAGGGAGATCAGGTTGTATACCAAGAGCGGTCGCGATGCCACTTTCGAGCAGATTCTGGTAGGAGCCATGGCAGCGGAGGACGATCTTGGGCTGAAGGAGAATAAGATGCGAGACACTCAAGGAGCTAGTAGCAGTGCTGGCCCGGCCAAGAGGCCTCGCTTACAGATTCAGCAGCAGTATCCGCAACAGAGGCCCCGCTTACAGATTCAGCAGCAGTATCTGCAGCTGATGCCCCACCTGCAGATTCAGCATCAGTATCAGCAGTCGAGGGTCAACTTTCAGCAGCAGCAGTTTCAGGACCGTGTACCCTTTCAGCAGGTGCAGCAGCAACAGAGGCAGCAGCAGGCCCCAGGACAGCAGCTTGTTATCATTTGCCCCTTCTCACTACTAAAATAAGGCACATTAGCGACGTCCAGATACGTCTCTAATTATGGAAAATATGTCGCTAATCTTAATTAGCGACGACTTTAGCGACGGAAAATGAAGGTCGCGAAAAAGCTAGTCGCAGATGACAAATTCGTCGCTCTACGTCGCTGTTTGCGACGTCACTATCGTGTCGCTGGGTCGTCGCAAAGTTAGCGATAGAGAGCGATGAAAACTATACGTCGTAAAATTAGCGACGTAGAGCGACTACGTAGCGACGTTTATTCTATTTATGTGATGACATGGCACGCCTGCCACGTCAGCACAGTAGCGACGTACAGCGACTTAACGTCGCTAATTAGCGACGTAATAGCGACGTCTCCATACGTCGCTATCCGTCGCAGACCCGTCGCTATTTGTCGCAAAATACTGAAAAAAATTAAAAAAATATAATGTGTATTTTTGTTATGCTGTGTGTCTGTGTTTACAGTGTGTGTGAAGTGCAGTGTTCGAACCATCGACAGTTTCGCTTACTGTTCTATGTTTTATCTTGGATAGAAAAAGCAACAGTTCAGGGTGCACTTCTCAGAGCTTCCTCTTCACGTCCTTCACCTTCTCGGGATCCTGTACGACGTCCCGAGTGAGTGAAGGATGTGAAAATAAAGCTCTCAGAAGTACACCCTGAACAGTTGCTCTTTCTGTCCAAGATAAAACATACAACAGTAATCGAAACTATCGATGGTTCCGAACACTGCATTTCACATACACTGTAAACACAGACACACACCATCACAAAAATACACATTATATTTTTTTAAAATTTGGGCAGCACCTCCTTTGTATATCAGATCATCGCTTATGACCCAGCGTAGGTATATTTGTCATCCCCGTCGCAGATATCATCATAATTAACAGTCTCCCATCATAACAGTCTACAACTAATAGATGAATAACAGTCTCCCATCATAACAGTCTACAACTAAATATCATACATGTACTCAATGAAAATACCAACAAATTAAATATCACAAACATACATGTACAACAAACATACATGTCCAACAGAATCAAATAATAATAAAAATCAGCCCATAGGGCCAATACATACAAAGATGATAAAAAATCTACTGGATCACTGAGGACCCCTGCCGCGCATCTGGGATAGCATGTATTCATACTGCTCCTGTGTGAGCTGTACCGTAGGGGCAGTAGGAGGCAGTGCAATGTCTGAGTCGATGCCGTCGATGGATCGGGAGGACGTATCTGCTCCATCTCTCGCAGTCGCTCACCATACGCAGCAAGGGTACTCACCATCCTCTGAGTACTCTCCTCAATCGAAGCCGATACCTGAGTGAGTGAGGCAGACATGGTCCTCTGAGATCCCTCCAGCTCGACCTGTCTACGCTCTGTGCGCTGCACAGACTCGGTGAGCATGTGCAAGCTGGCAGCTGTAGCCTGCTGCAACTCATCAGCTCCTATATACTGCGCTCGACCGCATCATATCGTCCGATGATCATCGAGGGTCGGATCGTCACTCTGCGGTAAGGTGATCAGAAATCTGCTGCTGCAACTCGCGATGCAGCTCATCGATCTGACGACCAATATCCTGAGCTCGTGACGACGCCTGCGAAGCTGGAGACTACGCACTGACAGAGGGGGCCCGGGATGACTCTGAAGCCAAATACGTGCCGTAGGATCCCGTACCGTAGTACGTACCATTCTGAAGACCGCCAACGGCGGTCATCCAGAGGTCGTCCGGCGATGGAGCTGTAGGCAGCTGGAAGGAAGTACCATCCCCTCCCTCTGCTGGTGCACTAGTAGCAGCAGCCGCCTCCTCTTGTAGCCGAACAAACTCGACCTAGAACAATGTTTGCTAACGTGTAAGTGTTTGCTAAAGTCTATATTGATATCTATTTTCTGTTTTCTAAATTATAGTAAATTAATATAAAGAATAGAACGTACATATGCCTGGTCGCCCTCTCGTCAATGAACTCCCCAGCCCTCCGATGGGTGACCAGGAAGACGGTCACCATGTTCGGGTCCTCACCCTTTTTTACCTGTTAAATATATTATCTATTATTAGTATTAAGTATTTTATCCAACTATATATAAAATATGTCCGTCATAGGAAACGTACCAGACGACAAAAATGCTCCGTCACCAGAATGGAGCCACCATACCACTTACTGGCGCTCGACCGTGCCACCTTGGCCTTGTCAGACCGCTCCTGGTACCTGGCCTCGGCGAAGCTAGCCTTCATTGTAGTCTACTTCTCTAGCGTGATCCAACCATGGATCGGCTTTCCGGAGCGATCACGAGACTTCTGGTCGCGGATCGCATCACGGATGAGCTTGCCTGTGACGGTAGAAAATTGGGCCTCGATCTTCGCCGACCGGTGTGGTGGGTAGAAATAGGTCCTCTACAAGAAGTAAAATAAAAAATTTATATAATATACAAATGATTATTAAAATTTTAAAATAAACAAATTTTTTACCTTGAAGTGGGCCAACCAAAAGGCCTTCCTATCTGCGGGAGCATCTGAGTAGTTAATCCAAGGCCCACCATAGTTCTGCCTCAGAAGTAACCCCAGCTGTCTCTGTACTGCAGGAGGCCGATATCTATACAATAATAAATTTCATGAATATATGTACATATAATTATTTGAGAAATATATATTAACTAATTAACTTACTTCGTAGGCCCGTCCGTCCAAATCTCCATACGCGTCTCGTCCGGGGGAGCGCATGGAGGGTCGCTCTCACCTCCTGGCTGGGCAGGATCAGTCTGAGCGCCGTCCTCCATATATTCGGCGTCGGCTCTCCCCATGGAGCCGTCGGCAGGAGGAATGTTAGACGCAGGAGGAATGCTGGATGCGGGATCAGGAATGTTGGACGACGAGGAAGGAGTCGCCAACCTACTGCAACTGCCATGTCCCGGTAATGGACCGGGAACAGAACGGTACACTGGCGTACTCGGAGATGAGGATAAGGGTACGGAATCTGCATCTCCAGCCCGAGGCAAACGGGACTGCCTAACATAATATCCTCCGCGTCGTCCGGGTCTAGTCATACCTGATAATAACATATGACAATAAAACAAATATACATATTTATATGATAGACATCACAGATTTTTCAAAAATCTCATAGTCACAGATAAAAGTGTCACTAAAGTGTCACAGATTTATATGATAAAAGTGTCACTAAAGTGTCAAATATGATGATAAAACAAACGTACAGATTTAATCCTCTACTAAAATTCATCTAGTTCGTTTAGCTCTTCTTCTTCTCTTCTTCTTCTTTCTCTTCTTCTTCTCTTCTCTTCTTCTTCTTCTTCTCCTCCTCTACATCTTCACTTTCATCTGCATCTTCCTTTTCAGATAATTCTACTTCTTCTACACAATTAGATGTGCAATGAGGAACTTCCGTCGTGTCCACAATTCTACTTCTTCAGATAATTCTAATTCTCCATCGGATGGGTGATCCAACACTCCTTCAATCTGTTCTCGCATGTGCCAACTCATATTTTCGGTCGTCTCTTTCAACATAAATAATCTTTGCAACCACGGCGTTAAAGACAAGTAGTGCATTGAATCGGTCGATCTTCTTGCCCGGTAGACCTTTCTGTACTAGTTGTCTTATAGCGATCAGCACCACAAAATCTGTACACTCTGCGTCTTGTCGTCTTTGTAGTACAACATGCACCCATTGCGGCAAGAATCAATTTTCTCGTATCCCATCCAGAGCGATCTCACCATCCTTTTAGACCGATAGAAGTCTTTAGGTAACTTAGCACCCGCCGGCAAGACCTCTATAATAACTCCAACACTCGGTTGTAGCATTCTTGCGACATGTTAAAATCTGACTTAATGCTCAACAGTCTTGTAACCACCTCCAACGGTGAATGATCCTCACAACCAGGATACAATGAAGTCCTTGTATTCTCCAGCAACTCCATGAACTTTGCAGCATCGACATTCGGTGCCTCCTCAGCTGCTGCATCATGAATGAACTAAGAGGCCCCGCAGCTCAAAAACCATGTTCACACCCCGTCGTCATATGCATGATTATCTGAAACAAATTAGTCCCGTATTATATACGACTCAACATAAGGCTCCGCGCTCTGATGCTAAAGACACAAGTTCTCCGTGTGCGGTCCACTGATAGTAATTAGGCATGAAACCCCTCGAGTACAAATGTAGTTACTTACTTCCACTTCTGGATAATATTTTACGTTATGACATTTCACACATGGACACTTAATTTTGGTGCCGTCCATGTACTGAGGGAACGCCTTAGCAAACTGCAGGAACTGCTCTACTCCTGCTATGTATTCATCCCGCACACCACACATATCATCAGGACCATGATTGTACATCCATGAACGATTCTGCAAGTAGTAATTCATATCCATTTGGAAATAATTCTGCAAAGATGGACATATATTATCCAATAGGCACAAATTCGTATATTATGTCTTATTATGGGACACACATTAGTAGCAGACAGTTACTAATAACATGCTATATCGCACATAAGTTCTTGTGCATCCAACGTGTACACATACGCTATCGATTCTTACTGAACATTAACCAAGCTAAAACTATCCAAAATCCCCTATCAACTACAAATCTTATACATATCTTACTAGTACATACTGATTTAGGATGACCCATGCCTGCCTACAGGCTTTTGTACACACTCATCTCACTCTTCATACTGATTCCTTTAGAAAATAGGGACAGACACTATTTCCTGTACACAACTATACACCCACACCATTTAAGTACGCTTTCTTCATACACACAGATAATTAACATACACACATACCTTACTCCCCCCTAACTTACCACTAGTCCTTGCCTAAGAGCAGTGAGCATTGGCCTTCTCTTGCCTGTAGGACTTCCCTGGTATCCTCCAACCTGTTGTATTGCATAAAAGGCATGGCAGACCCTACTACTTGCTGCTCTCTTCTATTCTTATTACACTATACACCATTCTCACATTCTAAACATAGTGCACTAACCAAATCCCTTCATCCATTGCCTATCATGAACCATCCATTCCCATTCACTATACTCCACTATATACAATAAGATATATATTATAATATATATATAATATATATATATATATTATATATATATATATATCATTAGAACTTATGTATCTATCCAATTTTACATGCACATCTTGCACCATGACACCCTTACTGATACCATCACTATAGCTAACTGATACTAACACTACACTCTCTAATTTTTCTCATCCACTCCCAAGCCAAATGGCCAGTGGTGCTCGTAGCCAACCCTTCTCCTTATGACAAATTTCCTGGGGAGGTTCAGGCAGCTGCTGAGGATGATAAACCCATGCATAGTTTAGATAGTCTAGACTGTTCTTCTTTTCATGTTAGTTATTGTCCTTGATTTCAGAGTTGTACTATTATAGAGATTTTGAGACTTGTGTTTGTTAACTTAATTTATTTCATTTCTGTTGTACCTCAGTTTTGAGGATTTCCTTATCTATTCCATCGTGCTATATTCTACTTAGATTGTGATTGAGTTGTACCTTCTTTGATTGGCCTCCTTTTGGAGATTTCATATTATGTAGCTATAGTGCATGACCTAGAACAGTTTCTACGCCGGCCCTGCAGCGTAGGCTGGGCGCTGTTACGTACTCGTACCCTCACAGTGGGTGCGGGTCGTGACACATTTTTAGTGTGGCCCATGCAGGTCGAGTTTGTGTAGTGGTATTCGAACTAGAGTATCACTACAAGCCTGCAGTAGGATTAGGATTTTTCTTGAGGTACTCAATCACAATAGGAAAACTCTTAACTGAATTCCTGTCATCTAAATTCCTATTGAAGATTGCTTCCTTGAAATAACTGTCCTTCCTTGAATTATCGTTTCTATCTCAGTATTGATTCCTTGTTTGATCTGTCTCCAGGATTTATTGAGACACGATCGCATCGCTCTGGCCCAGCAGACGTTGGTGAGAGGCCTACCACCACCTCCCTCGCCCGATTGTGGACGCTGGGACCACAGCACCCCCTATTTCTGCTCATATAGGAGCGTCCACACTTTTGGGAGTGCACCTCAACCTGTCCAGAGTCTTCCCCTTATTCCGATACGTATCAGCAACAGTTACCTTCAGGGACAGTAGATACGGCTCAGATGTTTACCCTTTTCCAGCGATTTTTAGAGACTCAGCAAGAGATGCACAGCCAGTCTGCTGATTTCCGTATAGCATACAAGATACTCACCATTGGTCAGGACGACTGTAGAGCTGGTGGCTGCACAGCCACAGGGAGGTCAGATGCAGCCGTATCAGCCGAGGATTCCAGACATCCGATCCTTTAAGAAGATGGGACCCCGGACTTCAAGGGTTATAGAGGGCATCATATACGCTGTCGATTGGATAGAGCATATTGAGGATATATTCCGATTGACACAGATACCAGCTAGATTACAGATCGAGGCAGCCGCCAGTCAGATGCAGGACTTGACTCGTACTTAGTACCAGACGGACCCGAGGGTTTGGTACAAGCCGGTCAGACTTGGACAACGTTCAAGAAACTGTTCAAGGAGAAATTCTTTCCCGATACAGCACTCGGTGCCTTGGAGGCGCAGTTCGAGAGTTTAGTTCAAGGGAACCAGCCCGTTGAGGAATACGCCGGGGAGTTCTGTCGTTTGGGTAGATTCGTTGAAGATCTTACTGAGATTACAATCCGCCACAGCCACAGTTCTCGAGATTCCGCAGAGACGACATTCCACCACCTCCGCAGTTTCCTCCGTAGACTCCACCACCAATACCCTCTGCCACTAGCATTTATCCTACCGCCAGGGGTTCCACGTCCAGTACCATCCATGCACCCAGCACCAGCGATGTATCCAGCATTTGCCATGCACCCACCGCCGGCGATGTATCCAGCCCCGACGATGTATCCAGCACCTATTCTGCCTCTGCCACCAGCACTGGACAATGTCACACTCCTCGGGATCTTCCAGCAGCATGCCAACATGTTCTGCGATACTTTGAGAGAAGCTCTTCAGATTAGAGATGCTCCACGACAGTGTCCTGGGACGTCCAAGAACTTCATGGACCTCCGGCCCAGGGAATTCCATGGGACCGAGGGGATTCTCTACGCTGATGAGTGGTTGGAGAACGTTAAACGATACCTAAAGATGGCCCGAGTCCTAGAAGATCTGAAGATCGAGTCAGCCAGTGACAACTTTTCGACATCGCGCGGACGTGGTACCAAAGCGAGCCCCGATTTTCTGCTCCAGACGTGACTTGGGAGGAGTTCAAGCGACTGTTCAAGAAGAAATTCTATCCATACGTAGCACGAGAGGCATTGATGAGACAGTTCGAGCACGTAGAGCAAGGCGACCACACCATCGACAAGTACACATCGGAGTTTTCCCGTCTCAGCCGCTTCGCGGAGAACTTGGTCAACACCCCTGAAGACAAGGCGCGATGATTCAGAAAGGGACTATCTCACGAGATTCGTCTAACCATCGCCACCAGTCGAGCCGCCACTTACGAGGAGATTCTAGAAGTCGCCCAAGCTGTAGAAGAAGAACTGAGTCACAAGCCGAAGAGGAATCGAGGCGCATTAGGAGGAGGAAACAACCAATCAACACCGACGAAACGTCCCAATATTCCAGGGAAGACCTCAGCACAACACCATCAACAGCAGCCACAAGCAGTCCCATGTCAAGTCCAAGATGTTCCCACCTGCTAGTATTGCTCGAAGAAAGGTCACACTCAAGAAAATTGGCACGACAGATTAGGGTTGTGTTGGTCTTGTGGATCCAATCAATACTTGTCTCGAAATTGTCCGAAGAGGAACGCGAGCGACCCACCACTACCAACCGCACAAGGAGGGAAAGCTTTTGCCATGATCACGGAGGATGCGGCGACCCCACAAGGAGCGAATGGCAGAAATTTCCAGTAGATACTGGCAGTAGTATAGATAGACCTATAGTTAAACTTTAAATTGTTTAAGAGAAATTGAATTTCTTCACAGCAGTTGCTCTAGACTATTCATTCCAGTAGATCACGACTCATAAATTTCGAGGACGAAATTTGTTTAAGGGGGGTAGAGTTGTCAACCCATTGACCAAAAATTTTCCTTTTTATTTATTAATTTGAAAATTTCTTTAATATCTCATTTAGTGTTATGTCTTTTAATTATTCAAAATACAATAAGGGACCAAAGGATAATATAAGTATTGACAGGGCCCATTATGAAAAGGGTTCATTAAGAGAAGGGGAGTTGTAAATTTAGATAGCGAGGGGCTTAGTTGAATTATTCAAATTTAAATTCCAACGGTCGAGTAGCAGATAGACTCGAATTTGGATTCGAGTTCCTTTCCCCTATCTTTCTGAATATTCAAATCCTGAAATTCTATCAACCCATGATTTCGATCCTATCTCGAATTGGTATATATGAAGGCTCAATCAAATTCTTCTCGGGAGGTCATCTGTTGTAAACCCTAAAAGAATTACTGCGCCTCCCTGTTCAGAAGGATTACTAATAGAGAGGGCTCGATTGGGAACGGGACCTTCGATTCTTCAATCAGGTAAATCCCTCCTTTTTATCTACCATGCCTTATTACTCATGGAACCCAGTTGTTTATCTCGATTAATGAAGACCTAGATACTTGTAGAAATGACCAAGAGGTACTAAATAAGATACTTAATGCTTTGTAGCAGTGGAATAGAGAGAGAAAAGTGCAGGGGCAGTCTTACAAATTATCAAAATAAATGAGTGCACCTAATCTAGGCACGGAGCCTTGTTTACCTATTAGTTGAGTAAGAAGTATCAGTCGCTTAACTAAGGACCTGTGAGGGTATACCAGTAGGCATCGTCCAGTTTTAATGAAACATGGAAATTATCTGCCCATGCCATGTCAAAACCAGTGTAATATGAAGTATCTGTCGGGCATGGGAATAAATGGACCTGTGACTAATATCTAAAAACAGTCATTCATTCACAAATTCCATATAACACTCTTACCACAAAAGGTTCAATTTAAGTTATTGGTATAACATTGATGCATGGTTACGGATATCCTGGGGATGGTATCAGAGGATCCTAGTTGGGTGTGAGTCGATTGGGAATCAAGGTGTTAAATTGGCAATTGTATACACATATAGCTGTAGAAGAGTGCCCATAGACAACCAGGTTGAACTTGAAGGCCAAAATTATCTACCATCTACTGTAGGTGATAACATAAAGTTGGCCAAGGATTAGAGTAGATGAGTACGGAGGCACAGGGTGTCAGACTCTCGGGAGGAGGTGAGATCGATACAATGACTTATACTACAAGAAAACATGGTTTCTGTGACATGTAAAGTTGTCACAAAAGTTATGAAACTCGTCACAACACATCTTCTGTGACGAGTATAGTGACGACTTATTTTCGTAGCATATACCTCCGTAGCTAAAAGTATAAGTGACGACTAAAAGTCGTTGTCACAGAAAGTTCTCTACTGTGACAAGAATAGGTTGTCAGTGATAGTATATTTTTTGTGACAACAAATCCGTCATTAAAAATATTATAAGTAACGCATGGTATTGTCACAAATAGCATTCTATTGTAACTAAAAATAAATATCAATTTTTTTGAAAAAAAATAAAAATTATTTTAGTGACACTTTTATTGTTGTCACAATAACGTATATGTTTTGACAAGTACTGTCATCATTATAAACACTTGCAGTAACACTTTTATTGTTGTCACTATATACTTATATGTTTAGTGAAGGTAAATACTGTCACCGTAGTGTACACTTTATATGTTTGGTGGCAAATCAATATTGTCACGAGTATTTTTTTTTTGTCATTGCCATTATACATTGAAACACAAGAACACACAATACAATTTCACACAATTCTTGCTCGCATTTGTAGCTCAGTAATTATAGAGAATAACATGAAAAGTAATTATAGCAATCCTCAAAAGTAATTATATTGCTCCTTAAAATTCAGTATAACATGAAGAGAAGTAATATTTAGTACTTGTAAAACAAAGAGTATCCAATACTTCAAAAAAATTCTAATGCATATTATAAAGCTTGCTCCATTTAAACCACCACTAGCCTTTCTTTGGGGGATTGAAGAGCTTGCTCCATTTAATCCCTCGAAGTAGAATATCTTCTCCCCCAACATGTATGCAGCAAGGAACTCGTGTACCATCGACTGCCCTCAACATGTATGCTGCAAGGAACTCGTGTACCATCGACGTGCTTTAGGTCTTCTATTCCACATATTAGAATATAAAAATTTCGGCAAGCGAACTCGGTGTTCAGTTAAGCAAGCTATTATTCCCTGCATATAATCCAAATTTCTAGTAAATAAAATAGACTGAGCAAGTTTGTAGAAAGCCGTTAAATGAGCAATATCAGAAAATTACCATTGTCGACGTATTGAAAATTATGTCAGGATATGCTGGAAGAACAATCCATTTTAGATGTACTTTTTTTTTTATGTACTTTTTTTTTTTTAGATCTTCTAATCCAGCATTTGGAACACGCTAAGAACAAGACACTCGTGTCCTTCTGAATTAGCTGTTGGTATCTCCATCTTTAGAGACCAACGTGCAGGCAGGGGCGAAGCCAAGCGTCTCAACAGTGAATTATTAAGTACAAGTTCTTATTTAAGGTACTAAATTTTTTTGAAGGGGTTAGCTAGTGTTCTCTGTTTGGTATGTTTCCAGTGAGATATGAATGAATGTGTTAAAAAGAGGAAAAGATGGACGTGCTCAATTATTTGCTTCTATGCATATTTATTGCACACATCAACCAACCAATAATTGTATGACCAGGATGTGAGACCTAACCCCTTTAGATAACTGGGTTATTTCTCACATCTTGCCAGTTCGTGATACAAAGTCACAGACAATCAATAAATTGTAAAGTTTAGCCAAAGTAAATTATAAAACTAAGAACAGTACGTACCATTGACAACAACATATAAATAAGTTGTGATCTGAATTCAAGAATCAATCGATTTAAAAATTGTTATTCCCTGCTAATTAATTTCTGATACTGGTTTCTAATTCCATGACAATATGCATATGTATCCATCGATCACCATATATTTCATCATCAATATAGAACTAACTTAAACTCAGATATCAACGTAAAGGTTGTATAACCAACCTTATTACACGGGAATAGGGATTATATTATGTGGGGAATGGGAGTTGTTGACGTAAAATCCATAAGAATCAATCATATAATTCTTCAAGGAACAGATCTATTTTTTAGAGTAGAAGAATTCTAGGGTTCAATATCCTTCAAGGATAGAAAAAATTTATAGAATTGGGGGATAATCCATACCTCTTCTTCAATTGTAGTGAAAGAGTTTCTGAGAGGACTCTTCTTCAATTGTAGGGGAGAGAGTTTCTGAGAGGCTCTTCAATGAAAAAAGGGAGAATGTATTGATTGTTCGTTTTAAGCGGGAAAGGGGGGAGGAAAAATTGGGAGAAAAAAAATTTGTACGTGGAGAAAAAAGGGGGAGAGGAAATTACTAGGGCTCGGTTAGGGGTGGGAGCAGATGGTATGTATTTATGGATTCTTTAGTATCCATATATAGGATATATTGATTCAAATCTGGTTAGGATTTTAAATATTTTATGGAATTTTTTTATAGGCAAAATTCGGTTAGGTTTTTGAGGGTGTGTTTGGTAAATCGTATTTGGAGGTGGGATTTGGATTTTTGGATTTGGAGACAAATCTATGGAATCCTATATTTGGTTGGAGATGGATTTGGATATGGAAAGTATGACAAAATTCAAAACTTGGATTTTGTTTGATTTTGGAGGAAAAAAAATAATTATTCTTTAATAATTTGTTAAAATATTTATTATTTAATAATTTTGTTAAAAATTAGTAAATTAAAAATTAGTTATTTTTAATAATTTTGTTAAAAAATTTATTCTTTAATAATTTCGTTAAAAATTAGTTAATTAACAAAAAAATAACTATTTTATTAGTATTATTAATTAATAAAAATAGTATTATTAATTAAAAAATTAGTTAATTAGTTAATTTCGTTATAATCATATTTAATAATTTATTAGTATTATTATCATATTAATTAATAATTTGTTAATAAGCATAATTTACTATTATTATTATTTTATTATTATAATTTTAATTAATAATTTATTAGTATTATTATAATATTAATTAATAATCATATCCTATGTTTAGTATTATTAATTAAAAAATAGTTAATTAGTTAATTAGTTAATTTTTTATAATCATATTAATAATTTATTAGTATTATTATAATATTAATTAATAATTTGTTAATAACTTTTTATTATAATCTTAATTAATATATTTTAATCACAATTAGAATCATATTTTATAATAATTTAATTAATTTACTAATCATAATAATATTAATTTATAATTACTATTTTTAAAATATTTATTTTTAGTTAATTAATCGTTAATTATTAATTATTAATCAATAATTACAATTTATAAATATTAATCTTTAATAAAAAATTGTTATTTTATTAGTATTATTAATATTTATTTTATTAGTATTATTATAATTTTTTTATAATTATTAATCGTTAATTACTAATCATTAATTATTAATTTTATAAATAATAATAACTATAATTAATCATAATTAATTAATAGCTTAATTATTGATCATGACTATAATTTAATTATTAATCATTAATCCAAATCCTATGTTTGGTTGGAGTTGAATTTGGAGTTGGATTTGGATCTTGAAATCCATGATTTGGATTTGGAGGATTTCCCAAATCCAAATCCAAATAGTGAAATCCGGTTACCAACAAGGCCTGAATATTTGATGAAAATACATATATGAGAGAGGAAATCCAGTTAGGAATTTTTTTTAGTATCCATATATAGGATATATTGATTCAATTCCAGTTAGGACTTTGAATATTTGATGGAATTTTTTTATAGGAAAAATATGTTACAGCCGGATTAGGATTGTATTATTTGATATGAATATTTTTTGTATGGTCAAATCTGATTACAATTTAAATATTAATGTCAAAATAATATCAAAATCAAACTATTTTATTTATTTAACTTTTTAAAATTACTTTAAGTTTTTGTTACAAGAAATAATTTTTTTCTTTGTGACTAATACTTTTGTGTGACATACAATTATTTGGTAACTAAAAGATACTTTTAAGTGACATGAATAAAATTTAAATCTTGTGGCTAATACTTTTATGTGACAATAATACTTTCTTGTAACTATAAAAACACATTAGGTGACAAGTATTTTCACTTGTCACACATAACTTTTTTTGACATAAGTCTAAATTTATATTTTATTTCAGTGACGACATTAAGTGACGACCAATAAAAATATGGTCACTAAATGATTTAACTATGTGACGGAATGACAATGTTGTCACAGAATCAAACTATGAGTGACAACAATATTTATTTGCCACAAAAACATTCCTTTCAGTGACAAGTTTTATACTTGTCACAAATTACTTGTCACGGAAACCCGAATTTCTAGGCTAGCCCCTAACATCGTACAGGTCTGAGAACAACTGTAGAGAGTAGGAAGACACTAACATATAACATTATCAGAGTATAGTACCAATGGGATATTTTAGCCATGAATCCTAACTATCTAGGCTAGCCTTGAAAACCTGGATGTGATTCCATATACTAGTTAAATTATGTTTCTGTATCAGTGTACATGTTCTGTCCCAGGAAGTGGTAGGTTTCAGAGGTATCGGGTGCACTAGAGGAGCTAATAGCAGAGGGTGAACTAACCCCATGTACGATCTCTGATTGGGAGTGCTAAGGGCAGGTTGTGTTTTTATTATTTACAGATAGGACATAGGCATGCATTGTAGGGTCAAATCGAGGTATCTTTCCTTGCTACTATGAGGATACTGATAGAGGATGGAACTGCAACCCACATCTTCTCAAAACCAGAACTTTAATTTGGCCCTTAGAACAACCCAACACTATATTTGGTTGCTGATATTGTATAGTGAGGGGAAAACCCATGAATTCAGGTAAACTGAGAACCATAGGGATATCAGAGCCTTAGAATGTAAACATGTAGATGCCTAGTCCTGTATAGCAGTCCTAGGAATAGGAATCGAGGATTATACAAACCTCAACAGTTGCCTTTACTCATATAGTTGAGTCCTTTATGCACCAATCCCCCTTGGTTAGTATCAGTTAAAACCACAAGTGGTTAATCTTCATATGTTCACCCTCATCCAAGGCACACTACTAAAATCTGCTCTATTGGCGACGTAGTTTAGCGATGGAATAAAATAACGTCGCTAAATATTGAATATAGCGGCTTCTTTTAATAGACATCGCGGAACGTCGAACGTTGCTGAATAGCGACGTTCCGCAACATGAGAAAACGTACGTCGCTGAATAGCGACGTTCAGCGACGTAACTTAAGTTATTTCGCTGAATAGCGACGTTTAGCGACGTCAAAAGCAGACGTCGCTAATATTTTAATATATTCTGTTCGAAACTTTCATTTCCTCCTTCTCTATCTCCCAAAAAATTTCCCAAAACTTTTTCCTCTCCTCTGATGAATCCCTCCTCCTCGCCGCCTCCCTCCTCCGACGAAGCCCCCCTCCTCGCCTTCTCGCTCCTCCGACCGAGCCGCCCTCTTCAGGTAAACCCTAATCCTAGTCCTAGCTATCTAGACATAGACACGGACACAAATCTGGGCACAGACACAGACACGAGAACTCTAAACCTAGCCCTAGGTTACAGTATGGGAAGTAGGGACGAGAACCCTAACCCTAGTCCTAGGTTACACGAGAACCCTAACCCTATATATATTTTTCAGCAATATATATATATATATATATATATATATATATATATATATATATATATATATATATATATATATATATATATATATATATTGCTGAAATATATATACATATATATATATATATATATATATATATATATATATATATATATATATATATATATATATATGTATTGCTGAAATATATATACTATATATATATATATATATATATATATATATATATATATATTATATATATATATATATATATATATATATATAATATATATATATATATATATATATATATATATATATATATATATATATATATTATATATATATATATATATATTATATAAAATATATATATATATATTATATTTATATTATATTTATATATATATATATATATATATATATATATATATATATATATTTTCACAAACCAGAAGCTTTATTGAAATATTCGAAGTTCAAAATACAAGTGAGTGAACTATCCAACTCCACTCTGATGCCAAGTTGTCGGGAGGGAAGGATTATGCTTGCATCGCTTCATAGCCTTTCCAATCTGTCGAGGAGCCTCTTGTACTAGTTGGTTCACTGAATAATTGTACGCTTCATAGCGCTATTTGTTTCTATTTTTTCAAGTCACCCAGCACACCGCAGCAACCACAATCTCCTTGAGGTGGATGTTCGGCCTCCTCCACCATACAGCAAATTCCGATCTTCTTGATGAGATTTGAAAGTCATCTTTAAATTGGCGCCACACTTGAGTAACCATATCTCCAGCTTGAAAGATATGTTGTGAAGTCTCCACACTAGGGTTTACGCAACAGTGACATTTCGACACTAAATGAAACCCCATAGCTTGGATGTTATCATCAGTGGGTAATTTGTTATGCAATATACGCCATAATAAGACCGACCACTTGTATGGAATACATGTACTCTATATGTGTTTAAACTCAGATCGTACAGGGAATGGTATACACGTTACCTTCCAAGCAGATGCAACTGAAAACTTCCCTGTAGATGTTGAAGACCAAACCCAATCACCCGAAACCAGAGGATTAATGTGATGGTTTGCCAGCTCCCGACCTTGTAACAATCGCTTCCAAACATGAGAACATTTCTGAGGAGCTCCAGCTGAATCCAAGTCCTGAAACTTGCAATATCTGGCTTTGATGAAGCGTTGCCACAATCCTTTCTGGGTCTTCAATTTCTACCATAGTTTAACAGTGAAAGCATCCATCGTGTCTTTTAATGATCGCACACCTAAACCTGCTTCCTCGATCGGTCTTGCCATAGTACTCCAACTCGCCCAAATATGCTTTTACAAACCATCATGAGAACTCCAGAAAAATCGAACAAACATACTCTCCAAGCTATTCAGGACAGCCTTGGGGGGATTGTAAGTCGCAATGGTGTACGTTGGGATCGAAAGCAGAACAGATTTCAATAGAATTAGCTTCCCTCCATATGATAGAATTTTTTGTTGCCAACCTTCCAAGTGCCCTCTAATCTTTGCAATTAGGTCTTCATATAACATGGTAGTTCGAACACCAACTGCCATAGGACAGCCCAAGTACGTGAAAGGGGGCTGTTTGATCTCAAACCCAGTAATATTATGAAGCTCCTCCTTCCGATCAAATGTTGGCAATGTAAAAATGGATGATTAGAAACATTAATGGCTTGTCCTGACGCTCGTTCATACCTCGTCAAGACTCCATGAAGCAGCTGAACCGAGCGTATATCACTAGCAGAAAACAATAATACATCATCAGCAAATGCTAAATGTGTAATAGCCGGGCAACCACTTGATGCATAGTAGTATTTGAAGGAAGCATTCTCTAGAGTCTTATTTAAATTCCTGGACAAAACTTCAGCAGCAATAATAAATAAAGCTGGTGATAGGGGATCACCTTTCGAAATCCCCTGAATGCTTGGAAGAAACCTGAAGAAAAGCCATTTATAATAGTGGAGTACCAAACATTATTAATAAGGCGAAACACCATACTAATCCAACCTTCAGAGAACCCGAATCTTCGTATGACTTGCATCAAGAATGTCCAATCTAAACGATCATACGCCTTAGCCATGTCTAGCTTGATAGCAATATTTCCCTCTCTACTATTGGTGTTCATCCAACTCAACATTTCTTGAGCTAGTAATATGTTGTCGACAATCTCTCTGCCCCTAACAAAGCCACTTTGTTCGGGGGAGATAATTTTAGGCAGTATTGGAGCAAGTCGTAGAGCCAACAGCTTAGAAATAATTTTGTTAAACACAGTACATAAACTGATTGGGCAAAATTTGGTCATATACCTGGGATTATGGTGTTTAGGTATCAAGACCAAAGCTGTGCTCGTGATAGCCTTCGGCAATTCAAATCCTGCCATGAATAAGGAGATAGCTTCAACAATATCCTCTGCAATGATCGGCCAGCAAACCAGAAAGAAAGCAACTGTAAAGCCATCTGGACCCCCCGTACTGTTTGTATCTATGCTTTTAATAGTGTGTAGGACTTCTTCCTTCGTCGGTTCAGCCGTTAGGGTTACATTATCCTCCTCAGACAGGAGATGTGGAATGGCCTCCAAGAGTGTGGCATCCTCTATAACTCTAACACTTTTGTACTGCTCTTCCAAATAAGTATTTGCAACTTGTTGGATATCTTTCAATTCAGTTTTGACGCTGCCTTCATCATCAATAATGTGGTGAATGTGCAATTTACGCTGTTTGCTATTAACACACTCATGGAAATACTTTGTATTCCGATCACCTTCAATATCCCATCGAAGCTGCGCCTTCTGTTTCCAATAGGAATCAACATATGAATGGTGTTGCTTCAGCACTGCTGTGGACCTGTCCAGCTTCATTCTATTCTCCACTGTCCGATCTACGTCAAATGCTACCTCATCAGTAAGGACTTGATCCTCCGCATCCTTAACTTCCTGGAAAATATCACCAAACTTTTTATGACTCCACTGTGAAAGGGCTGATCGACAAGCAGCCAGTCGAACACAAACACGAACCAAGCTATTAGCATGATTAGTTGAGTTCCAAGCCTCCTGCACCAACTGCATAAAACCCTCCTGTTTGGTCCAGAAATCAAGAAATCGGAAAGGACGCCGACCACCTTCCTGTTTGGTCGCCAATTTGATTAGTAATGGTGCATGATCGGACTCAGCCCTGTTCAGATGCTCCTCCTTCGACAACGAGGCAAGAGCAAGCAAATCCTGAGAGACCATCATTCTATCAAGTCGCGAACCCCTCCTCTCCCCATATTTGGATTTAAACCAAGTAAACTTACTCCCTATTATAGGGAGGTCGGACAGGCCTGTAGCTAGTTGGAAGTTTGAAAACTCCTGAATTGATATTTGGCAAGGTAAACGACCCCCAACCTTCTCATCAGTCCCTGATATCGCATTAAAATCTCCTCCTACTGCCCAAGGAAAAGTGTATAAAGCCCGAAGATTGAGCAGCCTATCCCACATGTCCCGACGACCCTCTTTCTTATTATGGCCATGCACGAATGAAAACATTACTTCAGACATAAAAATCCATTCTTAAAGGCAATAGAAACTGCCTGATCAAACAAATCCAAAAGGGACATGGTGCAACCCGACTTTGCCAAAACCCAGATGTTGCCTTTCTCATTGGAGAAACCCTTGTCAAAACCAAGTTTTAGCTGATAATGTAGTAGCTTTGAGTTATCAACTTTTGGCTCCAAAATAGCCAATAATTGTACTTTGTTCACCCGACAAATATTTCGAAGTCTTTTAAGAGCCATCTTATTTGGAACCCCCCGAATATTCCAATACATTATGTTAAACATTATTGGGGAGTAAGGTTTTACCAGATTTAGTGTGTGCGGTGACCGAGCGTAAGACTCTAAGACTCTATCTGTAGGCTCTGGTGGTCGCTTCTTACGCTTAGACTTAGGTTTCTCCGCTGCTTCCTTCGTTCCAGCCTCTTCTTCTTCAACTTCATCGGCCCAGCTCCGTAGCTCGCCCTCCTCCTCACTGTCTTCCTCGTCACGAACGTCATCATCCAGATTAGGTACTTCAAGTTGTTGGTCAGAAGAATGTGGTTGAGCAGAGACCAATTGGTCCTGCCCATTTGTAGCATCTCCATTACTAGGAGTAATGGCCGCCGTCCCATCAACAGGGGAACTCGTGCTCACAGGAACGTGAATGAACGGGGCCATTTCTAATAACTGGTGGGTAATAGCCGGAGATTGGAGTGGCTACAGAACTGAGTTGACATCCCTTGATGGCTGGGCCGCATCTTCTCTTTGGACAATGTGAATAACTTCAGCTGTTGTAGGTTGTGCACTAGTCGATGCAGGAGTTTCCATTTGGAGAGGTTCTTTCCCTCGTTCTTTGTGTTTAATCTTGCATAAGGCAATTAAATGGCCCTGATGGCGGCTGTGAGAGCAATAAAGAGGAGTTGATTCATACTCTATCAACTGCCAAAAACCACCACTTGGTAAGTTAATACGGATACGATGTTGAAGTAGCTTTGATGCATCAATCTCCATAAATATGCGAGCCATGCTTGGCCGAGATAACTCCGATGTTGCCTTGTCTATTTTGAGAGGTGTTCCAAATACTGCAGCAATGGCGAATAATGCATCCTTAGCATAGAGATGATAAGGAAGATTAGGCAATGTAACCCACACTGGTATCTTAGGTAATTCCTGGGAAGGAGAGAAGTCAGGATCCCATTTAAAGATCCTCATAGGAGCCCTAGCAACGTACCACAAATCCTTAGAACGAAGCCTAAGGAAATCAAGTTCACTTGATGACCGGATGAGGATGTGCTTTTCATCGATAACCCCCGCCGTGATGGAGCCGACAAACTCAAAGCCAGATAGCGCCTTCCAGATCAAATCGATCGGAGTCCTATTATGTGAGAATTTCCCAATCAAAGTATATTTGAATGGATCTGCTAGAAGTGATTCTTCCTCCTCCGTGAAGGAGATTGAAAGGGAACCTTTAAAAGAAGCAATCGTCCGCGGCGCAATGACAGGAATCGTCTGAGTCGATCCCTTCACTACCTCCGCGAAGGACTTAGCCGCCATAACCCTAGAAGAGGCAAACACTGGGGAAGCCACCAACCAAGTGGTTTTGGTGGCTTAGAGGAACCCCGGCACGGCCAAAGGCCACGCCGGCGTTGGTGGAGAAGATGATGCTAGGGTTTCTCATATATATATATATATATATATATATATATATATATATATATATATATATATATATATTGTTGGCCCATTGGTCATATGGTCAACCTGATTTTAATAATTGATAAAACTCTGTCTGGACATACAAAGCTAGTTGGAACATCTTGGTTTCTTGGACATAAGCAAGATTGGCTATCTACTCCGTTCAAGACTGAAGGTCTGTTTGCCTACTCGAGTCTGTATTTCCTATGCAATGTAATTTTCATTTTATTTGAGTTTAGGAATATGTTGTACACCGAGTCGTACTGGCAAATAGGCTATCCCCAAATAGTTCAAAATGTTTTTATAAATGATCTATCAAAATATTTTCAAAAATGTTTTCAAAAATCACCAAAACATATTTTTTAAAAACCCTAACCTAACCCTGACAGAACTCGGCCAGAGTTCGGCCAGAGTTCGGCCAGAGTTCGGTTGGTGGCCGTTTGATTTTTGAATTCTCTGGAACTTGGTCCTCCTGCAGTTGCGGATTTGACCGAGATTTGCTCATCGAGTTCTGCCCGAATTCTGCCCGAATTCTGACAGAGTTCTCCCTTTAGAATTCCTATAAATAGAGAAGGATTTCGATCATTTCAACTCACTCATTCACTTTCAATCTTCTCTCCATCTAAAGCTTTCAGTCTTCCAAAGAGTTTTCTAGAGCTTTCAATTTCAGATCCCAAGCCAGTTACAATCCTCTAGTCGATTTGTCAGTGCGGTACGGTCTAGAAGTTTCTGAGAAATTGTAATCAGAAGGCTTGATTGAAGAATACCTCTTCACATTTGAAGTTGGACGAGTTCTTCGTATCAAAGCTCGCGTTGTAGAAGTTGCAAGGACTTCGTAAGAAAACTTGCGGGTTTTTCCAATAGTGGATTCAACTGGTAGCAAGAGTTCTACCGACTGGATTAGTCCTCAACAGAGGGATACCAGTATACATCGCTGTCTTTGCGTTTGCTCTCTTAACTTTGCCTTTACATTATTTCAGTTGTGATTAATATTCTGTGATTGTGCTGCTAACATTTTTATTTAGCATTATTTCGCTGCCAACTCTATTCACCCCCCCCTCTAGAGTATTACGCTTTACTATTTCGTTCCTACAATTGGTATCAGAGCCAGGTTACAAGTAAAGCAAAGGTAACAGTGCAATTATTTATTCTTTTTAATTAACTGTTATATAGATCACAGCACATCACATGGCAACTATGAAATTCACAAGTGAAGGCCAGGCCACAAACAGACCCCCACTGTTTGATGGTACAAATTATACATATTGGAAAACACGGATGAGTTTCTTCTTAAAATCTCTTGATTTTAATTTATGGTCCATTGTTCTTGATGGCTATCAAAAGCCACCTCGTATAAATGTTGATGGAGTTTTAGTTGAAAAATCCCATAGCAGATATACAGAGGAAGAAAAGAAAAGGGCCAGTCTTGATGCACGTGCCATTAATGCTCTCTTTTGTGCTTTAGACAGAACTGAATTTAACAGGGTGTCTATCTGTACAACGGCTAATGAAGTATGGAAGCTACTCGAAGTCACACATGAAGGCACGACTCAAGTCAAGGAATCTAAAGTCAGCAGACTTACTCAAGAGTACGAGGCGTTCAAAATGAAGCCCAACGAAACAGTCAAACAAATGTTCGAGAGATTCTTGGATATTGTAAATCCTTTGTCCTCCCTAGGCAAAGATTACAGTAACCATGAAAAGATTCGCAAACTCCTGCGAGCTCTCACCAAGAACTGGATTCCAAAGGCTACTGCAATCATTGAAGGGAACGACCTCACAACTATGTCCCTTGAAGTACTCATGGGTAAGCTACTCACTCATGAACTGGAGCTACAAGATTTTGAAGAGCCTGCACCAAAGGAGAAGACTATCGCCCTCAAGGCTCAGCACAGAAAAGTTGCTGAAGATGACTCAGACAACAGTGGATCTGACGCTGAAGATCAAGCTCTCCTAGCAAGGAAGTTCAAAAGATTCATGAGACATGAGAAGAGAGTCAAAGAGAACAACAGCAATAACTGGTACCAAGAAGATGTTGTCTGCTATGGCTGCAAGAAGAAGGGACATATGAAGAAGGATTGTCCCACCAACTCATCATCGAGCAAGAAGAACAACAGGTATGAAAAAGGGAACCTGAAAAGATCAACTTCTCGGAGATATGCCAACACAAGCATATGGCATGAGAGTGAAGCCAGCGACTCAGAAGATGAACATTCAGAAGACGCTGCAAACATCTGCTTCATGGCAATCGATCAGGTACCTACTGAACATGTAGAAACATATGATGACTTCACCTTTGAGCAATTAGGAGATGCCTTCAGTGACCTGATGCTTGACTACAGGAAACTGCATAGTAAATATCAGACCGCTAAGAATGTACTCAAAGAGTACAAAGGTGAAATAGGTAGACTTACCGACCTACTAGCTGAGGTTAGAAATAATGTTAGTGAGTCTGGTGAGCTTTCTTCAATAAAGGTCTTATTACACGAGACTACCAAGTCATCTGAAGAGAAAGACAAAATTATTGACCAACTCAAGGAAGAACTTTCTATAGAGAAGAAAAGTCTTTAATGTGCACAAATCAGAATCGAATCACTCACTTCTGATTATACTAAGTTATATGACACTTCCAAAAGGTTGGAAATTAGGTTAGGAAAACAGCCTGAGCTTGCTGCTTTCTATCCTAACACGTGTCACTTACCGAGAAATCGGAACATTCTCAAGCCAAACACTGTCAGACCTAACCCTATCAAACCTTTACCCCAAAAGGTCAAGCCCAAACAAGATTATAGGTATGCTTTCTTCTATACTAGAAAACCCAAACCTACCAACCATGCACACCACTCAGCTTTCAACACTCGACATGCACATTGTCATTATTGTGGCCTCATTGGTCATATATCATCTGCATGTAGAATGAGAAAGCTTGTAGATCTAAATGTTTATGCTTGGATACCTAAAGCTAACAATTCAGGACCCTACAAGAAATGGGTACCAAAGGTTTCATATGCAAACTGTTTTGTAGGTGGAACACCCTTCACATGCTAGAAGCAAATGGATCCTCGACAGCGGTTGCTCACGGCATATGACCGGTGATGCTACCCTATTTGCAACACTGTCGAAGAAAAAGAAGGAAGGCTATGTCTCCTTCGGTAATAATTTGAAAGGGTATATTATTGGTATCGGTGATGTTGGTAAGTCTCCCTATCCTGTAATTAAGGATGTCTGTCTGGTTACCGAGTTGAAACATAACCTACTCAGCATAAGTCATCTAGCTGATCATGGTTATGGCATCAACTTTGGCAAAGACAAATGTACTATAGTTGATAGCTCAACTGGTAGTACTATCTTTGAAGGTATCAGGGAAGACAATATATATGTTTTCTATTTGTTAGAAGAAACTAACATTTCAGGTAGATGCTTAATGGCCAAGGGTGATGAGAGTCATCTGTGGCATATGAGACTCGATCACGCTAATATGGATACAATATCAAGATTATCCACAAAGAAGCTAGTACGCGGTTTACCAGACATTACATTCAAGAAGGATTCGGTATGCAGTCAATGTGAAAGGAACAAAGCTACCAGATCCACATTCAAGTCTGTAAATGCAGTATGTACTACTAGACCTCTACAATTGCTTCATATGGACTTATTTGGTCCTAACAGAGTTGCTAGCCTCGGAGGTAAACTTTATACTTTCGTAATTGTAGATGATTTCTCTAGATACACGTGGGTATATTTCTTGACATGCAAGAATGATGCATTATCCGAATTTGTCGCCTTTTACAAGAAAGTACAGAATAAAAAAGGTTACATGATCACTCGCATAAGAAGTGATCATGGTGGCAAATTCGAGAATGCTGATTTTGAGCAATTTTGTGACACACACAGTTTTATTCATGAGTTCTCCTGCCCTAGGACTCCACAACAAAATGGAGTTGTGGAACGTAAAAACAGAACTCTAACCGAAATGGCCAGAGTAATGCTAAACCAGTTTAGTCTACCCAAATATTTCTGGGCTGAAGCTGTCAACACAGCTTGCTTTGTTCTCAATAAAGTTCTAATTCGACCCAAATCGAAGAAGACTCCATTTGAGTTATGGTTTGATAGAATTCCTTCAGTTTCATACTTTAGAATTTTTGGTTGTAAATATTTTATTCTTAACACAAAAGACAATTTGGGAAATTTTGATGAAAAGGCAGATGAAGGTATATTTTTAGGTTATGCGGCCAAGAGCAAAAGATACAGAGTCTTCAACAAACGTACCATGATTATCGAAGAGTCAATCAATGTCACCTTTGATGAATTAAATCAAATGACGATTGATTACAATGACGAAGATACATCTGTACCAAGCTCAACTCCAGCTGATTCTCAACCAAGCTCTGCACTAGCTGAACCTCCTAGAGAAGATCTAGGAACCAGCTACCTTCAGAATGAAGCAAAAAGGTTAAAATTTTCAGCAAATCATCCAAAGGATTTGGGAATTGGTAATATTACCAAGGGAGTAAGTACTCGTACATCCTGTAGAGATATTGTTTCTAGTATTGCATTTATTTCACAGCTAGAACCCAAAACCATTGATGAAGCATGTAGTGATAGTTTTTGGATAGATGCTATGCAAGAGAAATTAAACCAATTTGAACGGAATCAAGTTTGGGAACTTGTTCCCAGGCTTGTTGATCATCCGGTCATTGGCACCCGTTGGATATTCCGAAACAAACTGAATGAGAATGGTTTAGTGACTCGTAATAAGGCTCGACTCGTAGCTCAAGGATACAATCAAGAAGAAGGTATCGACTACGATGAGACTTATGCCCCAGTTGCGAGATTAGAATCCATTCGCATGTTATGTGCATTTGCATGTTTTCATGATTTTAAACTTTTTCAAATGGATGTCAAGAGTGCTTTTCTAAATGGCTTTATAAAAGAAGAAGTTTTTGTAGCACAACCTCCGGGTTTTACGGATTTCAAAAATCCTGACCATGTTTTCAAGTTGAAGAAAGCCTTATACGGTTTGAAACAAGCCCCTCGTGCTTGGTATGATCGTCTAAGCTCTTTTCTACTTGACAACGGATTTTCAAAAGGAAAGGTTGACACTACACTATTTATTAAATCTTTTAATGGCAAGCTGCTTTTAATTCAAATCTATGTTAATGATATCATATTTGGATCCACTGATGAATCTCTTTGTCAAGAATTTTCTAAGTGTATGCAGAATGAGTTTGAGATGAGCATGATGGGAGAGCTGAAATTCTTTCTCGAACTGCAAATCAAACAAACTGATAATAGGACATTCATAAATTAAGCCAAGTACACAAAAGACTTGCTAAAGAAGTTCGATCTGGACAATGTCAAACCTATTGGCACTCCGATGGCAACTTCAACAAAGCTTGATTCAGATGAACAAGGCAAGCCAGTCGACACACGTAAGTATCGAGGTATGATTGGTAGTTTACTTTATCTAACTGCTAGTCATCCAGATATAATGTTTAGTGTTTGCCTGTGTGCACGTTTTCAAGCTAACCCAAAGGAATCACATCTGTCCGCAGTTAAGCGTATCTTCCGATACCTTAAAGGCACTTCTTCTGTTGGCTTGTGGTATCCCAAAACTAAGTCCTTTGACCTTATTGGTTATTCGGATGCAGATTTTACTGGATGCAAAGTTGATAGAAAAAGTACAAGTGGCACATGTCATTTCTTAGGCAAAGCTTTAGTCTCTTGGTTTAGTAAAAAGCAAAATTCTGTAGCCCTATCAACAACAGAGGCTGAGTACATCACCGCAGGACGTTGTTGCGCTCAGATTTTGTGGATGAAACAAACCTTAGAAGACTATGATTTATTTTACACACATATTTCCATTTTCTGTGATAACACGAGCACTATTAATTTGACTAAGAATCCAGTATGCCACTCTCGTACTAAATATATCGAGATTCGACATCACTTTCTTAGAGATCATCATCAAAATGGAGATATAAACCTTGTGTACATAGATACTGAAAATCAATTAGCTGACATCTTCACTAAACTTCTAGCGGAAGATCGTTTCAATTATTTACGTCGAGAATTAGGAATTTTGGACGTCAATAATATTAATTGATTATGTTTTATGATTATATCTCAATACGCAAAAACTGTGTTAGAGACAAGCCAATAAAGAGTCTGTCTGTCACCACAACTACGGTTGAAGCGAAGAGGTATTTAAGAGTTCCCCGGTGAACCTCCGCCAGCTAGGACAGTACTCCTACAGCTAATCTGAGACAGTCGCTGTGTAACGACATTTAATTCATAAAATATTATTAATTATGTTATTTGAAGGCTAAAATAACTAATCTTTGAATTAAATATTTGAAATGAGACAATAAAAAAGAAGTGGCAAAAATCAACTTTGAAGAACCCTAGGCAAATTCAGCCAGAGCTCTGACCGAATTCGGCCCGAGTTCGGTTGAGGGTATCTGTGTATATATCCAGAACCCGAGCGCTTCTTCTCTTTTATTGCTTCCAAACTAATTACAACAGCAGCAGCAGCCGCCCGAATCTTCAAACCCTAGCTTTTTCACCAATCCTTTCCTTCCAATCTACTTGGTGAAATCTCTCCAAAATTTGGAATCGTGCGGAGATCGACTTTCTCTACAATATATCCAATTTTTGTAAGGTATAACTCCCTCTCTCTCCACCTTTCAATTAGTACTTTTTATTCCAATGGCACCTAGATTTAATCCATCTAAGAGGAAGAAGACCACTCCTAGTGGGGAAGGGTCGTCTTCGAATCCTCACACGGATTCACTGTTTTCGCCGATCCAAACGAGCGACGGCGCTTTCGATGGGTTTTTCTTCCAAACCCTCGATCAAGCCCTATTATGGTATGGTAACTTTTCCACCCGATCCATATGCGGCGGCGCTCCGATCAAATGGACGGTATTTCCCGATCACCGTTACTTCTTTGAGGCATTAGGGTTACACCTATTTGTTAAACTGAGCTTCCCAATAGCTACTAATGCCATTCGTTTATTCTACTGCAATCTCGTAGTTAACACTTTTGTTGTGAGCACACGTGTTGGAGGCATCGACATCGAGTTCGATGATGTCCTCCTAGCGGAGATTCTTGGTATTCCCAATGAAGGTGAACCGCTAGTAGATATCATGGAATTCGAGTTTCCCGAAGGCACGACACTCACTAGTTTCAAAGCGGAACTCTGTGCTCCTGACAGAGTACGCTCTGGAAAGTTCAAGGCTAACAACCTGAACTTGTTCAACTACGAACTGCACCGCATCATCTACTCTACTATCCTTCCCAAATCCACTTCCAAAGATGATGTGACCTCACTTGAGCTGTCCGTCATGTACCATATTCTTAAGGGGATTCCTTTCTCCACCCCTAAGACGATCATTCAGATGATGGGACGATGTCGTGCTAGAGATCGAAATCTCTCTTACGCGATGATTCTCCCTCGTATCTTTCAGTGATTTGATATCGATCTATCGACTTGTACTCAGGACTCTGAGCCCAAGTTGCTTCAGCTATCTCGTCGTAGCCGGACTGCTTCAGCTCCACCTACTGCTCCTCCTACTGCACCTCCTCCACCACCTCATCAGTATGCCTTGATATTTGAGGTCATACATCAGCACTTATCTGCTTTGCACGTCTCGTTGACGGACATGGCTCGCGAGCGTGAGTTCCGCGATGTCACCCGTTACCAGGTGATGGCAAACTCCTTGGCCGATCTACGTTTTGCCCAGACTGGTCACTCTGCTGCATCCATCCCTCGAGATCCAGCTTTCTTGGGTTACCGCTGTGAGGATGAGGCTGTCCATGCCTTCTTCCAGCCAGGTAACGCCTATGACTGGTATCATGCACCTCGTGACTACGTTGGTGAGTTCTATGCTGGCGCCCCTATTCATCCTTCTGGCGCTGGTACTTCTGGTGCTGGTCCTTCCGGTCATGCTGGCCGAGCTGCTGATTATGATGATGACGAGGATAGTGATGAGGAGATGTGATTTGATTATTTAGTGACATTCTATTGTATACTTGGAAATGCTCCAACATTCCAAGTTTTTATCTTTTTATCAGTATTTTTTTTTAGTACTTTTTGATATTTATCAGCACTTTGTAGTATGCTTTCAGTACTTTTATCTTCATGGACATGCTTATGGTATTTCATTTATGTTATTTCAGTTTCTTTCAGCACTTTGTTGTAGCACTCTCTTTATACTGCTTCTTCATTACAAACTGCCTGTGAAATAGCATGCTTGAGATTTCTTTTATGTTTTTGTAATAATAGCATGCATGTGATGATACTTTGTAGAAACTTTACATGCCTGTGATGATATACATTCATTCTTTATGTTTTATTTATTATGTTTTCTCACTATTTGTTCCTTATGCATTAATTGCGGGGGAGCCTACTGCATTAAATACGGGGGAGCCTTCTTTTGTGCAATTATTTTGCTAAGTGACAAAGGGGGAGAAAATTAAAGATCTAACATTTTTTTTGAGTTAAATACAGGACATGAACAATTTCACGTTTTGATTCTTTTTGAACAAGCTTAATGTTATATCATTCATAGTTTGTCAATTATCAAAATAGGGGAGATTGTTGGCCCATTGGTCATATGGTCAACCTGATTTTAATAATTGATAAAACTCTGTCTGGATATATAAAGCTAGTTGGGACATCTTGGTTTCTTGGACATAAGCAAGATTGGCTATCCACTCCGTTCAAGACTGAAGATCTGTTTGCCTACTCGAGTCTGTATTTCCTATGCAATATAATTTTCATTTTATTTGAGTCTAGGAATATGTTGTACACCGAGTCGTACTGGCAAATAGGCTATCCCCAAATAGTTCAAAATGTTTTTATAAATGACCTATCAAAATGTTTTCAAAAAGGTTTTCAAAAAGGTTTTCAAAAATCACCAAAACATATTTTTTAAAAATCCTAACCTAACCCTGACAGAACTCGGCCAGAGTTCGGCCAGAGTTCGGTTGGTGGCCGTTTGATTTTTGAATTCTCTGGAACTTGGTCCTCCTGCAGTTGCGGATTTGACCGAGATTTGCTCATCGAGTTCTGCCCGAATTTTGCCCGAATTCTGACAGAGTTCTCCCTTTGGAATTCCTATAAATAGAGAAGGATTTTGATCATTTCAACTCACTCATTCACTTTCAATCTTCTCTCTATCTAAAGCTTTTAGTCTTCCAAAGAGTTTTCTAGAGCTTTCAATTTCAGATCCCAAGCCAGTTACAATCCTCTAGTCGATTTGCTAGTGCGGTACGGTCTAGAAGTTTCTGAGAGATTATAATCAGAAGGCTTAATTGAAGAATACCTCTTCATATTTGAAGTTGGACGAGTTCTTCGTATCAAAGCTCGCGTTGTAGAAGTTGCAAGGACTTCGTAAGAAAACTTGCGGGTTTTTCTAATAGTAGATTCAACTGGTAGCAAGAGTTCTACCGACTGGATTAGTCCTCAACAGAGGGATACCAGTATACATCGCTGTCTTTGCGTTTGCTCTCTTAACTTTGCCTTTACATTATTTCAGTTGTGATTAATATTCTGTGATTGTGCTGCTAATATTTTTATTTAGCATTATTCCGCTGCCAACTCTATTCACCCCCCTCTAGAGTATTACGCTTTACTATTTCGTTCCTACATATATATATAAAAAAAAAAAAAATATATATATATATATATATATATATATATATATATATATATATATATATATATATATATATATATATATATATATATATACATTCACATATAACATATACATATATATAGAGAGGTAAAGCTATATATATAGGCACAACCACATATGTATATATAAAGGTAAAGGAAAAATAGCATATGTATATAGTGTGTGTGGGGTGTGTCAAGACATGTGTGCAGTAAAGTATATATGTGTGAGTGTGTATAGAGTGGCAGTTGTAAAACTCCTAAATTTTTACTATATTTTTTATTATTAAATTTGGTACTGATTTAAAAATTTTGTATTATACGTCGCATAGTCGTATTGTACGTCGCGCACGAAATTTTATTCTTCGTAGTTGCTCGTTGAGTACGAATATGTGCGAGCGTACATATTTTATAAAAATATTTTTTTATTTTATTATACACTATCAAAATATTATATAATTATTATTCTTGCTATAAAAGACCTTTTGTTTTTAGCAGTTATTAATCATAAATAATATTTTATTGTATACTAGGAAAAGCATAATCATGTATGCATTATTCGTGCATACATATATTTTGTAATTATTTATTAGTCTATTTTAAATAAAAATATAATTTTTGAGATTTATTAATATTAATATTTTATTACTCAAAAAGATATTTAAAAATATTTATTATTTTTAAAATTATTATTATTGGTATTTTGAAAAATATATTTGGAAGTTATTGTGGCCATTTAAATCTTGATTTGATTTTTGGATTTATTTAAATAGTTAAATATTTACAATTTGATTTATCCCATTTGATTTTTAAACTAAAAATTTAATTAGATTTAAATTGGATTTGATTTGGATTTGGATTTATTGAATTAAATTAAATTATAGATTTAATTATCTATTTTGGGGTTTAAACTACTCCTAATTCTTATCTAATTGGGAATTTCTACATCCTATAAATAGGCTGGTACTCCTCCAATTCATTATTCATCCACCAAATTTCCATAACCCAAACCGTGCATCGTGTCGGTGTCCCCCTTCCCTTCCACTATTTTTATTTCTATTACAATTAAATTTTCACCTTTTTTGTGTCCACATGTCGGACACGATCTCGACACAGCAACCCAGACCGTGTCGGACACCCCGACATAATCCAAACCCTAATCCTAACCCTAACCCTAATTTTGGCCGAAGCCTCCACCGGATACTGCCATCTCCGGCATCCCATCACCGCCACGACCGGCAATCCCCCGATCTCCACCACCAAATGCCACCCGACATCACCACACCGCCACCAGCATACCATCGCCCTCGCCACCACTGCCAACAACCACCACGGCCACGGCCACTGGCCGAAAAATCGATCGCCGCCACAGCCAGCCCAAACCCCCATCATCATCGTCGCCACCGCAGTCATGGTCGACCAGAAAACCCCAAACAAAATAAAAACAAACACCCCCGCCACCACCGCTTACCTACCGCGCAGCCGTGCGCGGGCTTCCACCGTCGGAGCCGGAGTCGCCCCTTCCGTGCCCCGCCTCCGATTTCCCGACCGCCGCTCCTCCAGATCATCCTTGATCTGCCACCGCATCGAGCTTCTCGCCGCCGCGGTCTCGATCACCGCCGGCGCCCGACCCCTGAACTCCGCTGATCCTCCTTTCCTCCGCCTCTTTCCGCACGCGCCCAACGCACGAACCCCTCTCCGCTCCTCCACGAGCGACGAACGCTTAACCCTCTCCGCCAGCGCCGCTGCAAACACTGCCGCGCCGTGCCAGCCATGGCCGGCCGCGCACGCGCAGCTCCGCCAAAAAACCCTCCTTTTCTCCCCGATCTACTCCGCTCTTCCTCACCGCCCTCGCCTTGGCCGCCCGACGCCGAAACCCCCGCCTGAGCTTTCTCTTCCACTCTCCCGTTCTCCCATCGTCCTCTCTCCCATAGTCTCTCTCTCTCCTCTCTTTGGACTTCCCCTCTTCTTAACCCTCTCTCTCTCTCTGCGTTAAGAACAGCAGCAAAGGCTGCTTTAGAAATTTTGAATTATAGTATATAGTTTTTTTTGTTTTTTTATTAACTGCTGATTAGCATTAACAATTTTTATTATTATTTTTGTTATTATTATTATTATTATTACCATTATTATTATTAAGTTTTATTATTATTATTATTATTATTATTACCATTATTAGTATTAAGTTTTATTATTATTATTATTATCATCATTATTATTATTATTAATAATGTGGTCACTGTTGATGCTGCTGTTGTTCTTATTTTAGGTATTTTTTTCTATTAATATTATTAATATCCTAGTCATACAATATGTAATAGTGATTTGATTAATACTCTAAATATTATCTTTATGTTTATTAATGTTTTACTACTAGTACGAATTATTATTCTAATTACTTTAGATAATTTCTTAGAAACTATTTTTGTAAACTAAATATTGTTGGCTATGATATTACTGTAAAAATTTCTATCTATTAAAATAAAATTATTTGAAAAAATTACAGTTTTACAAAATATGGGATTTAGCCTTAAATGATTTTCTAAAATTATTTTTTACTTAAAATACTTTGATTTATAAAAATATAGTTTTCAGCCTAAAATATCCTCTTGACAAAACTTGGAGTTTTGCCCTAAAAAAAGGATTTCTAGATTTTAAGTATTTAATTAAATTATTTTAACTAAATAAAACTCTATTTTTAAAGTATTATAAAATCATTTTCTAAATTACTATATATATCATTTATATAATTTCCTTCGATTATCCTCATGACCATTCCCAATCTTCTATTCCTTTGCCAACTCTTTCCTTCCACCTATCGACCCTAACTAATTTGGCCCTTCCGGACCCAATAGAACTGTCCGTGCCATCAACAGAGGTCTACTTGCATAATTGTTGCACCAAAGTCGCAGTTTGTGCCACCTTGATTATCGCAGCACACCAGGCGTCCTACCCGGCAAGACACCTTGCCATTTGCTGTTTGTTTATTTTAGCTCATATTTCATGCATGTTCATTATTTTCTTTATGCAAAATAAACTGTGATACATGACATAACCTGTTAGAATTTATTGTTCAGTTTCTTGCTATGTATTATTTTCGTACACATTAAACTTAGAGTTAAGGGACCACCCTTTGTGTGTTGCATTCATAGGCCTTGACACGTTTATACCACGTTGTTGTGTGTCACATATAGGACTCGGACATGCGTGATTGGCTGGCCACCAGTACGTATATGCCGTGTGTTAGGAAATAACTGCTAATAGAATTGTATGCTAGAAGACTTAGCAGTTATGAGTTGGCATTGGGCGGGAAGAACCTGATTGGAAGTTGACTACCATCCTATCTATCGTAGACTCGCTCGCTACTAAGGAACGATAGGTAGACTATATGCTATAGACTCGCTCGGTACTGAGGAATAGTATATGGTGTTGTGACTCGCTACTGAGGTACTGCATTGGTATTGACCGGGTAGTCATGCGACCATAAATTGTTCTTAACTACATTCACTTAGAACGGTTAGGCTACCTTTATCCGTTAGGTACGAGTACTTTTGGTTTGGGTACTTGTATCTGACCGTGGCTTGGAACAATAACTTATCGCGGATTAGTTCGTCATCTTGTCCTTGTTTGGTTGTAGGTATAACTTACTACTTCGATGAGAAGGTATTGAACCTTGTTGGGGTCCGGATACCATATTGGATTCATGGCATGGAAAGATACGTCACCGTGAATTAGTTTACCATCTTATGTCCTTGTTTGGTTGGGGGGATGGTACGCTCGTTCAGTAGGTGCGTATTGGACCATGTTATAATTCGATTGACTTATTTATTTGAGCGATATTTATTCAGTTTATATGGCATGATATTATGTGTCTTGTTACGTCCCTCTGAGGACCTGGTTATCTCGCCAGGTGTGTGCTATTGTCTTTCGCAGGTGTTCTAGCTCTAGCCATGTTCATTGCAATTTCTTCGAGGATGATTGCACTTGGATCGTCTTCGCTTCGCTCGCCAAAAATTATTTCTTTACTCATGTATTTTTTTTCCATTTACTTGTTGGTAGTGGATTTGTCTCCGCCCAACATATTGTATCAAGACAATTCATTATCTTTATATGACATCTTTATTTTATTTATTTTTGTAGGTGAGATTAGTTATGGTTCTACTGCATTTTACATCTTACGTATATTTATTATACGGCTGGCATGTCTACGTTCCTAGTCCTACGTATTTTGGGACTGGGGTGTTACATGTTTTTGTGGTGGCCCATACAGGTCAAGATAAATTGTTTGGTTACTTTACCGTACCAACCAAGCCTGCGGATAGGATTAGAAGTCTAGGATCTCATCCACATACTTGACCTCTTTCTTTGATTTTATCTACCGTTTGACTCATCAATTGCATCTTGCTTGCTTCCTTCCATCCATATTCTTATCTACCCTTCGTGCTTGCTAGAGATTGGCCATACTAGTTAGTTGTCCCAAAACACCATTAGTTTAATTCTTTAAGTTGGGTAGAATACCTTATGAACTAGCAACCCCTTGCCCTAGTGACCTATATTAGCAAGCTTATTTAGATCCTAGAATCTAGAGGACCTAACCCGTCTAGCCAACCAAGGACTTGGACAAGAAGACTATAGGACGACTGTATAACGACCATCACAGGACATGACCTAGCTCCGTTAGAAGTTCGAACCAATTTTTACTTTCTCCCAATCTTAGTCTCCCGTGCCTATGTAATTACCATTTTGACTAATGATGCTAATGTAGCCTAGTTTTTGTAAGCTTATTCTTTTTATCAAGCTTGTTTCAAGACATATGTTATTGGAAGAGCTTCCACTAACATGTTGTCTAATCAGAACCGGTGCATAATGGTCTGATCAACCAAGTGCACTTTGGTTCGCTTTTGCCTATTATTCTACGTGGATGGAGACATAGTTAAACTTGTCCTCTAGAGTCCCATCCGCGACTGCCTTGGCAACTCCTTTGAAATTTTTCGATCGTCTTTAAATCACGTATTCGTATTCGATAACGCCTCCTTCGAACTCTATATTGCTTTCGCCTTCACCTATTTTAGGAGGACGAAGGCGTTATACTAGAACTTCCTCTAGCCTTCCTATCGGCTATGACCATTCTCACTCGATGTTGCTATATCTTCATCCTAAACTACTCGGCCCTATCAAGACCCTCTAATCGTCTAATTTAAGTGAATCTATTTCGTTCCCTTAAATCGTGACCCTCATTCATTATCCGTGACCATATCGTATTATTTTTCTATGATCTAGATCGTGATCTCTTACAGCATGATTTGTTATCGATTGTTTCCCATCGATACCCCCTTGTGTCTTCTCACCCCCTACAAATTCTAAATTTCGAGGACGAAATTCTTTTAAGTTGGGTAGGATGTAAAACCCCTAAATTTCTACTATATTTTTTATTATTAAATTTGGTACTAATTTAAAAATTTTGTATTATACGTCGCATAGTCGTATTGTACGTCGCGCACGAAATTTTATACTTCGTAGTTGCTCATCGAGTAAGAATATGTGCGAGCGTACATATTTTATAAAAACATTTTTTTATTTTATTATACACTTTCAAAATATTATATAATTATTATTCTAACTATAAAAGACCTTTTGTTTTTAGCAGTTATTAATCATAAATAATATTTATTGTATACTAGGAAAAGCATAATCATGTATGCATTATTCGTGCATACATATATTTTGTAATTATTTATTAGTCTATTTTAAATAAAAATATAATTTTTGAGATTTATTAATATTAATATTTTATTATTCAAAAAGATATTTAAAAATATTTATTATTTTTGAAATTATTATTATTGGTATTTTGAAAAATATATTTGGAAGTTATTGTGGCCATTTAAATCTTGATTTGATTTTTGGATTTATTTAAATAGTTAAATATTTGCAATTTGATTTATCCTATTTTATTTTTAAACTAAAAATTTAATTAGATTTAAATTGGATTTGATTTGGATTCGGATTTACTGAATTAAATTAAATTATAGATTTAATTATCTATTTTGGGGTTTAAACTACTCCTAATTCTTATCTAATTGAGAATTCCCACATCCTATAAATAGGCAGGTACTCCTCCAATTCATTATTCATCCACCAAATTTTCACAACCCAAATCGTGCATCGTGTCGGTGTCCCCCTTCCCTTCCACTATTTTTATTTCTATTACAATTAAATTTTTACCTTCTTCGTGTCCACATGTCGGACACGATCTCGACACAGCAACGCAGACCGTGTCGGACACCCCGACATAATCCAAACCCTAATCCTAACCCTAACCCTAATTTTGGCCGAAGCCTCCACCGGATACTGCCATCTCCGGCATCCCATCACCGCCATGACCGGCAATCCCCCGATCTCCACCACCAAACGCCACCCGACATCACCACACCGCCACCAGCATACCATCGCCCTCGCCACCACTGCCAACAACCACCACGGCCACTGGCCGAAAAACCAATCGTCGCCACAGCCAGCCCAAACCCCCACCATCATCGTCGCCACCGCAATCATGGTCGACCAGAAAACCCCAAACAAAATAAAAACAAACACCCCCGCCACCACCGGGTAAAATAAGGTAAAACAAACACCCCCGCCACCACCGGGTAAAACAAACCCCTAATTTTGGCTTTCTTATTTTTCTTAGAGCATTCGATGTATTTCAAGCCTCATGTTGCAACTAAGAAAGCCATCGGGTAAAATAAGGCACGGGTCGCCTCATGTTGAAAAATAAGGCACGGATCGAGGGTTCTATTTGTGAAGCCTATGTTCTCAAGGTATTCAATGCTCTAAGAAAGCCATCGGGTAAAATAAAGAAGAGATATCTGAACGATGATGAGCTAAGGGCTGCTCAGGTGTATGTATTACTCAACTGCGACGATGATGAAGTAGAGAAGCTGGAGGGGTAAGTAATTAATACGTCTACATTATTTTAATAGTGTTGATTATTATACTATTACATTAATTGAACGATGTTGTTTTCAGCATATTTAATAATGATGTGAGGTTAGGTAGGCCACACATAACAGAAGAAGAACTACAACAAGAAATGAGGCATTATTTTTATCATGGTTGAGTGCATATGTAAGACTTGAGAACTCTGTAATTACCTTTCTGTATATGCACTTGAGAATGAGCTTAATTTATTTTTTTATAGTATTTAGGTCGATCGTCCATACGCAAGACTTGAGAATGAGTCTATTAGAACGCTAGCCAAGGGACAAATTTATGCTGCAAAAATATGGCCAAGCTACTGTGTGAATGGGTTTAGGTTCAAGTCAACAACTTGCCCGATCAGAGAAAACTTTGTGGATCTCGATTCCACCAAAAATAGCTGTTTGTGTATCAGATCTTCGAACTACAAAGATGTTGATGCGGGCAACGATTTCTATGGCGTCCTACGGGAGATTGTGGAGCTGACATATAGTTATGTAATAGAGCCTGCTAAGATTTTGTTATTCAGGTGTGATTGGTTCGATCCGATTGAAGGTCAAGGTTGGAAAGTAGACAAGCACGGTCTTGTGGATATAAACTATCGGCGTCGATATCAAGCCTATGAACCATTTGTCCTATCAAGTCAGGCTCAGCTCGTGTACTTCACATGTTATCCTAAACGGCGAACAACAAGGTCAGACTGATGGACGGTATACAAGACCAAAGCTAGAAATACCTTTGAGGTTGACGATATAGCTTATCAAGAGGATGAACTACCTCTTGTAACAAATATTATAGAAGTGGACACGACGGAAGTTCCTTATTACACATCTAATTGTGTAGAAGAAGTAGAATTATCTAAAGGAGAAGATGCAGATGAAAGTGAAGATGTAGAAGAGGAAAAAGAAGAAGAAGATGATGAGCTAAATGAACTAAATGAATTTTCAGAAGAGGATTAAATCTGTACGTTTGTTTTATCATCATATTTGACAATTTAGTGACACTTTTGTGACTATGATATTTTTCAAAAATTTGTGACGTCTATCATATAAATATGTATATTTGTTTTATTGTCACTATTATTATCAGGTATGACTAGACCCGGACGACGCGGAGGATATTATGTTAGGCAGTCCCGTGTGCGTCAGGTTGGGGATACAGATTCTGTACCCTCATCCTTATTTTCGAGTACGCCAGTGTACCATTCTGTTCCCGGTCCATTACCAGGACAGGTCAGTTCCAGCAGGTTGGCGACTCCTCCCTCGTCGTCCAGTATTCCTTCCGCATCTAGCATTTCTCCCGCGTCCATCATTCCTCCTGTCGACGGATCCATGGGGAGGGCCGACGTCGAGCATATGGAGTTCGGCGATCAGATTGATCCTGGTCAGGCTGGAAGTAAGAGCGACCCTCCATGCGCTCCCCCGGACGAGACGCGTATGGAGATTTGGACGGACGGGCCTACGAAGTAAGTTAATTAGTTAATATATATTTTTCAAATGATTATATGTACATATATATTCATGAAATTTATTATTGTACAGATATCGGCCTCCTGTAGTACAGAGATAGCTGGGGTTATTTCTAAGGCAGAACTATGGTGGGCCTTGGATTAACTACTCAGATGCTCCCGCAGATAAGAAGGCCTTTTGGTTGGCCCACTTCAAGGTAAAAATTTTTGTTTATTTTTAAATTTTAATAATCATTTGTGTATATTATATAACTCTTTCTATTTTACTTCTTGTAGAGGACCTATTTCTATCCACCACACCGGGCGGCAAAGATCGAGGCCCGATTTTCTGTCGTTGTAGGCAAGCTCATCGGTGATGCGATCCACGACCAGAAGTCTCGTGATCGCTCCGAAAAGCCGATCCATGGTTGGATCACGCTAGAGCAGTGGACTGCGATGAAGGCTAGATTCGGCGAGGCCAGGTACCAGGAGCGGTCTGACAAGGCCAAGGTGGCGCGGTCGAGCGCCAGTAAGTGGTGTGGTGGCTCCATTCCTATGACGAAGCATTTTCGTCGTCTGGTATGTTTCCTATGACGGACATCATTTTATATATAGTTCGATAGAATGTTTAATACTAATAATAGATAATATATTTTAACAGGTAAAAAAGGGTGAGGACCCCAACATGGTGACCGTCTTTCTGGTCATCCATCGGAGGGCTAGGGAGTTCATTGACGAGAGGGCGATGCAGGCATATGTACATTCTATTCTTTATATTAATTTACTATAATTTAGAAAACAGGAAAATAGATATCAATATAGACTTTAGCAAACACTGAGACGTTAGCAAATATTGTTCTAGGCCGAGTTTCTTCGGCTACAAGAGGAGGCGGCTGCTGTTGCTAGTGCGCCAGTAGAGGAAGGGGCTGGTACTTCCTCCTAGCCGCCTACAGCTCCATCGCCGGACGACCTTTGGATGACCGTTGTTGGTGGTCTTCAGAAGGGTACGTACTACGGTACGGGATCCTATGGTGCCTATTTGGCTTCGGAGTCATCCCGGGCCCCCTCTGTCAGTATGCAGTCTCCAGCTTCGTAGGTGTCATCACGAGCTCAGGATATTGGTCGTCAGATCGACAAGCTGCGTCGCGAGTTGCAGCAGCAGATTTCTGATCACCATACCGCAGAGTGACGATCCGATGATCACCGGACGATTTGATACGGTCGAGCGCAGTATACATGAGCTGATGAGTCTGCAGCAGGCTACAACTGCCAACTTGCACACGCTCACTGAGTCTATGGAGCGCACAGAGCGTAGACAGGTTGAGCTGGAGGGATCGCAGAGGACCATATTTGCCTCACTCACTCAGATACATACTTCGATTGAGGAGAGTTCTCAGAGGATGGTGAGTACCCTTGCTATACATGCTGAGTGACTGTAAGAGCTGGAGCAGATACGTCCTTGCGGTCCATCGATGGCGCCGACTACAGACGTTGCACTGCCTCCTACTGCCCCTATAGTGCAGCTCACACAGGAGTAGTATGAGTACATGCTATCTCAGATGTGCAGCAGGGGTCTTCAGTGATTTTATTGATTTTTTATGAGTTGTATGTATTGGCCCTATGGAAAAATTGTTTATTGGTACACTTTTGTTTATACACTTGGTGGGAGACTTTTTATCATCTCCTATTTTTATTTGACTCTATTGGATGTTTGTGATGATGTGTGTCTGTGAAGTACAGTATGCAGGATTTGAATATATTTATGTTTGTGATGATGTTTGTGATGATATAAAGTGCAGTGTAAAGTGCAGTGTGCAGTGTGCAGGATTTGAATACATTTTTATCATCTCCCATTTCCAGACTAGTATTTAAACTGTATATAAAGTGCAGTGTGTAGGATTTAAAAACTGTATTTTATTTTATTTTTAATTTTCTAGCATATTAGCGACGGTTTGCAACGGATTTACGACACGGAAGTACATCGTAAAGATTTATCTTCACGTCGCTAACTGCGACGGCCCGTCGCTAAACGTCGCTCAATGTGCTGATATGGCAAACCTTGCCATGTCACTACATGCGACAAATAGACGTCCCTATATACGTCGCTAAGTTGGCGACGTACTGTAAATTTTGCCGAACGTTGCTAAGTTTGCGATGTTTTAGCGTCGTAGACTATTCGTCACAACAGCGACGATTGGCGACGAACTTTTGTTCTGCGACTAGCTTTTCAGTGACCTGCTTATTTCGTCGCTAATTACGTCGCTAAATATATTTGGCGACGTATTTTTACTTATTAGCGATATTTTTGGACGTCGCTAATTTAGCCTATTCTGGTAGTGGCAATTGCAAAGCATTTGGTTATCCATTACTTGCTTAGGCCAAACCACTGCAATCAATGCCAGGTATATCTTGGTTCAGATCATTTCTAGTGGGTCGATGGTAGATGTTAAGTCCATACCCATAACAATTGCATTTTTTCTGGTTTTAACTGTATAAATCCTACTTATATGGCAAGGGAAGTAACTTTAAATGTGAGTATAGGCAAGGATGTGCAATGTAACAGTAGTAGGGTTAAGGTTTATGTCAGGCATTAGTGGCGGTATTGTAGGATACATAGATAGATACTCATTTATGGCACAACATATTTAGAGGCCTATTAGGATGGTAAATGGAGTACCATGACCTAGAAACCTAACCAATAAAGCGATAGGCTAATTATTCATATTAATTGTGTATTGACATTATGCATATGGTATAATTGGTTACTGGGACCGAGATACGGACTTGACCCATGCCAACAGCTCAGGACCACAGGCAAGTATACCTTGCCTTTCTACAAAGCTTTATTTACATGCATTGTCTTTCATTATTCAGTTATTCAGTTTTTCTCATTATTGTTGACATGTAATTTTCATATCATGTTAGTATTTTATTTTCATTGATACATAGCCTTTGTTCACAGCTAGTCTTGTATCTTATTGGTCTTGTTCACTTGTGCCTTGATTGAGTCGTGTCATGGGTCGAAAAGTCATAAACTGAACTACTTTACCTCCTTATCTTGAAATCTTGAAGCTAACCTGCAAGTCCACATTAGGGATGAGGGTTAGTAGTTATTGTTCCACACCTGCGAGTCCACACTAGGGGCGAGGGTGATGCTAACCTGCAAGTCCATATTAGAGGCGAGGGTTAGTAGATATCTGTCCGCACCTGCGAGTCCACACTAGGGGCGAGGGTGTTTCCTTGAAGCTAACCTGCGAGTCCACACTAGGGGCGAGGGTTAGTAGTTGTTCAAACCTGCGAGTCCACACTAAGGGCGAGGGTTTGAGTATTCGATTTGGTTATCCGTTGACATCTTGATATGAGTTCTCTCATCCTCGTTCAGCAGTTCATTTATGTGTAGTCAGTGTACAGATTCGTATTTTATTCATTGCTTAGTTTTACTTGTTTATTCTAGATTTTTCTCTATACATAATAAACTGTTAGAAAGGCTTGTTTTTATGTATCTTGCTAGTCCTCTGAGAACCTGATGATCTCTTCAGGTTAGCCGAGTTTGAGTCAGGAACAGACGAGTGGATTTGAGTTAGCATCAGATCGTGGTGCCTTGCAGTTGAGGTTGCCTTGATTAGCAGGTTGTACTCAGTTAGTTATTTCTTGTATTTCTCTATTTTCGTCTATTGGTAGTGGATTTGTGTCCATCGGACGTGACATTGATTCTTGGAGACATTCAGTTATATTCATTATTATTCAGTTCCAAGTCTTATTCATTGATCTTGGTTGTGATTTGATTATTTATGTGGATGAGATATAGATTTTCCCCGTGATTATAGATTCAGTGACTTGTGAGTTTAGATAGCGTTCTACCGCCGATACTGCGATGTAGGCTGGGCTTGGACACGTCTTGTATCCGAAAAGCGGGTACGGGTTGTGACACCAGAGGGTCCATGTTAAGGATGGCTTTAGTCTTCTCGGTGTCGACGTGGATGCCTTTTGCAGTAATAATGAAGCCCAAGAACTTTCCACTGGAAACCCCAAGGAAGGATTTGGCGAGGTTCATCTTAAGCTGATGTGCCGCATGAGATCGAAGACTGTCTTCAGATCTTGTAGGTAATCGCCTCGAAGATGGCGATATCATCAACATAGCATTCGACTATTTTACGGAGGTGCTGGCGGAAGATGGTGGTCATAGCTCTTTGGTATATGGCACCTGCATTCTTCAGCCCAAAGGGCATTACTGTGTAGCAGTACACCCCCTTCGGAGTCCTGAACGATGTGTGCTTTTTATCATCTGGTAACATCTTGATTTGGTTGTAGCCCGAGTACTCATCCATGAAGGACATGCGCTCGAAGACACATGTATTGTCGATCATTATGTCGGTGATCGGGAGTGGAAACTCATCCTTCGGGCAAGCCGAGTTAAGGTCTCGAAAGTCAATGCAGACTCAGATCTTCTCGTTCTTCTTGGTGACGGGGACGACGTTGGTTACCAACTCCAGAGTTTCTCTTCACGAATAAACCCGCTGGACAGCAGTTTATCTCTTCGCAAATAAACCCGCTGGCCAGGAGTTTATCTACTTCTTTGTCAATAGCGTCCATAATATTGGGACGGAAGCATCGTTGTTGTTGCTTAACGGGCTTAGCGTCAGGTAAGATATTAAGCTTGTGCATTGCGACTTGTGGGTCTAGCTCTGGCATATCTTCATAACTCCAGGCAAATACATCGATGTATTCTTTGACCAGTTGGAACAATGATTATCGATCCTTTTCTGCCAAGCTCTTGCTGACGAAAATAGGTTTGGATAAAGATCCATCCCCGAGGTCGATCTGCTCGACTTCGTCTTCGGTAGGGGGTTCTCGTAATTCAAAATAATATTTCTATTGTGCGCCTAGGCGTTGAGCCCAGGGTTCTTGTTCGAAGAACTCTATTTTTTTATTTTCGTCTTCATCTTCTGAAGGATGCACCGACGTCATATTGGCTGATAGCACCATCCTGAAAATTGAGCCGATGCTGGTGTCGGAGTCCTAAGTTGAAGCCTCAGAAGAGTGAGTGTGTGCGACGTCTTCTACTTCTGAACTTTCTGGGGTTGTTGGGGGCGTGATATAGCCCATCCCCCATCGAGTACGGTGATAATAGTCTTATGTCTTCCATTTTGGAACAGGAAGTCGTATGGGAAGACGTCGGCCCTTGCCATAATTTAGACCCTGGCCGCTTTTCAAGTTGTAGCCCATCTTTTGGATGAGATACTTGGCTCGATCATTGTACCGATAAATTTACATTCTATCGGTGTCGGATTCTGGCTCCATCGGTGGAAGATACTGGTGACGCTCGACTTTGCCGAAGATGATAGGTTTCTCGTTTTGGTTTCGAGGCGGGACTATATAGCAGACTCCTTAGTACAGGACGACTCAATTTACATGATTAACTGTCATTATTTGTGTTTATAACGACTGTAGAGCATTATCTAGATTATGCGTGGCATTCCAATGTAGAAGACTAGAATAATTGAAAGACACCATTTTATTTATAAAATATGGGATCTTGTACCGAAGGATTACATCATCAAGGGATGGTGCGTCTACATTGGCAAATATGTACTCTCCCAGTTCTTCGTCAGTGAGTACTGGAGCAGCCTAAGGTGGCTTGGGAGAACCTATTGGGAGCTTGGCCTTTGTCAGCTCTGGTGCCGATAGAGATACGTAGGCCTTCTCTTGAAGCTTAAGAGGGGCTGAAGCCTAAGGAGGTCTGGCTTTAACCCACACCTTGGCAGGTACCTCAGTTGGTGTTCCAGCGACTGGTGCCTTCCATATAGTTTTGCTACGAGAGGAGCTGACACTTGGGGAGGCTTCCCCTTTAGTCGTATCTTCAAGGGGGATTCAGTGGATGCTCCGCCTAAATAAGTTGGTGCCCTCCCGCGAAGTTTGACCACTATAGGAGACGGTGTTTGAGACGGCTTCCTCTTAAGTCGTACTTTCAGGGGAGTGTCAATTGCCATCTCTGCCTCCAAGTCAGCTTCGGCTTCGGCTTCATCATCGACATCGTTGGCTTCATCTTCGAGATGAATCGATTTGTACAGATCAGAGTCGGTGAAGACAGCCTTAATCCCTCTGAAAGGATCGGCATCAACGAACTCTGTTCGGACGATGCCGTTGGTGGATATGTACTTGATACATTGATAAAGAGTGGATGGTACCACCATGTAATCGTGTAGCCACGACCGCCTTAACAAGATGTTGTAGTTGACGTCAGTATCCACAACATAACAGGTTACTTCGGTCTGGACATCACTGATATAACACTTCAGCCGGATCTTCCCTTGCGGCTCACTTTTGCTGTCGTTGAAGCCACTGATTGTATTATGGGATGCTGTCAGACGATGCATCGGGATCCCCAACATCTGAAGCAGAGTTAGGATAATGCTAAGAGAAGACCCCGGGTCGATCTGCATTCGATCCACCTTGATGGAACCAACGTACCCTATATAATACAGTGGTCTGTTGTGCCTATTGTTCTTCAGCAGCATGTCTTGTTGAGTGAATGTGATGTTAGGGATGATCTCCTCGACACTATGGCAGTATGGACATGTTATTGGATCGTCCTTTAGGGCTTCGTAGAGAGCCTTCCGAGTATCTTTAGACAGGCAGATGAGCTCGAACAAGGACAGCTGAGCTGGGGTACTGGCAAGTTGTGCCAGTATGTCGAAGTTGTGGGGTTTGGTTAACCCCAAAGCATTGTCTCTTCGTAGAGGCCTGTCGAAGTGGGCCTCCTTATGCTTTTGTTTGTCAGCTGCTGGAAGTCGGGAAGGTCCTTCACCTTGAGCAGCCTAGGTGGTGACGGGAGGTACCGACAGGGGCTTCCTCAGGCTCAGCGTTCTGATGTGAACACATTAGTACAGGAAGTGCCCCTTTGGGGAGGAGGTCACCCTTCGACAAGATTTGGTCTTCTTACCTTTAGCTTTGGAGGTAGAATGTACCCCCGGTTGAGTCAGTTTCAGAGCGAGATCTTGGTGAAACCACATAATCTTCCCCTGAGATGTGGTGAGCGGAACCAGTCCACTCACATTGTCACGAGTCAGCGGATGGTTGACCACCTCCAATGTTGCCTTCGGGATGGGGACAATACCATCCTGAGTTGTAGTGGGCGGTAAGGTGTCGAACTGGAGCGACACCATGTTGGCCGAGACTGTCTTCTCCTCGTCATCGAATGAGATGACGTTCGCATTGATCATGCGTTGTATGTAGTTCTTGAGGATGTCGCAGACTTGAGTTGGATGTCCAACGAACTGATAATAGTGACAGTACCTCGGGTCGCCCACTCTGCCCACCTCGTCAAGACGCTTAGGATCAGGCAACTTGATATTGTCGCTCTCTTTCAGCATCTCGAAGAGTTGTAAGGTGTCCTCGTCGTTGAAGGAGTAGACCGTATTTGGCCTCGGTGCTGGTGGAGGTTTCTGAGCGGGCCCCTGCATACTTTTTGAAGCATTAACAGTCAATACCTGCTTTCCTTTCATCTCGCACCTACTGTTGTTGGTAGCAGCATGTTTCCCTATTTGTCATCAAAGGCGGAGAAGTTAACTCCCAGAAGACGAGCATTACGTGCCTTCTTCTCAACAGCTTCGGCCCCGATGATCAATGAACTCCAATCAGGAGGCTGGGTGGAGTCGAGCCAGAGCTTGATTGTAGGAGTCATGTTCATGCTGCAGGCATCGATCAGTGCATATTCTAGCATACCCGGAGGCAACCTTAAGCATGCTTGTCGGAAACATTCGATGAAGGCTCTAACAGTCTCCTTCTCTGTCTGGCGCACTTCTATAAGAGATGACATGGACATGTCCTTTCCACTGTCGTAGAATCGGTCGAGGAAGAGGCGTGTCAAGTCATCAAAGGATGATATGGAGTGATCAGGGAGACTGCAGTACCAATCATAAATGACTCCCTTTAATACCCCCGATAAATAGGCTGGTGAGTAGGGCGTCTTCCTTTGGGAGATGCCCCATTTGGGACTGGAAGTAGGTCGAATACCGGTTAGGAGAATCCTTCCCATCATATGGTGCCAATGTTTATGGTTTATACTTGGGAGGGTAAACCTCTTTGTTCCATTCGAGAGGGTAAGGTTGCGGGATTCCCATCTTCTGACGTTCTTCTTACTTGTTTCGCGCTTCGAAGCACTCGCACAGATCCCTGATCATGTCCACCAGCTCTTCTATAGAACTGGGAGCCGGTAAGGGCGATAAAGTGTGAAGTTAGGCATTTGAATAAGCCAACGTCCGAGGTGCAGTGTGATGATCTGCAACCAGAGATACACGTTGAGCGGGTATACTTGATTCTCCATTGGCCCCTGGATCGGGACTGGTGAAGACAGGTGCCCTTGCTAATAGTTGAGATGCCAGAGTGGTCTGAATCTCAGATACCATTTGAGTCAAGGATTGCATGGTGGTAGAGAGGGTTTTGAGGATCCCTTCCATGGTGTGTTTGCAAAAAAAAAAGTTTGATTACAAACTAAGAAAAGAGTACAAGAGTATAATTGATTTCTGGAAAAGTACAACTGTAGGAATCTGATCAGAAGACGATCACTTTATCCCTTGGACGATGTGATATTGAAGATACAAGCCTCTGGAGAATCCAACAATACTTTGTCAGTAGATTATGATCATTAGTGATGCTTTAGTACTGATTTGAAACTCTATTTATAGAGTTCTGAAATAATTATTTTCTGAGTTGTGCGCACTTCAGGTTGCGCACCTTCTATCCAGTTGCGTGAACGATTACTTAAACAACTGAGGTCGCAAGGCATCATTTGAGTGAGACGCGTGTAGTCGTAGGCAGTGTAGTGGACACGTTCTTCGAGATTAGTGGCATATGAGCCACATCATCCTGCTTCTGAACAAAAGTTGATCGAGTGGCACTAACACTCTTGGTGGCGTGATCGCGTAACTTGATGTTTGGAGCCTTTGACTGGGTCTTCTATGTTATGACGAATGATTCTTGCACTTCTTGAAAACTTGCATAAGCTAGCTATCAGCATTAATTGTATGCTGACAAAATCTTCTCGAGCGCCGTGTTAAGCGGGATTCGAATGGATTTTTTTGACTGACGAGCTGTCAGAGTTGTCAGTAATGATGGAAGCCGTTACAGCTTCTCGAGGATGCTTGCTACGTGGAGCTTGTGCACCCTGGCTTAGGCGCAACCTGAGATGGCTTAGGTGCAACCAGAGACTGGCACAACCTAGTGATTTGGCGCCACTTGATGCTGGCGCTTTGTTGAGAGGGGCGCTCATTTATTTTTAGGCTTCTACAAGACCCCCTTCAAAGTTTTCAAAGATTGAAAGATTTCAAAATTTGAAATACTTTGAATTAGAAAAATTTGACACGAGTTACGCTAGTCAATGTTTAACCAATTCCTCTTTTTGAGCGCAAGTTGCGCAACAGTTTCAAAATACTATTTAGGCTATAAATAGCCATTCAAAGAGGAATTTTAACTTTTACTGAAAGTTATTTTCCTCAAACCCTTCATCTTCTTCCTTCTAACTTCCGAAGCTCCTCCGATGATCGTCAATGGCACCAAGGAAGTCTGCCGCCGATAAGGGAAAGGCCATAGCTGGGACTTCGTCGCGTATATCACCGTTGAGGGCTCCTCGCTATGCGCCTCCATCATCGAGAGTTGAACAAGCCAACCCACCTCTTGAAGGTGATCTTCATAGAACAAATCGACCATCACTTAGGCGCCAGTGAACAAAAAATCTACTATGCTAGAGTCGATCATCTCTTTTTAGAGCTCTGATTGATTTGCGCACTATGTAACGTGCGCCTCCTCTTTTTAGAGTATAGGTGCGCACTCTATTACTCACGCCTCCTCTTTTTAGAGTGTTGGCTACATCAAAATGCAATGTTTGTTTTTACAAACTGTATTGTGCATGTTTTGAATTTGTGCCTTCTGAACTTGTGCGAATCTATCCTTCAAACATATGCACTTCGAGTTTGCACTAGGCGCAACTTGATAATTTGCGTAATGTAGAACTTGAGTTCATATTAGTCTTGAGCTGACACTAGGTGCACTCTGTAGGCTTGCACAACATAGAATCGTGCGTAACCTAGATTATATATTTTTTAGATGCTTGCGCAACCTATGACCTCGCGCATCCCGCTTTAAATTTAGATACTGTTGTATTGACTTTATAATTGATCTTTTACTCTCTTCTTTTTGCAGTTGATCTCAGAGAAGACCATGATACTGAAAGATATGCTTCAGCCTTCAATGTGTCAGAATACCGAGAAGACTTATCCCACGTACGGTATCCTCAATATGATCTGCCTGATTCCCGAAGGACTATGCTGGTGCCCCAATTGAAATCTATCTTAGACAGGGTTACAGACCCATGTCACGAGAAGCCCAGCAGGCAGGTTTTCTCTCTTTATGGCTACGATGGTTTGTGATACCCGAAGCCAGTGTCGTCGACCGATTCCATCGAGGTGCGCTATTCGCCGCAGTGCGTCTAGTGTTCGACTGCAAGATAGATCTTCTCTCGGCGATGACCTGCCAGTTGAACGCAGGCTTGCGTTCTTTGGTTAACACCATGGTGTACGATAAGAATTCTCGGGATGACTTCCCTCATACCGAAATATCATACACATATCTATTTGGGCGGTTGCTGTTGCACTATCCTGACTTGATGGACCCCGATAAGGGTAAAGTCGGGGCGATTTTATCAAACATTATTCCAATGCTCGATGGAATATAAATGCACTATCAGAATGCCGAAGAGCTTTGAACCAAGGGTATTGATGAAGATTTCAATGTGTTCTTCCTTCTCCAGGATATGAGAATCTCCCTCCACAACTCATGGATCTAGAAGCCGCATCTTTCCGTCTATCTTCGGCTGAGTTCACATGGTTGAAGACGATCCGGCCTATCACGACCCGCATTCGCTTTTCGGGATACGAGTGCGTGTCAAAGCCAGTCTACGTCGCAGAATCGGCGGTAGAACGTTGTCACGGCCAAGATACTCCAAATCACAAAGGTATCACATTTATTGCTCATTCACATTACTAAATCAAATTTACAAATTATTACAAGATTTATATTTAAAAGAAAGTACAAGATTCTTACACATATTTGAAATGACTACAACATCTATCTAAATTCTAGTTTTTGGTCTGCAAGTACACCCGTATCTCCCAATGCTAAGAGAAGCCACGGCTAACCTGAAAAATGTTAGTTTCCAGTCAGGAATGGAACAAGCACACAAATCGACGGCAATGCGAAAACACAATAGAATTTACAAGACATAAAAATAACATATGTGAGATGAAAACTAGAAAGTAACTGATGTCATGACAAGCGGTGAAGAAAACAAGGAAACAAATAAAGGACAACTATCTATGTGTTTTGAAATATCAATTTCGACATGTGAACGACTAGGGGGTAAATCAGACACCCTGCATGTGTCGTGTGCAGCTAATATTCTCCACGAAAGACACGGAGGATGGGTAAGGGGTAGTTCACACGTCTACTAAGATATTTCCCCCCCCCCCCCGGCTAGTACTCATAGACTCGAACAAGTCACGAAACACGAAAATATGGTAATCACAAAATATAGCAAGTAGAGATCCATGATACTAATTTCTGTGTGACGAGCGTGTCAACAAACAATAAGAAATATGTATAACATTAAATGTATAAACAACAATGAATCGAAAAATAATCAGAAAGTGCACTTGCCTGAGGTCCTTAGCTGTTGAAACCGATAATACAACCACTCAAATGAGTCACGAAAGTTAACTCATGCAAAAGCCTTCGGATACTGAAATATACATTACCATCATTTTCGGAATAGTCAAATTATCTAGGATTGCCTGTCCATAAGTCCAATTCTGGACACAAGGGCAAAACGATCATTTTAGGCTAAAACGATGTCCGCCTTTGGACCCGCTTTACGTTGAAAAGTGTGCCAGAGTCAATGGTCTCTAAAGTTGTCAAACTACATGTCTATGGATTTGTTTTGATGATACGAACCCAACAGTATGTCCAATTTTGGATTCCGGTGGGCCGTGTATGAAATTACCCGTTGATTCGGATCGTATGGCCCACAAAACGACGATCCTGTCAACTGTCTCAGAATCGGACCAAATTTGGCATACAGGACCAGAAAAATGATACGGTCCTGATGGCGCAAGTTTTGTCTCGATTTGATGAACGTGCACAAAGTAATTGGAGAATTTGCAAAAAGGTCGATACGGTGAATTTCGACGGATACACATCAAGTTCGTCGCGCACACGCAACCAATTTGGATTCTGTTAAAGCCCACACGTCCGTGAAGTCGATACGCACCTTTCGATGCCTTCGGTTTGTGGCCACGTCGTCCGGTTTGGCGGGACGCATGTCGTATCAAAGTGTTTTTAAGCTTTTCGAAAATAGTTTTCGAAGGTTTTTCCTCATTTTCAAATTGGTTTAACTATATCTATAATGGATGAAATTAAGATCTAAAAACAGCGTTTAGAAGTCGTATAGGTTGTTTTTAAACTTGTGCAGGTAGGTTTCCAATTAGTCGATGGATCGGCGAGTTTGTTGCCTTCCAAAGCAGGGTCGGGGACTTACTATTCTGTTCGGTTGAAACAGTTTTTCGCCGGTATTCGCGTTGATTTTTAACCTGATTCCAATTCGATTTAAACCAAAAATAAAATACAGGGATGAAGGGGTATAGGTTAGGTTTATACCTGATGAATTGGTTCGAGGAACAGTGGTTTGTGGCGAAAGAACCACCATTGCAAAGTGGGGCCTTTTCTCGTCCTGCTGCTGCTGCTGCAGTTGCAACCCCGTGTGCGCGCGGCCTTTCCGGCCAGTGGCGGCTGCCCCCGGCGGCGCGCAAGACCAGGGTGGCTGCCCAAGGAGTGGTAGTGGCAGCTGCGGGATTAGGGTTTCTAGTCTCTCCTCCCTCTCGATCTATATATATATATATATATATATATATATATATATATATATAAAGGTTTATTTTCCAAAAAAAATAAACCTTTATTGAATGATATATATATATATATATATATATATATATATATATATATATATATATATATATATTTATTTATTTTTTGGAAAATAAACCTTTATTGAATGATAGGCGCAAAATGCCGAAGCCTATACAAGTAAGCGCGCCTGGCGCGAAAACCGACCCAAAACAAAAAGTAAAACACAAGGTGTTGCTCACAAACGGTACGAGGACCGAGCATCAGAAGGTTAGGCGGGCGATCTATATATATATATATATATATATATATATATATTTGTATGCGTGGATGTGGGTTCTCCTCTCGGTTTGGGCTGAGACTGTGAGGGGGATTGGGGCTTTTGTTGTTCGGTTTGGGGAGGGGGTTCTGCTGTGTGTGGGGGGGTTGGGTTGGTTTTACTATTTTATTTCTTTTATTTCTTTTCTTTTGCTAAAGGTATTTACATATATACGTTCATATGTATATCTATATACACATTTCTATGTATACATAAATACTCAAATAAAATCCTAAATACCCTTTTTCTAGTGTAGGATGTTTTAAATAAGGTACGTACATACCATCTAATACTTATTTTCAAAGAAATAGAAAACAACCAATAATCATTATATATATTCTTACGGTTAACATAACAATAATAATAATAATAACAATAATAAGGATAACAAAAATAGAGTAAATCAATAATATATGTACATACAATTGTATGTATAGTGTAAATATCGCCAAAATGTACAAGGATGACTAAGGAAGGTATTTCTCCTATTTTCCAAGGTATATACAAATTAAAATAATAACTAGTACATTTATTATACTTAATATTCAATTTATAGAAATTGGTCACTAGACTAGAAAATGAACTACCAATGTATGTACACATCTACATATCTATTTGGACGTCTCTGAACGCACTATCCGACTACATGGGCTTGGGCTTGGTTCGGGTCCAGTCCTGGCTAGAATGGTACAGTCTGGTCTCCTAAAAGTCAATAATCTAATAATAAATAGTTAAATTGTTTTATATGGGTCAAGTCGCAATTTGCCCTGGTTTTCCTAGTTATGACACATTTATGGCTGGGTCTTCCTTGTCATGGCTAAAACACTAGACAAGGCACACCACTGCATTATTCGTGCTACGATTTCTAGTCATCTTGTCTCTAAATCTTAACTATGACTAAGGCCATACATCGTAATAATTATTTAACTAAATATTTATAAAATTCTAAAAATTTCTATTTAATTTAAATAATAAAAAATATTTAAAAGATTTCGGGAATGGGAGTTACAAATCTACCCACCTTAGAAAAATTTTGCCCTCGAAATTTCAAGGACTACTAGGATAAACGAACTTGGTTGGTTGGTGAAAAGATAGAAAAGTGTTAGGATAGGAAAATATTAACAAAAAATATTTGAAAAGAGGACGAACAAGTCTTGAAACTCTCTAGGCTCAAAAATGCTCTCAATGTATTTGATTTAAAATAAGTTTGATAAAAGAAAATAATCATAAACAAAGTATCGATGAAAACTGTCTTCAACCCCGAAAAAAAATATGTGAATAATTAAATAAATAAATAAATTCTAAAATTCCAGGAAGAGGGGATTTAGGGTTCGGGATTAATAATTGGAATTGGGTTTGGGAATTAGGGTTAGGGATTTGGATGGTTGGGGGTTTTGGGAACTTGGGATTTGAATCAGGATTTTAGGTCAGGGAATTGGTTTAGGGATTTTGATAATTAGAGTTAGGGTTCTAAGAAATTGGGATTCAGCGGAGATTTTAGAAAATCATGGTTGTGGAGAAAGGGAGGGCTCCCTTTTATATAGGAGATGGGGAACCCAAGTTGGGGAAGGACTAGGATGATTAAAACTTTCTAAGTTTATCGAATCCAAAGAATCAATCCATAATAACTTAAAAATATAATTCTAGATCCTATTAGTAATATTCAAAATACCATTTATCAAATCCAAATAGGATATTTTGACAAATAATTTTAAATAGACACTACGTATTATCAAATAACTTTTAAAATATATTTTCCTAGATGGAAACAATTTAGTAAATCTTTCTAATAATTTGTCACCACAAGAATATAAGGTAGTATTTAATATCATTCACATTAATTTAAAACTTAAAATCGTAGAAATAATTGATAATGATCTATAATTCTTAAAAGTCTATCTCTATAATTTTAAAATATCCTTTAAAAGAAATATTGGCAAAACTCCTTCTATTTCAAAAAACATCTATAATAGAATTTAATAAAATTATTTTCCCAAGTCAAAATTTAAAAACTTAGGGGAGTGGGATTACCATCTAGCCACCTTAGAATGTTTCATCCTAAAAATTTCAAAGGCCATGATTAGGTGCGACTACGAAGAATAATCAAGAAACAAAATTCCAATCAATTCGAATAAAATGACAAGTGATATAGTCAAGGGAGTGATATGGTTCATGATCAAATTAGTCACGTATAATCGCAGATATGATCAAAATAATGAAATTAATAGGCAAAAGGAGAGTGTGATTGGCACGATCAACATTCGATCAAATGGCCTAGCTGACAACCAAATGTTTTTAGGAACGATCAAGATTGAAATGGTTTGGCACGACCAAACTATAGTCAGCAGGGTCTACTCACGACCAGTTTTCTAAGGAATAATCAAATTTCTAGAAGAAATCTAAACAGGATTATAGTCGCTTGGATATAAGTTAAGACACAGTCATGATCAAGGCTAATCATGCAGGTCATCCCTACATGATGAAAATTAGAAAGTTGGCACGAGCATGATCATGATCAAAATAGTCATGGCCATAGTTAGATTGGAAATATAAACCTTAGTTATAATTAAGTTAAAATATATGCACGATTATGATTTAGTCATGGTCAAAAAATTTTAAGGTCGACCAAAATTAAAATCATTTTTGTACGAACAACTAGTTAAGCAAAATTATTTAGACACGATTATAGAGTTGAATTCTAGGATAACATACGAATTGGCACGATTTAAATAGAATTGAATAGTCTAGTCGTGATCGAAAGATCGTTAAGGATGATCCAAATCGAAACTGTTCTAACACGATCAATTATGTAAGCATGATCATAGAACCGTAATCTAGATGTGATTATGAACCTAGTGGAAGGAAATCAAATTAGGTTTAAAGGACTTCTAGGAAAACTAATAACGATACGGCAGAGTTAAAGATAAAATGAATGATTCATGAAATGAAAGGGGTGAGAACTATTCGAATTTTAATCAAGAGTTCACAAAGTTATGAACCATAAAAATCAATAGTCACATGCCACAAGGATATAGTCTCTATAACATTCGAAAACCATATGTATACGTGAAGTCACTTTACCGAGAATTCCTACCCCGCCAGTGTACATCTGGCTGTAGTAAACCCTTGGTATCGTGACTCAGGTAATGGTATGGTATCGAACATTCTATCGACCCTAACCAATATGGACATAATAACTCAAGATTGAATAGGACAAACAAGGCATAGCTTTTATAATATTCGATAATGTACTCTTAATTAAAACTACTTCAACTTAGGGGTCCTGCCATGCCAGTGCGCTGTTGGCTGCAGAGAATCTGCAGTCTCGATAGTTCAAATAAGTGACGATAGTGCGCTACTGTATTGCCATCACAAGTCATCAAAATTATTTCAGCTATATCCACAATTTCAAAGGAGCTTCAAAAATTCTTAAACAAATTGATCATTGTAGAGAAAGTTAGAAATTTAACAAATTAATATGACAGGAAGAGTGTACATATCTGCCCTTGAAATGAAAGTATTTGTTTTGAAAATCAAACGATTGGTTAGAGAGAAAAGTTCGAAGATGAGAGAAATATAAACCTTGATTTCTATTCCTCTAATATTCAAGATCGAAGGAAAAATATATATAGCTAACCCGGAGTAGATATAGGGATAATAAATCATGTTAGGCTCAAACTCAATGGATTGAAAATAATATATTGATAAAATAATTATCTCTGGCTAATGGGAGAAGCAATAAGAATTTTACTATATGATAATAAGATTTAGAAGAGGAAAAGAAAAAAATAATAAGATTAATAATAATAATTTTACACAAATGGTCAAGGTTAGGAGTTTGAATCATAGGTGGCTTGGTTTACTAAACGAACAGTCTACCTACCTTAGATCCTATCATCGTATCAAAACACAAAGGTATATCCTTTTAGGAAGATTTCCTCTAAGTCAACTAATATGTTGTAGAAGTCAACAAATCCTTACTTAAATCACATGACCTATATAGTAACCTTAAATACCCACAGTCAAATGCATAAGGAACTCCTACTCCTAATCATCATCCTAAATTCATTCAATCCTAACGTGAATGAGCATTTCCTAGTTGAAGGCTCGCAGCAGTACGACTAATTTAGGTACTACCGCGAGTTCACAATTTTTTGCAAAAACTGACCTTCATGGGCCACCACAAAAACTTGTCACGACCCGTACCCGCTTTTCAGAATACGAGTGCGTGTCCAAGCCAGCCTACGCCACAGAGTCGACGATAGAACGATGTCACGGCCAAGATACTCCAAATCAAAAAGGTATCATATTTATTGCTCATTCACATTACTAAATCAAATTTGCAAATTATTACAAGATTTATATTTAAAGGAAAGTACAAGATTCTTACACATATTTGAAATGACTAAAACATCCATCTAAATTCTAGGTTTTGGCCTGCAAGTACACCCGTATCTCCCAATTCTAAGAGAAGCCACGGCTAACCTGAAAAATGTTGGTTTCCAGTCAGGAATGGAACAAGCACACAAATCGATGGCAATACGAAAACACAATAGAATTTACAAGACATAAAAATAACATATGTGAGATAAAAACTAGAAAGTAAATAATGTCATGGAAAGAGGTGAAGAAAACAATAAAATAAATAAAGGACAACTATCTACGTGTTTTGAAATATCAGTTTCAACATGTGAACGGCTATGGGGTAAATCAGGCACCATGCACGTGTCGTGTGCAACTGTTATTCTCCACGAAAGACACGAAGGATGGGTAAGGGGTAGTTCACACGTCTAATAAGATATTTTCCCTCCTGACTAGTACTCATGGACTCGAATAAGTCACGAAACACGAAAACATGGTAATCACGAAATGTAGCAAGTAGAGATCCATGATACTAATTTCCGTGTAACGAGTGTGTCAACAAGCAGCAAGACATATGTATAACATGAAATGTATAAACTAGTATGAATCGAAAAGCAATCAGAAAGTGCACTTGCCTGAGCTCCTTAGCTGGTAAAACCGATAATACAACCACTCAGATGAGTCACGAAAGTCAACTCATGCAAAAGCCTCAGGATGCTGAAATAGATATTACCAACATTTTCAGAATAGTTAAATTAGCTAGGATTGCCTGTCCATAAGTCCAATTCTGGACACATGGGCAAAATGCTCATTTCGGGCCAAAATGATATCAGTCGTTGGACCCACTTTGTGCCAAAAAGCGTGCCAAAGTCAATGGACTCTAAAGTCATCATACTATATGTCTTTGAATTCATTTTGATGATACGAACCCAACGGTATGTCCAATTTTGGATTCCGGTGGGCCGTGCACAAAATCTCACATTGAGCCGGATCGTAGGGCCCATAAAACGGCGATCTGGTCAACTGTCTCAGAATCGGACCAAACTTGGCATACAGGACCAAAAAATGTCCTGATGGCATAAGTTTCATCTCTATTTGACGAACGTACGCAAATTAATTGAAGAATTTGCAAAGAGGCCGATACGTTAAATTTCGACGGATAAGCATCAAATTTGTCGCGCACACGCAACCAATTTGGATTCCATCAATGCCCATACGTCCGTGAAGTCGATACGCACCTTTTGATGCTTTTGGTTCGCGGCCACATCGCTCGATTTGGCGGGACACACGTCGTATCAGAGTGTTTTTAAGTTTTCGAAAATAGTTTTTGCAGGTTTTTCCTCATTTTCAAATTGGTTTAACTATATCTATAATGGATGAAATTAAGATCTAAAAACTGCGTTTAGAAGTCGTATAGGTTGTCGTTAAACCTGTTTAGATAGTTTTCCAATTAGTCAATGGATCGGCGAGTTTGTTGCCCTCCAAAACAGGGTTGGGGACTTACTATTCTCTTCGGTTGAAACAGTTTTTTGTCGGTATTTGTGTTAATTTTTAACCCCATTCCATTTCAATTTAAACCAAAAGTAACATACAGGGATGAAGGGGTATAGGTTAGGTTTATAACTGACAAATTGGTTTGAGGAATGGTGGTTTGTGGCAAGAGAAGTACCATTACAAAGTGGGGCCTTTGCTCGCCTTGCTGTTGCTGCTGCTGCTGCAGTCGCAACCCCGCACACGTGCAGCCTTTCCGGCCAGCGACGGCTGCCCCTGGCGGCGCGCAAGGCCAGGGTAGCCGCCTAAGGAGTGTTAGTGGCAGCTGCGGGGTTAGGGTTTCGAGTCTCTCCTCTCTCTCGATCTATATATATATGTGTGTGTGTGTGTGTGTGTGTGTGTGTGTGTGTGCGTGGGTGTGGGTTCTTCTCTCGGTTTGGGCTGAGACTGTGAGGGGGATTGGGGCTATTGTTGTTCGGTTTGGGGAGGGGGTTCTACTGTATGTCTGGGGGTTGGGTTTGCTTTTACTATTTTATTTCTTTTTTTTTGCTAAAGGTATTTACGTATATACGTTCATATGTATATCTATATACACATATCTATGCATACATAAATACTCAAATAAAATCCTAAATTCCTAAATACCCTTTTTCTAGTATAGGATGTTTTAAATAAGGTACATACATAGCATCTAATACTTATTTTCAAAGAAATTGAAAACAACCAATAATAATTATGTATATTCGTACGGTTAACATAACAATAATAATAACAATAATAAGGATAAGGATAACAAAAATAAAGTAAATCAATAATATATGTACATACAATTGTAAGTATAGTCTAAATATCGCCAAAATGTACAAGGATGACTACTTCTACTGCCACCTCGGGGACAGGAATGATGTCACACTGCACCTCTGCGGCTGGACTACTCTTAGAATAGAGAGTAACCATATTGGTCATGACGGTCTTCTCTTCGTAATCCAATGATATGACGTTGGCGCTAATGAGGCACTGAATTTTCCTCTTCAACACATAGTAGTCTTGTGTTGAGTGATAGACGTACTAGTGATAATGGCAGTACTTGGGATGGTCTAACTTTCCTACCTTATCAGGATGCCTGGGTGCCGGGATGGACAGTTTGCCACTCTTTGTAAGCATCTCGAAGAGCTCTAGCGTATCCTCGTCATTAAAGGAGTAAGTCTCCCTCGGCCTCTGCGCTTCCGCGAACTTGGGGTTCACAACTGTTGAACCTTTAGAGATGTTGACGGTCATAGCTTGCTTGCCCTTTCCGTCTTTAGGATTGTTGCTAGACGAGCATCTCCCCTTGTCTTCGGGTGCAGAAAAGTGTAACCCCAGGAGATGCACGTCCTGGGCTTTCTTTTGTGCGGCATCCGCCTCTGTAATGATAGGCGTCAACTCTATACAGGGAGCATTGTACCAAAATTTTATAGCGAGCAGCATGTTCTTATGGCAAGAGTCCATAAGCATGGGTCGGGCATGCCGGGTGGTAATCTGAGGGCTGTCTGGCGAAAGCGCTCGATGTATGCACGGACAGGCCCTTTCTCCCTCTGGACAATTTCTATGAGGGTCGGCATGGTCATATCCATACCGCCTCCGTAGAATCGGTCCACGAACCGAGTCTTCAGGTCTTCAAATGACGAGATACAATCGTCCGAAAGACTGTAGAACCACTAATAGACTACCCCTACAGGGCTCCTATGAATATGTTGGACAGGAGGGCATCATCCTTTGGCAGGTGTCCCATTACTGAGGCAAAGTACCTCAAGTATTGTCGGAGAGACCCCTTCCCTTCATAAGGTATAAGCGTCTACGGATTGTATTTAGGAGGATAGACGACGTTATCCTACTCGATAGGGTACGACTGCCGGATCCCCATCTTTCGGAATGTTGCTGGCTTCTCCTTGGCATCATAACGAGCATACAGCTCCTTGATGGCCAGCTGTATTTCGGCCAGCATTGCGAAGCCTATAGCCGATGAACTGCCTGATTGGCAGTAGGCAGCCTGCTAGATTCGTCATTGGTTGGCAGATCACGCACTGGTGTAGAGGCAGCGGGGGCCATGCTGCTCTTAAGTTCGATTATGACCGAGGATAGGGTCTTCATGGTGTCCGTCAGCATATCTAACTTCGTCTCGAGGACTTCAATACGTCTGAGAGCTTCGTTGTTGTCTTCCTTATTGCCATCGGTCATGAACACAGACCGAGTGTGAGGGTCACTCAATAGAGCCGTGGATCCTTCACTTTCTGGATCAGATGCCCGAGCCTCGCTGTCTTGAGGATATACCATAAGATTATGATCTTCTTCGGACTCAGTATGGTTTCTACCCCCAGTCTGGTGACTGGCTGCGCCAATGGAGACATCCGTGTCGTATTGTGCCTCCTCAGATTGGAACGCAGGGTTGTCGTGTATGGTAAGAGGCTGACTACCCCCAGTTTTTGACAAGACACCCAATGCAGATCTGGAATGAGTGCCTTGGAACACACCTGCATCGGGTACCTTAGCTTTACTGCTCTCTGACCTCCTCTTTGGTTTAGAAATCGATATGGAAGGATTCTTAAAGGGCTTCTTGAAAGCTCTGGAACCCTGCGTCGCATAGCATGTGGTGATGTAGGGTTCGTCTTCTCTACGGCTCACCGAACCCCTGTTAAGCCTCTGGCATGGGGTCGGCGTAGAGTAGAGTCTCTAGAAGATGGAACACCTGCTCGACAATGGCGCAGCCGTCTGCTAACAATAGCAGTTGATGGTAATCTGTGTAGCTTCCCTTCCCGAAGAATTTCTCGAAATATTTTTGATTTTAATAGTGATTTTAGAATTTTATAAATGTTTATTAGATAATTATTATGGTAGATGACTGTGCCATGGTTGAGATTTGGAGTACAATGTGACTAGAAATTGTGGCACTGATAGTGCAGTGGCGTGCCTTGACTAGTGTATTAGTCATGCCAAGGAAGACCCAGCCATAAGTGAGTCCTAACTAGGAAAACCAGGCTAAGTTACGACTTAACCTTTCTAGATGTTTATTATTTATTAATAAAATTATTGACTTACAGAAGACCCGGTTGTACTCAGCTAGTCTGAACTAGACTCAAACCGAGCCCAAGTCCATGTAGTCATGCGGTACGTCCAACGACATTCGTGTTGGTGTATTTTGGTATGATTGTTATTTTGTTTTAATGATCTAATGGATATCTTCTAAATATTTGTTAATTAAGTATTATAAATATTGTTATTAATTGATATTCAATAATATTTGTATAAAATAGGCCCTCTACATTTTGGGATTTGTAGACGGTACATAATGTTATATACGCCATTATCGGTTTGTTGAATTTCGTTATTACTTTTATTATTATTATTATGATTATTATTGATAATATTATTATTTAGTTGGCCGTGTGTTAGATTCATCCAACTAGTAGATTTATCTGCAATAGAAAATATGCTGGGGTGTATTATGTATGTTAAGTGGCTCATACCAAAAATGACCTAAGAAACATTGTTGGGTAGGAGACTATCTATGGTTCTACTGCGCAAGGAAGATCTTCTTTGAAGTTAGAAGTTATAGGCCTTATTGTACCTTACCCACTTCATTAATAGTATGTGGAGTTTCTACGTCTCAACTTTAGAATATAAGAGGAGAGCATTCCAGCCTGGCCCAGCCTTCTCGGGCTGCAATTAGACCCGGCCCAGCGAAATTCTCCTACCCCAGCCCAAGCAAACGAAGAGCCCAGCTCAGCCGAGCAAAGTCCCAAAACCCGTGCAAGTAACCAGCAGCAATAAAACTAAAATCGAGCCGACCCTATATCACAGCAGCGTATACAAAGGATCGAATACAAAGGATCGAAGGAAAGGAAGGAAAAATTCACGAAACCCTAACCGTGGATGACACAGCGCCGACCCCAGCCACTGGGCGAACCACCCCGCGGCCGTGCGCCGCCGCACCAGGCCGGAGCAGTCGCCAAAAATCGCACGCGTGGCCTGGAACCGAGCGGAAGCAGCAGCAATAGCAGTTACAACCACCGACTTCCCGGTAAGATCCCGATCTCGATACTCCGTCTTTTTGTGAACCGTAAATTAGTTTGGAAAGACAACATGACCGCCTCGAAACCCCAGTAATTATATTTCTTATAGGATGCACGACTAGTCCATGAGATCGACCCGAAGTTGGTCGAAAACCTGTAGAAAACAGAACACATATAGGGCTTCATAATCCTTTTTGTGGATTCGGAAATCATCGACTACGCGTCGAGAAATCGAATCCCAAAGTTTCCCAAAAACCTGTTTTAAAAACTAAAAAAACCTTCGATACGACGTGCGTCCCTCCAAACCGGGCGACGTGGTTGCGAACCGAAAGCATCGAAAGGTGCGTATCGGCTTCGTGGTCGTGTGGGCTTTGACGGAATTCAAATTGGTCGCGTGTTCGCGACGAATTTGATGCGTATCCGTCAAAATTCACCGTATCGACCACTTTGCACAAACTCCAATTACTTTGTGCACGCTCGTCAGATCGAGATGAAACTTGTGCCAACAGGACCGTATCATTTTTCTGGTCCTGTATGCCAAGTTTGGTCCGATTCTGAGGCAGTTGATCAGATCGTCGTTTTGCGGGCCCCATGGTCCGACTCAACGGATGATTTTGTGCACGGCCTGCCGGAATCCAACTTTGGACATACGGTTGAGTTCGTATCGGAAAACCGGATCCGTAGACATATAGTTTAACGACTTTAGAGACCATTGACCCTGGCACGATTTTCGGTGCAAAGCGGGTCCAACGACGGATATCAGTTTTGCTCGAAATTATCGTTTTGCCCCTGTGTCCAGAATTGGACTTAAGGACAGGCAATCCTAGCTAATTTGACTATTCTAAGAATGTTGGTAACGTTTATTTTAGCTTTCGGAGACAGTTGTGATGACTTGGACTTTCTGACTTGTTGATTGGCGATACATTGTTGGATCTCCGTGCAACCCCCAGACAAGATACCTTGCCTCCCTCTACAGTTTATTTACGTGCATATCTATATTATTATACAGTTTTACTAGTTGATTATTTATATGTGATTTGTATATCATGCCTGCTAGTGTATATATAGCCTTGTTTATAATTAGCTTTGTAGTTCATATTGGATATATGAATATATAGTTCTTGTTCATAGTTACCTTGTAGTTCATATTGGATTAGTTTCTCGTGTATCATGATTGAGTCGTGTCGTGTCACCACTTGTACTTGGACTGAGTCGTATCGTGTCATAGGATGAATAAGTCATAACGGAACTGCTTTACCTCCTTGCCTTGAAATTCGTGAAGCTAACCTGAGAGCCCATACTAGGGGTGAGGGTTAGTAGTTAAGCTAACCTGCGAGTCCACATTAGGGGCGAGGGTTAGTAGTTATTTGTCCATACCTGCGAGTCCACACTAGGGACGAGGGTGATGCTAGCCTGCGAGTCCACACCAGGGACGAGGGTTAGTAGTATATGGTTCACACCTGCGAGTCCACACTAGGGACGAGGGTGATGCTAGCCTGCGAGTCCACACCAGAAATGAGGGTTAGTAGTATATGGTTCACACCTGCGAGTCCACACTAGGGACGAGGGTGATGCTAGCCTGCGAGTCCACACCAGGGACGAGGGTTAGTAGTATATGGTTTACACCTGCGAGTCCACACTAGGGACGAGGGTGATGCTAGCCTGCGAGTCCACATTAGGGGCGAGGGCTAGTAGTTGTTCAAACCTGCGAGTCCACACTAGGGACGAGGGTTTGAGTATTCGATTGATTATCCATTGATATCGTGATATCGTGTTCTCTTGTTCTTTTCCAGCAGTTCGTTTAGGCGTAGTGGTTCTTCCAGTCGTGTATAGTCGTATTTTCGTGCTGATTGGTCTTTCCCCGTTTATTTTCTGTATTTCCTTTATTGTATTATAAACTGCAAGATAGGCATGCTTTTATGTATCTTGCTATATCCCCTGAGGACCTGATGATCTCTTCAGGTTAGTTATTGTGTGGAGTTAGTTAGCAGCTCGGGATGGCGGATGATTATGACACTTGTGGGGTCCGGATGTGATGATATTGCTTGTGGGATTCAGGTATTGATACCATGTTTATTATCCAGTTCATCCAGCTCGTGTTTTCCTTTCATCATCATGATATATCATATTTATTGATTCAGTTTATAGACTCATGTTATTTTTTGGAGTCTAATCGGACATGCATGCTAGTGGGCTGTAGACCACGACCCATACTTGTTCATTCTTGTTTTATTTGATTCATGTGGATTGAGATATAGTTTAGATTAGACATGATACCCATGACCTTGACAGCTTATACGTACTCGAGTCGGGCTGGAGTCTGCTCGACACGTAGCTGGCTTGCTCACGAGCTCGCGTCCGAAAACCGGGTGCGGGTCGTGACAAGTTTTTGTGGTGGCCCATGCAGGTCAGAGCATATCGTATCGGTTACGTAACTGTTTACGAGCCTGCACATTTGACTAAACCCTTAGAAATCTCAATCCACTCTGCCTTGAAAATTCTCCTAAAAATTCTCCACGTCCTTGAAAACTCCATATTTACTCTCGACTATACTTCTTTGCTTTCCATACCATTGATTCTCGTCCATCTTTTATTTCGGGGTGACGAATGATCGTGCTGTCTAGGATTCACCAGAAATTCTTAAATTATAGTATAATATTGCATGATTATTGAGTTTTGGTTGTTTATAGATATGAGAAATTATAGATACCATATGTCCTAGAGATTTTTGGTAGAATTATTAGTCACTAGTTAGAAGATTATATGATTTTAGCGACCTGTGTTTCAAGGGAGTAGTGTGACCAAAGGTGGGTAGAAGTCCTCGAGATTTCGTAAATACCAAATGGCTGGAGAAGGTCATAGAAATATTTTGAGAGATTAAATTTGAGGAGATTAAGGTAATAGTATACTTTGATTTTAAGACATAATCATGTTTTAGAATTTCGAGGACAAAATTATTTTAAGGTGGATAGATTTGTAGCTTCCCTTCCCGAAGAATTTCTCGAAATATTTTTGATTTAAATAGTGATTTTAGAATTTTATAAATGTTTATTAGATAATTATTACGGTAGATGACTGTAGCCATGGTTGAGATTTGGAGTACAAGGTGACTAGAAATCGTAGCACTGATAGTGCAGTGGCGTGCCTTGACTAGTGTATTAGTCATGCCAAGGAAGACCCAGCCATAAGTGAGTCCTAACTAGGAAAACCAGGCCAAGTTGCGACTTAACCTTTCTAGATGTTTATTATTTATTAATAAAATTATTGACTTGCATAAGACCCGGTTGTACTCAGCTAGTCTGAACTAGACTCGAACCGAGCCCAAGTCCATGTAGTCATGCGGTACGTCCAACGACATTCGTGTTGGTGTATTTTGGTATGATTGTTATTTTTTTTAATGATCTAATGGATTGTAGAAGCATGAAAAAGAATAAAGAAAGATCCATGCGGCCAAGGATCCCCCATGCGGTTCAGAGAGCTCATGCGGCTCAGGGATCCCTGCGGCTCAAGCGGCTATACGACTCGAATAGTTCCATGCGGCCCAGAGAGGAGCCACGTGGCCCTCAACAGCTCTTCCCTTTGTCTTCTACTGTATTTAATGCCTTGACGGCTGACAGCTCAGACCAATGACAGAAAGATGCAATAATGACTCTGTCATAATGGCAGACTCCTAGGAAAACGAAGGAAATCTCTGACACAATCCGTCAAACCCCAAAGACCTTTATGCGGCCTTGACACGTGGGCAGTCGCATGCGGCTCAGACAGAGGCTACCCATGCGGCTCAGACAGAGGCTACCCATGTGGCTCAGGCAGAGGCTACCCATGTGGCTCAGGCAGAGGCCACCCATGCGGCTCAGGCAGAGGCTACCCATGCAGCTCACGAGGACTATCTTCATGCGGCTCACTGAGAAGCCACCCATCATGCGGTCGCCTATGCTCATGCGGCTCAGATCATCCCCATGTGGTTCAAATGTTCAGAGGCCACTCCCAAGCAGCCTTGACACGTGGCCAGCCTTATGCGGCTCAATGGGGAGGGCAATCCTCATGCAGCTCAGATTTTCTAAGTGACTCGCGGTTTTGCCAGCGTCCATACAGCTATCAGCCTTATAATAGTGGGACACGTGGCAAGATTCATCAACAGATCCTAATAACCAGGTTTAGTGCCATCCTCATAATGACTGGGATCAAATCAGATCATTTACAATCAATCAAATTGAACACGTGACAAGAGATCCGATCTTGGCATAATAAATCATGAGAATTTATGGCAATCATCATTAATTGCCCACAGAGATTTGATACAATCACCTTAATTGCCCAAATCTATTATGAACGGCCCAGATTCATTAATCCTTAACCGCCGACTTTTGAGAAGGGGCAATCATTACAAATCCTAATGATGCCCCCCATTCCTATAAATAGCAAGGTGTCATTCCCTTGCGAAGAAGGAAAATAACAGAGGCATAGAGCAGAGAAGAGAGAGAGAGAGAGCACACCCCCCCTCGGATCCAGAGAGTCAGAGAGAAATTTAAAGGAGAGCATTTCTTCATCAACGCCGAGCAGTTCTTCTACAGAGCCAAGGCTGCACCCGATCGTCCAAGGAGTAAGGCAGAGCTGCTATCGCTTTCCCGAGCCTCTATCGTCACCTCCCAAAATCTAAAATAAATAATTATACTTAGACTGCTGTACCTAGGTTTTCGTCCCTAGGCTTTCTTTGTACAAGCGAGTTTGTATTGTGAGTCTAAGTTCAGTCCTCCGATAATTGTTCTGTTCTTTTACAATCAATGGCAAACACGATGGCGACTCTGCGGGGGACAAACTTCTCCACGACTGAGGAGTTGGTGATGCAATCCGATGCAGCCAAACTTGGCTCCACGCAACAGAAGATGGTCGTCCGCTTCGACCAACAGGCGTTTGAAGAAATGCTCTCCGATGGGAGCGCTGGCCCGGTCCAGAAGCAAACCCGCACAAAGAAGGCTCACAGGGAGTGGAGGCCAAAATCATTTGCTCCTCCCCAAGCCCTGGACGGAGTACTCTCTGCTACCCAAGACGGCGAAGGTGACTCTCGTGCGGCCCCACGTCAAGCCATGGAGGACTCTGCTGTCCCCAAGTCCGGCAGAGGAAAACACTACGATGCTGGACTTGCAGGGACAAAGAGTGGTTCTATGTGCTCCAGGAAGAAGCCGAACACTCATGCGGCCAAGAATGCCAGTCGCATGCATGATGCTCATGCGGTTGAAACTTCCAGCCGCATGAAGAATATCCATGCGGCCAGAACTTCCAGCCGCATGGAGAAACCTCATGCGGCCGGGACTTCTAGCCGCACGAAGAAAGTCTATGCGGCCACAACTGCCAACCGCATGAAGGTTGTTGACTATAATCGTATACTGCCTGCTCCACGCAGCTCAGGCTCAGTCTTCGATCGCCTCTCCTATGGTCCTGATCTCTTATGCTCCCAAGAAGACATGTCTGATTCTCTCCAGCACCACTTAGACTCTTCCTACTATGTGCCCTCACGCACTAGAGTGAAGAAGTCTAGGACAGCACGAGCCTGGCAAGCTCGGTCCACTGATTCGACCTCTGACCATCCGAGCGTCCCACATACTGTTATACGGGCCTCTGATGGGAAGTTGTACAGAACCACTCGAGTCCAGCCCCAGGCGGCAAACGGACAGAGAGGTTCCCAAAAGTCTCCCAAAATCCAGGAAGCAAACATGGTCGATCCGGACCCATCTGACTTGCGTGAGGCCATCCTCCACAAACGCAAGAAAAGAGAAGGTGCCTCGGGGTGCAAAGAGTACCCCCACGGACGTCACTGCACCCAAGTCATCGTCAACTGCTGTTGCAATAACGCGACGGTACGAGAAGACCGGCAGTCTGTCTTCCAAAGACTGCAACAACCATGTTAGAGGATGAGGCACCTCCCATCGTCTCCTACAACTCTGCTCGAAAATCCCCGTCGATGGGAGAGGGAAGAAGACCAATGCTCCCAGCCCGAAGGTTTCAACCACTATGACTAAAAGACTATCGTCTAAGCGGGTGCCCACCACCGGAGTTTTCCAAGGTACCCGTTCAAAAACGAAATCTGCTACAGTGGGAGATTCATCGTCACACCACTGGGGGTTACTGAAACAGGGGGTAGCACTCCTCAGAACATCTACGATAATCCGATGTTCCAAGGAGACGATCCCGAGGAAACAACCCTCCCGTCAGATACAGCAGATGGCGACGTCCCCGAGGACGTCCACGACTCTCAAGATGAAGCAAGTTCTGAAGCTTGGGGTACTATTCCTTCTGAGTTCGAGCCAGAGGAGAACATTCTCACTTATCCCGATAACTTCTCGATACAGGGGTATGACTCGGAGGGCACCTCCTCTACCGTTCCTTCCATTTTCCCTCATATAAAGACGGTGTTCATGACGGACAGCAACCAAGGTGGTTCCAGTGATCGCCAACGCATCGACACTCTGGAGGCCATACTGCACGCCTTGGTCAAGTCTGTAGACGAGATCAAAGCGGCCCTTCCAACTCTCCAAGGAGGGACGCCTGGCCAAACAAGCACGGGTCCCGCGGTCAATACGGACTCGAACTCAGCGGCACCGAACCCGGGCAACAATCCTCCTGAAATGACGGCTCCCACTGCTGTGGATGAAGCCAGGGAAGCAAGAAGAGAGGTCCAGGAGCTCCGAGCCATGTTTCATGCTCGAAAAAACTCCCAAGACCTCAGAATACGGCAACCATACCCTGCTGCATGGAGGGATGTCCCCTTCCGCCAAGATATAAGCCGTTCAACATTAATCCCTATGATGGCAAGACCTCTGCAAGTCGGTACATCACTTACTTCGAGGTCACCACCGACCACCTGCCCCATGACGATGCCATCCTCACACGATTATTCATCGGGGCATTGGAAGGAGTTGCCTTCGACTGGTATCGTAACCTGCCAGACAACTGCATCCACTCATTCGCCAGCTTCAAGCGCATGTTCTTGGAGATATTCTACGAAGTAGGACAGGACATCACAATGTCCACCCTCATGGACGTTGTCCAAGGGGAGAAAGAGCTGACAAGGAACTATATTGAGCGGTTTTGCCAAACCTCAATGAAGCTGCCATCTGGTAACCCGGATTCCTCCTTAATTGAAATTTGCCAAAAGAGGTTGCTCCCAACAATCAGTCTCTGGATGGGCGAAAGTCAATTTAAGGACTGGAAGACGTTCATCATCAGTGCCACTAGCGCCGAAGAACGGTTGAAGAAGGCTCGCCAACTGGGATTGCACATCTCAGAGGGAGAGAACAAGGGAAAGCGTCCTAATACCAACAACAACAATGGGGGTAGCCCCTCCAACAATCGGGACAACAAGGGTAAGCAGGCTATGGTAGCCGACACAGCCCAGAAACTTGAGTCAAAACCGGCAGACAAATAATGGCTGCAAATCACTTACTCCTTAGAAGATGGTCACGTCAAGCCCATCTTGGACATGCTCATACAAGGAGACAGAATTCAGCTCCCTCCACCAAGACGGAAACCTCGGCCGGCAGATATGGAGAGCCCAAAGTATTGCCATTACCACCGCTACGTCCACCATGCTATACACGACTGCCACCAATTGAAGTGATACATCCAACATCTCATCGATTCGAACGCTCTGGCCATCGATTTCGAGGAGGTAACCGTAGCGGCCAACATGGTGTCCGTACAATTCGGCAGCTTCCCTCCAACAGAGGCTCAAGATGGTGTGATACCCATCCCTCTGGCGACCATGGAGATTGCTAATCTTCTACCTCCTCGAGATCAGGCTGCTGGTCTAGTGCCCCTCACCACATCACGAGGGGAGGTCATGTGGGTCCATCCAGACTTGGTATCTGAAGTGACTCAGTCTACACTATCCGCCATTTGCAAGAGAAAGAGTAGAAAAGTCAGATCCTGCCACACAATCTCGATAGATGTCGAGGAAGCCACAGCTGTCGTTACTCGGTCTGGGACACAATCCCAACCTGTGGCTGATAACTCAGCTGAAGATCATTAGCCAGCCACCGCTGACACTCCAGGACCTTCCCAGCCTCCGACGACCGACAAGCCTAGGCCGAAGGAGACTCGCTTTGATAAATCCCTCCGAAAAGAAGCACCTCAGGGGCTGGAGAGGCCCTACAACTTCGACATCTTGGCACAATTGGCCAACACACTGGCCAAATTGTCATTATACGAGCTCTTGAGACTCTCAAAGGATGTTCGCACGACTTTGAGTGATGCACTCTAAAATACCGATGCCTATCTGGCTTAGGTCAACCTCACAGGAGAGAGCCCGCCTGCAAATCTCTAAGACAGCGCTTGCACAGGAGTAATACCCAATATTGTCTTCACTCCACAGGATATGCTCATCAAAACCAACCTGCACGATCACCCATTATATTACACTGGATACATCGGCGACGTAAAGGTGGATCGGATGCACATTGATCCTGGTTCTTCCTCAAGCATTATGTTATCTATCGCTTCGGACTGCCCCGAAGGATCATCTACGATAATGGTCCGTAGTTTGCAAGCCACGCCTTCTATCGATTATGCGACAAGCACCGCATCCAGAATATTGCTTCAACACCATACAACCCAGCAGCGAATGGGTTGGCAGAAGCATTCAACAAAACAATCATCAAACTTCTCAAGAAGTTCGTATCGTCCAACAAACGCGACTGGAACGAGAAGCTTGGTGAATGCTTATGGGCATACCGTACTACAGTCCGAACAGCCACTGGAAACACGCCATTTTCTCTGGTGTACGGGAGTGAGGTAGTCCTCCCATTGGAGACTCAAATCCCCTCGCTCCGCGTCGCTCTTACTTAGCAATTGACGACGGACGATAACTACCGTCGTCGGCTACAAGAGTTGGAGGCCTTGGATGAAAAGCGCCTCTTGGCTCAACAACGAATCGAGCTTTACCAAGCACGCATCTCCGAAGCCTTCAACAAGAAGGTTAAAATCAGAACATTCCAAGTGGGCGATCTCGTTCTGGCAGTTCGGAGGCCGATAGTCATGACTCACAAAATCGCCGGTAAATTCTAGCCAAAATGGGAAGGTTAATTTATCATTAAGGCCGTATTCTCCAACGGTGCTTACCGTCTCGCAAAACAAAATGGAGACTTGCTCATGTTGCCCATCAATGGCAAGTTCCTGAAGAAATATTATGTCTAAACGACATTTTCCCAAATCCAGATTATTGAGTCATGTACCGCCAGTACCGCTGAACTCACATTCACACAGATTCCAGATTATTGAGTCATGTACCTGCCGGTACCGCTGAACTCACACAGATCCCATATTATCGAGTTATGTACCGCCGGTACCGCTGAACTCACATCCACAATACTCCAGATTATCGAGTTATGTACCCGCTGGTGCCGCTGAACTCACATATCCAAATTCCAGATTATCGAGTCATGTACCCGTCGGTACCACTGAACTCACACTCTTCAAATTCCAGATCGCCGAGTCATATACTCTTTCGTACCACTGAACTCACATGCCGACTCCAACTCTCCCAGATTATCGAGTTATGTACCCGCAGGTACCTCTAAACTCACATCTCGGTCACTCTTTTAGGTAGTAAGTCATGTATGATCATACCTCTAAATTTATTTCTCTGAAAGAGCTCCTCCCTCATGATCCACTACCCGCACTCTCAGTGCACAATAAGGGTAACAGATCCACAAATTCTAAAACGACCATGTCGATGTTACCTCTGAGTCGTTTCACTTCCGCCAAAAATAAATCACCCCTTTACATAGAACTTCCATGTCCTCATTACCTCTGAGTCGTCCTATGTACCCCTTCATGGAGCCCACTCCTGCCATGTCCTCATTACCTCTGAGTGGGAAGGCTCCATCGAAGAAACCCTCATATTTGTCATATCCTCATTACCTCTGAGTAAATATGTTGGTCCTCCCTCGACTTATTATCTGTACCAAAAAAAAAAACCCCAGGGTACGCCAAGGATAATAGGTCCACAAATATCCTCCGTTGAGTCCACTCCTACCATGTCCTCATTATCTCTGAGTAGGAAGATTCCACGGTAAAACCCCCATACTTGCCATGTCCTCATTACCTCTGAGTAAGTATGTTAGTTTTCTCTCTCGCCTTATTATTCGTACCCAAAACTAGGGTACGCCAAGGATAATAGGCCCACAAATGTCCTCTGTTGACCACAAATGTCCTCAGTTGACCACAAATGTCCTCTGTTGACCACAAATGTCCGCAGCTGACCACAAATGCCGTACTAGGTCCCCTAGTACATCCACATCTTTTCTCATTATCGCATGCTTTTGGAGCCCAACTGTTCCATAGCATTCTTTCACCCAATACATAGAACTTCCACGTTGATAGCACCTCTGAGTTGTTCTATGTATCCTCATTCGAGTTCACTCCTACCACGTCCTCATTACCTTTGAGTAGGAAGACTCCGCGGTAAAACCCTCATGCTTGCCATGTCCACATTACCTCTGAGTAAGTATGTCGGCTCCCTTTTATCCTATTATCCGTATCCTAAGCCAGGGTACGCCAAGGGTAATAGGCCCACAAATATCCTTTGCTAAGTTTCTTAGTACAGGCCCATCATTCCTCATCATGCCCCTGGAGCTCAGCTGCTCCATGGTATTCTCTCTTCCGATACCCGAAACGTCCATGATCACCTTACCGTGGAATTATTCTAGGTATCCCCAATCAAACTTGTTACCCGTACCTAAAACCAAGGTATGCCAAGGGTAACAGGTCCACAAATAAGTCCCCCATTCGGGGCAAACGCCACCATAACACCACAAGCACGAACAGGCAGTACAAATAAAGGATGGAATAAGCATGCTCTTTTATTGGAAAGGCAAAAAGTACTACATGTTCTAGGGATAATGTCACATTTAAGGAAAGAAAAAAAGAACGAAACAAAAAAGGAGAGAAAGGCCGTCTATGGTTCGACATTGCATAATTCCAAAAGACGGTTCTTCACCAAGGTGGTCCCCTGTTCAAGCCGCTGTTTAGCCCGACGCTCCGCTTCCTGGGATAACCGCTCCGCTATTACTCAAGTCCATGTGTGCCTGCTAGTCGTCCTCCAACTTCTTCAGGGCAATTTCCAGATCAGCCGAAGCTTGATTCACTCTGTCAGCCTCCTGGATAATTAGCCCCCTTTCGGTACGGGCAGCCTCAAGCTCAGACTCCAGGAAAGCTAACTTCCTCTGAAGCTCAAGGATCTGCTCCCGCGTGTCAATAATCCCAGGGGAGGCAGTCGCTTCCCGAGCCGTAACATCTTCACTCTCCGCGGCTCAACTCAAAAAACATTTATGCGAACTCCATTCAGCAAAGGTTCATGCGGCAGTGCTCTCATATAGCTCTCAGAGTTCGGATAAGCTCCCACTGTTAGCGTGATAATCAAATTCGTACGAGTCTATACGGCTCAACGCAGCCTATGCAGCTTCGTTGACGAAGCGCGTATGCGGCCACAGCAACGATTCTCATACGGCTCGTGGCTTGACCATGAGATGTACATGCGGCACACATGAAGATAAAGGCTCGTGCATAAAATATGCGGCGTAGCCATGACAGTTAGGGTTCCAAACTCACGTAAAGGTCCTTACCATCGATAGCGGGGTGGACGTCGGGGTGAACTACGGGCACGTCAGCTGGCGGAAGAGCGGCCACACTCGTCGCCGCAGAAGCAGCTTTCTTACCCTTCGCCGCCGATGAAGACACTGCCTTCTTCGCCGCGACAGTCTTCTTGGGAGCCATTGCTATGATCAGAGAAGGAGGACGAACAAGAGAGCTAGGGCAACAGCAGAGAGTAAAAATGTCTTCTTTCCAAATACCCTGCTATTTATAGGCAGAACCTCAATGGACCGACGCATCGGTCCACGAGCAGTATAACCGACCTTCGGTTATCAGGGCGATCTGATTATTTAAGGCTATACTCTTGGGATCTTGCCCCAAAAAGCGGCCTTAAAATCAAACACAGTAAAAGATTTGCACACGCGGCAGGATACGTGGCAAGGAGCTCATGCGGCCAGACAGCCTCTGCGGCCAAAGGGTCCATGCAGCTGATTGACCAATGCGGCTGAGGAGGCTATGCCTGGGACATCCATGCGGCCAAGACATCATATGCGGCCACAAGAGTTTATACATAGCCATACTTCTTATTCAAAGTATTTTAATTTTGCAAATTAAAACTTTGAAGGGGGTCTTGTAGAAGCATGGAAAAGAATAAAGAAAGATCCACGTGGCCAAGGATCCCCCATGCGGTTCAGAGAGCTCATGCGGCTCAGGGATCCCTGCGGCTCAAGCGGCTATGCGGCTCGAATAGTTCCATGCGGCCCAGAGAGGAGCCACGTGGCCCTCAACAGCTCTTCCCTTTGTCTTCTACTGCATTTAATGCCTTAACGGCTGACAGCTCTGACCAATGACAGAAAGATACAATAATGACTCTGTCATAATGGCAGACTCCTATAGAAATGAAGGAAATCTCTGACACAATCCGTCAAACCCCAAAGAACTTTATGCGGCCTTGACACGTGGACAGTCGCATGCGGCTCAGACAGAGGCTACCCATGCGGCTCAGACAGAGGCTACCCATGTGGCTCAGGCAGAGCCACCCATATGGCTCAGGCAGAGGCCACCCATGCGGCTCAGGCAGAGGCTACCCATGCGGCTCACAAGGACTATCTTCATGCGGCTCACTGAGAAGACATCCATCATGCGGTCGCCTACGCTCATGCGGCTCAGATCATCCCCATGCGGTTCAAATGTTCAGAGGCCACTCAAGCAGCCTTGACACGGCCAGCCTTATGCGGCCAATGGGGAGGGCAATCCTCATGTAGCTCAGATTTTCTAAGTGACTCGCGTTTTGCCAGCGTCCATACAACTATCAGCCTTATAATAGTGGGACACGTGGCAAGATTCATCAACAGATCCTAACAACCAGGTTTAGTGCCATCCTCATAATTATTGGGATCAAATAAGATCATTTGCAATCAATCAAATTGAACACGTGGCAAGAGATCCGAGCTTGGCATAACAAATCATGAGGATTTATGGCAATCATCATTAATTGCCCATAGAGATTTGATGCAATCACCTTAATTGCAAAATCTATTATGAACGGCCCAGATTCATTAATCCTTAACCGCGACTTTTGAGAAAGGGGCAATCATTGCAAACCCTAATGATGCCCCCCATTCCTATAAATAGCAAGGTGCCATTCCCTTACGAAGAAGGAAAAAAGAGAGAGGTAGAGAGCAGAGAAGAGAAGAGAGCACACCCCCCCTCGGATCCAGAGAGTCAGAGAGAAATTGAAAGGAGAGCATTTCTTCATCAACGCCGAGCAGTTCTTCTACAGAGCCAAGGCTGCACCCGATCGTCCAAGAGTAAGACAGAGCTGTTGTCGCTTTCCCGAGCCTCTATCGTCACCTCCCAGAATCTAAAATAAACAATTATACTTAGACTGATGTACCTAGGTTTTCGTCCCTAGGCTTTCTTTGTATAAGCGAGTTTGTATTGTGAGTCTAAGTTCAGTCCTCCGATAATTGTTCTGTTCTTTTACAATCAATGCAAACATGGATATCTTCTAAATATTTGTTAATTAAGTATTATAAATATGTTATTAATTGATATTCAATAATATTTGTATAAAATAGGCCCTCTATATTTTGGGATTTGTAGACGGTGCATAATGTTTATACGCCATTATCGGTTTGTTGAATTTCGTTATTACTTTTATTATTATTATTATGATGATTATTATTATTAATAATATTATATTTAGTTGGCCGTGTGTTAGATTCATCCTAGTAGATTTATCTGCAATAGAAAATATGCTGGGGGTGTATTATGTATGTTAAGTGGCTCATACCAAAAATGACCTCTGAAACATTGTTGGGTAGGAGACTATCTATGGTTCTACTGCGCAAGAAGATCTTCTTTGAAGTTAGAAGTTATAGGCCTTATTGTACCTTACCCACTTCATTAATAGTATGTGGAGTTTCTACGTCTCAAGTTTAGAATAGAAGAGGAGAGCATTCCAGCCTGGCCCAGCCTTCTCGGGCTAATTAGACCTGGCCCAGCAAAATTCTCCTACCCCAGCCCAAGCAAACAAAGAGCCCAGCTCAGCCGAGCAAAGTCCCAAAACCGCACAAGTAACCAGCAGTGAGAAAACTAAAACCGAGCCGACCCTATATCACAACAGCGTATACAAAGGATCGAATACAAAGGATCGAAAGAAAGGAAGAAAAAATTCACGAAACCCTAACCGTGGATGACACAGCGCCGACCCCAGCCACTGGGAGAACCACCAGCCGTGCGCCACCACACCAGGCCGGAGCAGTCGCCAAAACCGCGCTCGTGTGGCCTGGAACCGAGCGGAAGCAGCAGCAATAGCAGTTGCAACCACCGACTTCTCGGTAAGATCCCGATCTCGATACTCCGTATTTTCGTGAACCGTAAATTAGTTTGGAAAGCCAACATGACCGCCTCAAAACCCCAGTATTTATATTTCTTATAGGATGCACGACCAGTCCATGAGATCGACCCGAAGTTGGTCGAAAACCTGTAGAAAACAGAACACTAGTGCAGTCCAACCCTCCATGTTTGAAGATCGATTATGATCGATCTAATGCCATATTAGAAACTATTTAAGACACTTTTAGACAATATATAGGGCTTCATAATCCTTTTTGTGGATTCGAAAATCATCGACTACGCGTCGAGAAATCGAATCCCAAAGTTTTCCAAAAACCTGTTTTAAAAACTAGAAAAACCTTCGATACGACGTACGTCCTGCCAAACCGGGCGACGTGGTCGCGAACTGAAAGCATCAAAAGGTGCGTAACGGCTTCATAGTTGTGTGGGCTTTGACGGAATTCAAATTGGTTTTGTGCGCGACAATTTAATGCGTATCCGTCAAAATTCACCGTATCGACCACTTTGCACAAACTTAATTACTTTGTGCACGCTCGTCAGATCGAGACGAAACTTGTGCCAACAGGACGTATCATTTTTCTGGTCCTGTATGCCAAGTTTGGTCCAATTCTGAGACAGTTGATCAGATCGCCGTTTCGCAGGCCCTACGGTCCGACTCAACGATGATTTTGTGCACGGCCCGCCGGAATCCAACTTTGGACATACGGTTGGGTTCGTATCAGAAAACCAGATCCGTAGACATAATTTGACGACTTTAGAGACCATTGACCCTGGCACGATTTTTTGTGCAAAGCGGGTCCAACGGCGGACATCGGTTTTGCTCAAATTACTGTTTTGCCCCTGTGTCCAGAATTGGACTTAAGGACAGGCAATCCTAGCTAATTTGACTATTCTAAGAATGTTGGTAACGTTTATTTCAGCTTTCGGAGACAGTTGTGATGACTTGCACTTTCTGACTTGTTGATTGGCGATACATTGTTGGATCTCCTGCAACCCCCAGCATGATACCTTGCCTCCCTCTACAGTTTATTTACATGCATATCTATATTATTATACAGTTTTATAGTTGATTATTTATATGTGATTTGTATATCATGCCTGCTAGTGTATATATAGCCTTGTTTATAATTAGCTTTGTAGTTCATATTGGATATACGAATATATAGTTCTTGTTCATAGTTACCTTGTAGTTCATATTGATTGGTTTCTCATGTATCGTGATTGAGTCGTGTCGTGTCACCACTTGTACTTGGACTGAGTCGTATCGTGTCATAGGATGAATAAGTCATAACGGAACTGCTTTACCTCCTTGCCTTGAAATTCGTAAAGCTAACATGAGAGCCCACACTAGGGGTGAGGGTTAGTAGTTAAGCTAACCTGCGAGTCCACATTAGGGGCGAGGGTTAGTAGTTATCTGTCCACACCTACGAGTCCACACTAGGGACGAGGGTGATGCTAGCCTGCGAGTCCACACCAGGACGAGGGTTAGTAGTATATGGTTCACACCTGCGAGTCCATACTAGGGACGAGGATGATGCTAGCCTGCGAGTCCACACCAGGGACGAGGATTAGTAGTATATGGTTCACACCTGTGAGTCCACACTAGGGACGAGGGTGATGCTAGCCTGCGAGTCCACACCTGGGACGAGGGTTAGTAGTATATGGTTCACACCTGCGAGTCCACACTAGAGACGAGGGTGATGCTAGCCTGCGAGTCCATTAGGGGCGAGGGCTAGTAGTTGTTCAAACATGCGAGTCCATACTAGGGACGAGGGTTTGAGTATTCGATTGATTATCCATTGATCGTGATATCGTGTTCTCTTGTTCTTCTCCAACAGTTCGTTTAGGCGTAGTGGTTCTTTCAGTCGTGTATAGTCGTGTTTTCATGCTGATTGGTCTTTTCCCTTTATTTTCTGTATTCCTTTATTGCATTATAAACTGCTAGATAGGCATGCTTTTATGTATCTTGCTATGTCCCCTGAGGACCGGATGATCTATCCAGGTTAGTTATTGCGTGGAGTTAGTTAGCAGCTCGGGATGGCGGATGATTATGACACTTGTGGGGTCCGTATGTGATGATATTGCTTGCGGGATTCAGGTATTGATACCATGTTTATTATCCAGTTCATCCAGCTCGTGTTTCCCTTTCATCATCATGATATATCATATTTATTGATTCTGTTTATAGACTCCTGTTATTTCTTAGAGTCTAATCGGATATGCATGCTAGTGGGCTGCACAATGACCCATACTTGTTCATTCTTGTTTTATTTGATTCATGTGGATTGAGATATAGTTTAGATTAGATATGATACCCATGACCTTGACAGCTTATACGTACTCGAGTCGGGATGGAGTCCGCTCGACACGTAGCTGGCTTGCTCACGAGCTCGCGTCCGAAAATTGGGTACGGGTCGTGACAATCTGGGTATAAGAGTGCCTCGATTTTGGCACGTTCTGTGCCACAGATTCTTTTTCCACTTGGAGAGGGTTGGATCTTCTGTCGTAGCTCTTCTATTGTACATGAAGGAAAGCTGCATGTAAGTACGGTCAGAGCAGGTCTGGAGAGGAAGCCTCTTGTTGCTTCTTTGGAAACGCTGCTTGCATGGCTCCCTCTCCATGGGACGTACCCCCTGGCTTGGCTTATATACAGGAGTACCCCCGTGCAGAAAGATTCGACTGGTTGAGCCATCGAAGCGTGAGAGCAGTCTCGTACAGCTTTCCGTCGGCTGCGCGTGTAACTGTCAACACGGGCCTCTGGTCTGCCGTTGGTGTCGTACACTTGTTGTACAAGTGCGAGCCACCTGGAATCTCTTCCTACTACCCAGCGGGCGAGTAGTATTCAGAGTCCGCCGAAGGTTTACCTGAAGGGACGATTCTGTCGAAGACAGATCTCCTTACCGGCAATACTCCCTTTGAAGGGGTATACCGGTGTGCACTTCCTTTGGCATCGTTCCTTTGTCAGATCAACCATGGAACCACCATCTTCCTTGCCATGCTTTCCCAGTACGGGAATCGGGCGAGGGATAAGGCTATAGCAGCCGAAATATTCTCTATGGCTTTGACTTGAGGGGGTCCTGAGACGTAGTTTCCACCATCGTACTGCTAGCTGTAGCCGCCTTAGGCCTCCAAACACGTCAAGTCTTCTTCGGTTGTACAAATCCCTTCGAAGTCTTCGACTTTTCACCAGAGAGGAGATCTTCATAAGGCTGCTGGTCGAAGCGTATGACCAGCATGTCTAGAAGCTCCCAGCAAGTTGTCATCAGATTGCATCATCGCCTTCTCGTAGAGGAGATGGTAGCCCCCAGAAGAGTCACCATTTTGTTCAACATAACAAAAGGTTGAACGAGCTTTTTGCTTTATTGATATAAGGTATCTGTGTACAATAAGGAAGTCCTAAATAGGATATTCTAAGTATAGGAAGAGATTTCTGGAAAGTATGACGGTAGATCGAGCACTGCAGCGGCTCATTTACTACGTTAACGATCTGACGACGAATCAACCTTACTATGGCTCTCTGGCGCCTTTGATGGGACTCTGGAGTCACCGATCAAGAGGTTGTCTGGAGGAGAAGATCCCTTGAAGATGGTTGGTTGGTTGGTTCTTTGGTTGATTGGTGGATGAGGATGGTCGATCCTTCATGGACAGAGATTGCTGATCCTTTGAAGATTATCGATTGTCAATTTACCTCTGTCGATCTTTTGGTGGAAGAAGAACTCCTTCCATTTATACAGAACGAGCACATATGCGATATGCGTTAGGATTCCTGAGATATGAAAGAATCTGCCATCATTGTACGGTACGGACTTCTGCGGCGCTGACACGTGGCGGACATCGAGATTCTTCTTACGAGATCTCTGGTAGTTATAAACATAACCGAAGGAGGTGACATGTGGCGCATGTCGATTTGCTTGCTTGAATACAGTCGAATAAATCTTGGGATTTCATCCTAGATTTGGAGTCTAATTGATCCTCATCTAAGATTTAAATCAATTTGATATGATATCAATCATGATTTAATCCCAATCTTCTCTACAAGAGGCGGTTTAAAAAAACCAATTAGGTTGGACCCATGCTTCATGTGCCTCTGGTGAGGACTAAGTACTGTTGTGCTTCTGGGGTGATGAGTAGACCGTGCTTCTGGATGTAGCTCCCCTTCACGAAAAATTTAAAATATTTTTTATATTATTTATTTGATTTAAATATGATTCTTAGAATTTTATAAATAATTATTTAGTTAATTATTACGGTAGATGACTTTAGCCATGGTTGAGTTATAAAGTACCAGATGACTAGGAATCATGGCACGGATAGTGCAATGGCGTGCTTTGACTAGTGTATTAGCCCTGACAGGAAGGCCGAGCCATAGTGATGTCCTAACTAGGAAAACCAGGCTAAGTTGTGACATGACCATTATAAATAGTTTAATTATTCATTATTAATATTATTTGACGTTCAGGAGACCCGGTTGTACCGAACTAGCCTGGACCTGACCCGAACCAAGTCCAAGCCCACGTAGTCTGGTAGTATGTTCATAGACGACCCATACTTGTTCATTCTTGTTCATTATTCTTATTGTGGATTGAGATATAGATTTGTTTTGCCGTGATTTGGCAGTATACCATAGCCTTGACAGCGTTTACGTATTCGAGAGGGGCTGGTATCCGTTCGATACGTAGCTGGCTTGCTCACGTGCTCGTATCCGAAAAGCGGGTGTGGGTTGTGACAAGTTTTTTGGTGGCCTATGCAGGTCAGAGCATATCGTATCGGTTACGTAACTGTACTGGTACAAGCCTGTGACTATGACTAAACCCTTAGAAATCTCAATCCACTCTGCCTTGAAAATTCTCCTAGAAATTTCTCTACGTCCTTGAAATTTCATATTTGTTCTCGATTATTCTCCATTGCCTTTCCGTACCATTTAATCTCGTCCCTTCCTATTTCGGGGTGACGAACGATCGTGCTGTCTAGAATTCATCAGAAATTCTTAAGTTATAATATATTACTGCTTAATTATTGAATATTTGGTTGTTTATAGATATGAGGGTTTATAGATGCCATATGCCCTAGATACCTGTTGAAGGGATTGTTAGCAACTAGTTAGAAGATTATAAGATGTTAGTGACCATATTTTGAGGAGTAGTATGACCAAAGGTGGGTAGAAGTCCTCAAGTATTCGGAGTTATAAAATGACTAAAGAAGGTTATAAAACATTTTTGAGAAATTAAATTTGAGGAGATTAAGTGATAGTAGACTTTGAATTTTAAGGGATAGTCATGAATTGGAATTTCGAGGACGAAATTATTTTTAAGGTGGGTAGATTTGTAGCTCCCCTTCTCGAAAAATTTAAAATATTTTTTATATTATTTATTTGATTTAAATATGATTCTTAGAATTTTTATAAATAATTATTTAGTTAATTATTACGGTAGATGACTTTAGCCATGGTTGAGTTTTGAAGTACCAGACGACTAGGAATTATGGCACGGATAGTGCAATGGCGTGCTTTGACTAGTGTATTAGCCCTAGTAGGGAAGGCCGAGCCATAGTGATGTCCTAACTAGGAAAACCAGGCTAAGTTGTGACATGACCATTATAAATAGTTTAATTATTCATTATTAATATTATTTGACGTTTAGGAGACCCGGTTGTACCGAACTAGTCCGAACCAGACCCGAACCAAGTCCAAGCCCACGTAGTCGGGTAGTATGTTCAGAGATGACCCATACTTATTTATTCTTGTTTATTATTCTTATTGTGGATTGAGATATAGATTTGTTTTGTCGTAATTTGGCAGTATACCACAGCCTTGACAGCGTTTACGTATTCGAGAGGGGCTGGTATCCGCTCGATACGTAGCTGGCTTGCTCACATGCTCGTGTCCGAAAAGCGGGTACGGGTTGTGACATTGGAGACGACGGAACCTCTGTGCTTTCAAGCGACGAGTTGATTTGGCTTCGAATAACGACGAAATTTTTGTGCATATAGAGCAACATATGAAGCTATATTTTGGGATACTGGAGTCACTATGTTGTAGGTGACAAGTAGGCTTGTGCTTCAGGTTGGCGAGGTTACTATACTTTTGGAGCGGTAGGCTGACTTACATTAGTTGCGATGGAAGTTCTCAAGTCACTTGTAGAGAAGTGACTTAAGCTTCTAACCGGAGCAGGCGAATGCGTCGTGGGAATGGAGAGGATGAGAGCATATAACCATCATGTGCCTCATGCGGACGTGCAGGTAAGTAGCTGCACCTATGAACAGGGATATGCATATAGAACAACTTATGAAGCTGTATTTTGAATACTGAGTCACTGTATTGTAGGCGATAAGTAGTCTTGTGCTTCAGGTTGGCGAGGTTACTGTGCTTTTGGAGCGGCAGGCTGACTTACATTAGTTGCGATGGAAGTTCTCAAGTCTCTTGTAGAGAAGTGACTTAAGCTTCTGAAACAGAGCAGATGAATGCATCATGGGAATGGAGAGGGTGTGAGCATATCACCATCATGTACCTCATGCGGACGCGCAGGTAAGTAGCTGCACCTCTGAACAGTGAAGGCGTTGGCTGTAAAGGGATGGGTATGACACCCTTGTGTGTCTGAGATTGGCACATGCAGGTAGCTACGCCTCTGGAGTGAAGACACTGGCTTCTGAAGTAAAAGAAGGGGAGGGGGCCTACCACTATATTTCATCTGAGGTTGGCGCAGGCAGGTTGCTGCACCTCTGGCTTGAAGACTTTGGCTTCTGAAGTAAAGAGCAAAAAATATCCGCTCTTTAAGGAACTTCCCTCTTAATTGCCATCGTAATGTGGGGAATTCCAAGGGTCTAAGACTAACATTCAAAGTGCTGAGTCTTAGGTTCGTCCCATTAATGTGGAAAATCTGACCGTCGGCCATGTGGCGCACGCTCTGGGCCATTCTCGGTCCTATAAAAGGGGAAGTTCTCCTTTGAAGAGTCATTTTCTTCTTCTCAGCATCCTTCACCACCATACGAGATCCAAATTTAACTTCGAACAGCAATCGGCCTTGTGTAAGTTGGCTGCTGGTTAGCCATGTTCTTGTAGAAGAACTCTGTGTAGAAGGAGCCATTACTACCCTTGAGAAGTATGCAAATGTCCTTCTTATGAAGTTCGACTATGAGCCTCAGTCTTTTGCATCTTCTGTGCTTTGGCGAAGGGATGTCTTCAGTTGAGATTTTTTATGCTTCTGTACCATGATACAAAGGGAAAGAACAGATAACGGAGGAGCATATTCGCGTAACTCAGTTACCTATGCCGTCGAGACAACAGATGCAAGGACATCCAGGGGTAGATCCGAGCTAGTCTCGTGGTTGGACATATGCAAGCCAGCGGAGATCAAGGAGGAGGTTGAACTGTAATATATTGAACCTAGTATCATTAACGGAGAAAGATAGTTGAGATCACGCGTGATGATATTGAAGAAAGTACGGAGTATTGGAAAAATACATTAGTACTCTATGTGATGGGTGATCGACCATACTATGGAAAATTGTGCAGATTTGTACTGAGATTATGGCGACCCAAGGAAGGCATGGAAATCTCCTCGTGGGAGAATGGCTTTTACTTCATTAAATTCGACTTGGAGGAGGATCAAGAGCGGGTTCCTCAGGGGGAACTTGGACGTTCGATGGAAGCATGATAGTCCTCAAACGATGGCATCCGGAATCAAACTTTGAGAGAGATAGACTCAAATCTATTCCTGTATGGATACGATTACCTTGGTTATCCCCCCAACTACGAGTAACCTAGCCATCATGAAATTGGCAAGCACGGTAGGAAAACCAATTCGCACAGATCTACCTACAGCAAGGAGACAGCGGCTATCATAAGATAGGATATTCGTTGAAGTGTTGGCCACAGAGGTCCTACCGCGAAAAGTAGATATATTCTACCTACGGGTGAGCGTGTGGAGCAGGAAATTGCCTATGAATGGGTTCGACCATCTTGTGATAATTCTAAATGTTTGGACATACAAAAATTCAATGCCCAAAACCAACCCAATCACAGAAAGAATGCCCAGAACCAACCCAGTTATAGGAAGAGGCAAGAAGTGGGAAGCAGGATCAAGTAGAAGAACTACAAAGAATAAACCAAGATCTGGAGCATAACACCCTGGATCAACATACCCCGATGGATCACGAGGATGCGGGGGAGATCCTTTCCCAAGGAACAGGTGGTCAGAAATAGTCACTTTTGGGGAAAAGGTCAGGGCCGGAAAGGGATTCGTCAATTACAACTAAAGTCTTGGCATAGATCGGGGCAAAGGAGAATGTAGAGATGGAGAGACATGAAAACCGACTACAGTTGGCTATACAACAAAGGTTGGAAGGAGAGGATGCTTGGGACGATGAAGCAAGTATGCATAAAGATACTGATACAACAAACATAGAAGTGGACAACACAGATGAGGTGGTTGCACAGTGCACTACCATGGTAGCCCTAAAGGAGGAGAATAGATTGCTAACAATGGCTAATCCAAAGTAGAGTCTGCTCATGAAGAACAAGGGACCAGCAATAGGCCAAGCAATTAAAGTAAACACACAGGACATGAAGGCTCTTCCAAATCGTCCCAGGGAGAGTCAGAGACTCAAAAAGGACAACCGCCCGCCCACCCTCCACCCCCCAATAAATGTCGATACTAACATAGAATGTCTGAGGACTGAATTCCATAGGACGTTGGCATGAAGTGAAGAATATGGTAAAGAAGTACAAGTGTTCGATAGTCATTGTTCTAGAGAGCAAAATAAAGACGGAAGCTTTGATTTTGGAAAGAGAACCCCACACCAATGGACATCTATTCACAACCTTGCAACGAGCAACATGGCTCGTATATGGATGATATGGAACAACGCATATTAGAGTGGCCAGGTACGATTCCTATCTGATCAGCTTATTGTTATCAATTTCACTAATAAAGGAGGACTTCAAGTGGCCATAGAAGCAATATATGGTCACAATGATAGGTGTCTCTGATTCCGATTGTGGACGGACATTACTAGGCTAGTAGAAAAAATTGAAGACAGCATGCCATTCCTTCTATGTAGCGATTTTAATGCTATTCTTCATGACAATGAAAAGATAGGAGGGTGCCTTGTACCACGGTCCATTCTCAATAATTTCTAGACATGTTTGCTTAATCATGCATACATTGCTTAAATCGTACTGGGCACATATGGTCATGGAGTAACAGTTCAACGACGAACCAGGTTGTATGCCAACTTGACAGATTACTATGCAACCAAAAATGGTTAGCAGTATTCTCATCCGTCAGAGCCGAAGGTTTGGAGTATGGTATGAGCGACCACACTCTGATTCTTATTCGAATGGGTCAAGAGAAAGATATTAAAAGGCACCAATTTAGGTTTTATAATGCTTGGCCGACAGTTGATGGATATAGAAAAGTAGTGGAGTGCAGCCTATAGAAAGAGGTAACAGGCAACATCCAATATCGGATTGTGCAAATGCTCAAACAGGTGAAGGCAGACTTAAAGTCATGGAAAAAAGCTCGACCAACATCTTGCCTTCAGGAAAGTGAGAAGGAGTTGGGTGATACACAAAGCCAACTGCAACTCAGCCCGATGAATACGGAGCTTGCCGCAAAAGAGCTGGCTCTGCAAAGTGAAGTCCATCTCCTCCGTTTCCAAGATGTAATCTAACTCCAACAACGAGCCAAGTGCATGTGGCTAAAAGAGGGAGATAGGTGTTCAAATTTCTTCCACTCCACAATCCGAGCACACCAGAACAGGAACGCTATTGGTAGCCTACTCGACGCTAATGGCCAGGTGCTGACAGAAGACAGTAAACTAGGTAATGAAGCAGTATCCTTCTTTAGTTCCTTATATAACCAAACCAGATACACTTCTGCTTTTCCAGAAATCATAAGCAAGCGAGTAGTCACCGACGAAGGAAATGCGACACTTAAAAAAGACATCACGATGGAAGAGATAGAGCGGATCATCAAAAATGCAGACTCAAACAAAGCTCCAGGTCTAGACAGGTTCAATGCTGAATTCTTCAAACAATACTAGGATCAGCTTAAACACCATCATCTATACATGGTGCAAGACTTCTTCAACACTGGGCGATTACTTAAAGAAATGAACCATACATTTTTATACTGGTCCCTAAGAAGGAGGGGGCAATGGCACTGGGGCTTTCGACTAATTGCATGTTGCAACTTCATTTATAATATCATTACTAAGCTGATTGTCTCTAGAATGCAGTGTCTGATGTAGGAACTCATTTCCATGAACCAATCGGACTTCATCAAAGGTAGATCTATTGCTGAAAATTGTCTGCTGGCTCATGAACTAGTTCGAGAATTCAATAAGCCAGGTAGCAGGAAGGGCTGTATCAAACTTGACCTACAAAAAGCGTATAATATGGTGAATTGAGAGTTTGTTTGCGCAGTACTACTTAGCATGGGTTTCGAAGCATGGTGGGTGAATAGGATACGTGAATGTATCTCTATGCCGACGTTCTCCATACTGATCAATAGCCAACCAACGGGATACTTTAGAAGCAACCGTAGGTTTCATCAGGGAGATCCCCTATCTTCGTACTTGTTTACTACTGTCATGGAATACTTCACGTAGTAGATGGATATCGCGGTGGTACGGGGTCAAATAAGACCCCTCTACTATCGAGTATCACCAAGTGTGTCACATCTAATATATGCTGATGACCTCTTTGTTTTTATTGAGCCAACGGAGAAAGGCATAGTGGTACTGCTACAGATTATTGAGGACTTCAAGCAAGTTACGGAATTGCAGTTAAATAGAAATAAGAGCCAACTATATACTAATCGAGACTGTCCACAGAAAGAGCGCTGGTCGGAGCTGCTGCAAATCGACATGGGGCAGCTTCCGGTACAATATCTTAGAATACCACTATCCATCGACTATGTCAAGGATATGGATTGCCAGGGATTGATCCAATACATACATACTGGGCTAGAGGGATGGCAATCGCAAATGCTATCGTTTGGAGGTCATCTTGAGTTAGTACGATCAGTTATACTATCTATAGCAACTTACTAGATGCAAGCTATTTATACCCTGAATAAAACTATCGACCGCATAGAATCACTTTGTGCGAAGTTCATATGGAGAGGAGGTATGAACACCATCTCATGGGATGAATTATGCATAAAGAAGGACGAAAGGGGAGTAGGCATGCGTTCACTAAGGACACTCCGAGAAGTATCCATGGTAAAGCTGCTGGCTTGGAAACTGCTAAAGGGCGACACCATCTGGGCCCAATGGATGACAAATAAATACATCCGATCCAAGAATTTTTGGACACAGAATGTTGACAATAACTATTCTGTAACCATGAAGCAAATTCTGAGAACACGTCCAAAGCTGAAGGGCTATATTATCCAAGCTATACATGATGGGAAAAATATGAGTTTGTGGCTCGATCCTTGGCTACATCATGAGAGCTTAATTGATAGGCTGGGATGGCCTACGTTTGAACTAATTGGGGGCTCCGAAACTCTTAGCATTATCATCTATAACGGCGAATGGAACACAAGGGCACGGCAGGTTGGTACATGGTACATGGAGGAGATCACAACAATACAATTGAACAAAGATGCGCAAGCGGACCAATGGGTTTGGACGGATTCAGAGGATGGAGAGTTCTCTAGTTGAAAGGTGTTCGAAAGGGAACGGACACATATGGCGAAGGTGGACTGGGCGGACCTGACATAGGTGAAAGGCGTTGCAACAAAAATAAAACTATGCACTTATAAAGCCATCAGAAACAGGCTCTTAACAAGGGACAGATTGCTAGCCTTTGGTGTTCAGATCCCGAACGCGGTTTGCGTATTATGCGATAGTGAGAATGAAACGCACGATCACCTATTCTTCCTATGACCACTAACAAGTCTCGTATGGCAACATTACAGGAGACAGCTGGGAATTACCGCGAGAAGCTTCGCAGGGCTGAACGATATCTTGGAGGAGATTCGAGCACTTTACCGGCAAGGTGCAGGAGTATACGACAAGGGAAGGATCAAACTACTATCTGCAGTTTGGCATGTCTGGCGGGAGCGGAACATGAGAATTTTCGAAGGAAATAGAACTACTTTAGCAGAAATTAGCAATAATATTGATAATGACATTAAATGTATGGGGTTCACTTAATATGAGAAGTGACCTAGAAGAAGATACTCTGTATTTGCTATTTGATAAATAAACACAATTACCCTTTCTTCAAATATATATATATATATATATATATATATATATATATATATATATATATATATATATATATATATATATATATATATAAACACACACACACACACGACTGTTTTAGAAATTGGGAACATTTTGTAAAGCAACATAAGTGATTAATCATGAGAAAATTGAGAAAAAGATGATGCCGAAAAAATCTGCTTTACTAAATCATTCAATCGAGAATTGGTCGAAGGGGTACTGGAGAGTACTATTGGGTGTGGGAGGACATGGAAATAGGAAAGTTCAAGTTCCATACGGCTTTAAATCAAATCAGGACCAGAGCAGTGGAGGTAGACTGGGTGGAACTGGTTTGGATCAAAGGAGGGGCGGTCAAGATTCGCTATGTCTCTACAAAATGATTCGTAACTGCCTGCTTTCTAGAGACCGTCTGAGCATATTTGGGGTGGACTGTTTGGCATATTTGGTGGGAGCGAAACCGCCGTATCTTTGCGGGTCTTGCACTCAGTATATATGTTGTACAAAGAAACATAGAGGCTGATGTAGCCATCCTTAGTCCTAGATGATTTATTTTGGGTCTTGGACGGGATATTAGTTTTGTATTACTTGTTTTACCAATAATATTTACTTTATTCGAAAAAAATATACAAAAGGAAAAGAGAGAGAGAGAGAGAGAGAGAGAGAGAGAGAGAGAGAAGAGATCTATAGAGAGATGCATGAGATGAGGCTTGGATTTAAAAACTAGAGATTAAGGTTTATTAATTTTTTTCCAAACCACCTATATCACATAGAAAATAAAATAAAATTAACATACTAATTCAAAAAAGAGTGACCCTGCTAGTATGAGTTGTACTGTCTAGCTTTTTAACTTTTTTTTTTATTACGTATGAAAAGATAAGTTTAGACGCTTAAGTTTTTAAAATTAGACGATGGGATGAGTGTGCCAAATGGTTAATTTCTCATTGATTCTCTTAGAGCTTCGATACCATTTGTTTCAACTGATTAAGTATGCCTATCTACTGGCGTGAAATATGACTCATTCTCCTTTGATATACTTTAGGAGGTTTAATTTGATAACATTCACGATGTTCGTTTTTAATTCCAAGTCTTCTCTTTTCTGCTTTCTTTTATCATGTTCTTCTAAATCTTATACCATTTACATAATTCAGTCAGCATCCTACTTATTGACATTATGCATTGTGCAAAACAGATAACTAAGAACTTGTATACAGTTGAGAAAACTAATAATTGGCTAATATAATAATATTGCCTGTTTTGTCAAGGTATTTAAGTTATTTTCAAGTACGATCAGGATGACCCAGTAGTTGGGATGGTGAGGATTATCGGGAGATCATATAATTAATCAAGTCCAGGCCTCGCAAAAAAAAAAAAAAAAAAAAAAATATATATATATATATATATATATATATATATATATATATATATATATATATATATATATATATATATATATATATATATATATATATAGCAAATGATCTCTAGCCTAGTGGTTAAGGGAGATGCATGTGGCCCAAGTGGTCGGGAGTTCGAGCCCCAGTGGAGGCGAGTTCGCCACAATTACCCAATGCTTCAAAAAAAAAAAAAAAAAAATATATATATATATATATATATATATATATATATTACCCAATGCTTCAAAAAAAATAATATATATATATATATATATATATATATATATATAACAACTACTTCAGCAAAATATTTTTGCTCACATTATTGTAACTTGTACTTCCTTTGCAATATACTATATATGTCCCGGCTGTAATCAAATGAAATACAACTATTTTTCCCCCAAAAATTTGGATGATGCCATCTCCATTCACACATATGACATGACAGCTGATATGCAAATTTAAAACTAATATTAAAATTAATATTAACATTAAATTAACTTGAAGATTAACATTAATATTAATATTAACATTAAAAATTTAGATAATTAATTTTTTGGATTAAAATTTATCATATTAGCTGTCATATTATATGTCATATAATGGAAGATGACATCATCCAAATTTTTTTTAGAAGACATGACATAAGTGAAAACAAAAAAAAAACAACGTGCCTCGTTGAACTTGTGCCATCATTAGAAGCTAAACATCTTGACAGTTAATCCTAACTCCTTGAGAAAGTTGAATGTTGTAGAGTATGTACGTACTGCAACTATGTACTTTCTAAATTCTCTTATTAATTATCTGGCCACAAGCTACCAGCAGGGCCAATCCTGAACTCATGGAAACCCGAACGAACTTCCAAAAAGAGATCCCCATACTTAATATAAAAAACAAAAATAATAGAACAAACCTACATTAAAAAATTACTAGTCAAACCAAGGATCTCATATATGAGAGACTAACATAATAACCACTAAACCATAATTATTTTGTGTTAAATCGGGCCCATAAAACATACTAGAGCTATTTTAGATACAAATATTAATATATTTATATTTATCTGTGGGCTCTGTGCAATCGTTCTAGCTGCCCTAGACAAGGGTCGACCCTTGCTGCCAATGTTTGCCGAACATACAAGTTACATGAATTGGTCTTGTGAAGGTTTGGGCAGGAAGGGAATGCATGAACGTTGTTGATGAATGGCAAAAGGGTTGCAGAAGTGGAGAATTTCGAACGAAAATGTTATCTTGCACTTAATTAGTCATGTCATGAATATATATTAGAAAAATTTTGAGTGGCACCCCACTTGATTGGTCTATTTATGCGGTGCACACCACATTGTTTGCAATATTGTATAAGTTATCCTACTTTGGACAGAAAACGTCCAAAACTAACATGAGTAGACATGAACCCAATTTAAGTGACTTAAATACCCTTGTCATCTATGTTCCCTTGTGAGAGGAGAATTTCTTACGAAAATACCCCTCTCATATGAAAAAGTGCCAAAACACTCTCTCTTCTCCATTCATCTGTTATTTTGGTTCTACTTCCCCTCTCGATCAAGATTTTCCTTTCTCATCTCGTGTAGTTCCCCCTCTCCCTCTCGTCTAGTCTGATTCGTGAAGTTTCTCGTGGAAACATTTAGGTAATAGTCCACGAAACGTTTTTTTGATCAATTATTTTTTGTTTGTATGAAAGATTTATTTTGATTTCGTTTAATTTTGTTCAGAAATCTCCAAATCGAAGGGACAAGGAGCTTCCATGGCGAGCCAAACAGGGTATTCATTTCAATTTTAGAGTTTAGATATTATGTTGTTTTCGTTCGGATTTTAGGGTAACATTGTTTAAAATTAACTGGAAATCATATGTTGTTTGTGTGCTGAAATTAGGATTTAGGGTTTATGGAATCATATGTTGTATATATGTTGAAAGTTAACTGAAAATTATTTGTTTGTATAGAGGGTTTATTTTCATTTAATTTTGAATGTGATAGAAAACAGTGTAAAGGATTAATTTGTTCTTCTGTTAGGAATTGTTAGGATTCAAATTGACTACCATTTGTTACAGGAAGTACATGGTCAGGTTCCATATACATGGTACTTCAGTTGTGCATGAAGTGGACCCAGACTTGATCTCCCTGCTGGATATTTCTTATGTAGTCCAGAGTAACTATGTAGAGGCCAGATATAGGTACTATTTGGTTGATCAGATGAAAGATGGGAAAACAGTTGAGCTGTTATCTGATGCTGGTTTGTTGGACATGTTCAATAAGCAACTGTTTGACCAAGAAGGAGAGCTACACATATATTTAGAAGAGAAAAATCTTCCTAGTAAGCAAGGCACACCATCTTAGAAGAATGTGAAGAGAGTAGCACACAAACCTAAGACCCATTCTGGGACACAGTTTTGTGGAGATGAGGACTTGGGTCACATCCTAAGATCCAGCTAGTTTGATACACAAGCTGAGACACAGTCGTATGGAGATGAGGAACTTGGTTCACATCCTAAGACTCAGTATGATACACAAGCTGAGACACAGTTGTATGGAAATGAACAATAGTTGAAGATGATGATACAAATTGTGATGAATCTTATGTACCAGAGAATGAAGAAGATGGCTATGCAACAGAGGATACAGATGACTATTGGGGGGAGTATGTTGTCCTTCCAGAGAACAACCAAGAAGAATGAGGGGAAGAGACAGAATTTCAGAGGCAGTATGCTGAGAAGAAGAAGCTCCCAATTGATGAAATTAACCCTACAGATGACTATCATATCTGTGAGTCATCTCCTTCTGAAGGGGGTGAAGAAGTTGGTCAAGATGTTAATGATCTATACAGTGAGGGTGAGATTGGTGAGGAGCAATACACAGCTCCAGTGGTAAGTGGCCTAGTCCTATGGCAGCAATGGACAAATCATGAGGAGTGCAGAAAGTATTTGAGGTCCTGTGCCATAAAGAACAGATTTGAGATTAAGTTTGGCGGAGACGGAGGCGAGGAGGGGGGGGGGGGGAGGGGGTGGGGTTGGAGGGGGAAAGAGGAAAGAGTAAGGACATTTTGCTCTAAGAATTTTTTTTTTGATGGTTACCGTCCAAAGTGGAGGATAACTTATATTTATGCAAACTTGTGGAGTACACCTTAAATATGGTAAAATAAAATGGGATGCCACTCAAAATTTCTCAATATTTTTTAAAGGACAATGTCTCTTATATAGTTGGAGCCAAAAGAGTTGAGCAATTTATGTTACTTCCATCAATCTCACATCACAAGTGTTTGTCAATCTGAAGGTCGAGGGAACCTCCTATTCCAGTTGCCGCAATTGCAGGACTAATAACATAGGAACTTACATTCTTGTTGTTTTTGAGAATAAATTGTGGATTCCCACGCGCTCCATTAAAAGAAATCAACAAACAAATATTCAATTACAAAATACTTCCAAAATTAAAAAAAATTACACAAGAATAAATTCTAGAACAAAAACTTGATGTGTTAGCTAGTCATAACTTGATCGTCTATGAAGATCCATTCATATACGACATATTCAACAACTAAAAAAATAAATATTTTGCATAATCATAAAAGTTTTCTTTGTTGGAGTTTGGTCTTTTTCAAAGTGAATTTTAGTCCCACATCGGCTAGACCAAAGGAGTTGTGTCTCTATATATTAGCTTTGCTAGTTTAGAGATGCACATGTGGTATGGAGGTGCACATGGGTGTGCCATGTAGGGTTATTTTTCTAATGGGAAAAAGGCTAAATCAACAATTGAAAGCATTCATGCTTTTTGCTCTTGGGAAATTTATTTCCATGGGAGCTAAGCCCCGTAGGGGCTTAGCGACTCGGACTCGGGCTCATGAGGCGTAATGTGACGTTTTGTTGGCGCACTTTGCGCTCTATCGCGCAGAGTGCAAGGAGCGCGGGGTGTGCGCAGTTGGCGCAACTTGCAGCAGAACGTGCATTTGCACGTTCTGGGTGGTTGCTACATGTTTGGGGTAGTTTTTACCATGACCCTAACTTTGTGGCAACCGAGCAGTTGCTGCAGGGCCTATATAAGGCATCCTCTCTCTCTCACAAGGCTGGTAATATATACAAGAAAGAGAAGCCACCACAGAAAGTTTTCGAAGTATTTTTTAGCACAAGTAAACAGAGAATTCAGAAGTATTTTTTAACACATTTCTGATCGGAATTTGCTTGCGAATTCCAGTAGCCTTCGAGAGAGAGGAAATGCGCTGCACCAGCGTTGCTTTTGCACAGGAGTTCGTGTCCATCCGAGGAGTCAGAAGAGCAGGAGTGTTCCAAGTTCTCCGACGAACTTGCTGGTTCCTGGAAGCTGTTCGTATAGGACGAATAAAGCTTTGAGCAACGGTGATCATTCACCCCAGCAGGCCATCTTCCATCTTTCGCCTGTCATCTTCTTCGCTGCTGTGATTACGAAATCTTTTAAGATTCTCGTAATATCATAACGATATCTTTTTAGATCTTCGTTATACTTACGCAACCTTCCTAGAAGTATTGCGTTGGAATATTATTTTTACAATTGTTTCATATTCTCAGTTTTCCATCGAAAAATTGTGCCCCGGCACTAAAAATCTCAAAGCTTTATTGCTACGATGGAAAACGTTAATGCTTCACTTCTCAATACTGACTTTTGTAAGTTAGAAAAGTTTGATGGAGAGCATTATCAAGTCTGTAAGAGAAAGGTTTATCTCGCTCTTCAACTCAGAGACGTTGATCACGTGCTTCTTGAAGAGGAACCTACCGTTCCAGATACTGGGTCTGCTGCCGCAATCACTACGGCTACTAAACTTCAGGCCAAGTGGAGAAGAGAAAATAGCATTTGCAGGATGCTTATCCTGAATGCTATGGAGGATTCCCTAGCAGAATCCTACAGTAAGAAGATAATTGCCAGAGACATATGGGAGTCTTTGGAGAAACTGTACGAAGAAGACAAGAACAGGAGCAAGATATTTGTGGTTGAGAAATATCACAAATGGCTCTTTGAGGACGAGAAGTCCATGTTGCCGCAGGTAAAAGAATTTCTGAAGCTTAGACAGAAGTTGGAAGACGAGGCGATGCCCCTCCACGACAAGTTTGTTGTTGGAGGGATTGTCTCAAAGCTTCCCGCTGGGTGGAGTAAATTCTATGCAAACATGCATAGGAAGAAGCTTGAGATCAGCCTTGAAGATCTCTTGCAGGAAATCTATGTTGAGGACCAGATGCGGGCTCCACTAAAGGTGGACGCACTGTCCAAGCAATTGGCTAACGCCAATCTGGTTTATACCAAGGAACCAAGGGGAAAGCAGGCGGCTTCCCACAGCAAGAAGAAGGACCCTAACAATCTGAACGTGAAGGGGACTTCCTTCAAGTGAAAGAAGACAGAATCTCAGATGCCTTATTTCAAGTGTGGCAAGAAGGGCCACTTCAAGAATGAATGCAAAGCAAAGACCAAGCAATCAGAGCAAGGAGAGCCTAGTAAGGTATCTATGATCACTGACGTTGTTGCTATGATTGTGCAGGTTGATGCAGTAAGGACTGACTCTGACTGGTGGGTAGACATTGGAGCCTCCTGCCATATCTGCTCCAGTAAGGAGTGGTTCACCACCTACACACCTACTTCTGAAGTAGTTATGATGGCGAACCTGTCACAAGCTGAAGTGCTCGGGATCGGGACGGTGGTGTTGAAGCTGACTTCTGGGAAGTCTCTGACGCTTCAAGGCGTAAAGCACGTACCTGCTATCGCCAAGAACCTGATCTCAGGAGGCCTACTCTGCATCGCAGGCCTCAGGATGGACATCAATGCTGGCCAGATGGTGATGTCTATCAAGGAAACATATTTCGGAAAAGCTTTTTATACCGAAGGAATGTTCAAAATTCAGCTTGTAAATCAGTCCAATGTAATTAATGTGATTAATGAAATCACTCCTTCTGCTTATACTCTTGAGTTGTGGCATAATAGGCTAGGACATGTTCATTGTAAACGAATAAACAGAATGTCTAGTCTAGGACTTATCTCCAAGTGTGGGGGTAAGGTAGAGAAATGTGAAGTTTGTGCTCAAACAAAGATCACAAAAAAAACCCTTTCCTTGGGTTAATCGAAGTACAGATCTTCTGGAGTTGGTATCGAAGTACAGATCTTCTGGAGTTGGTACACTCCGATATCTGTGACTTCAAACAGTTCTCTACAAAGGCCGGGATGAAGTATTTTATAACCTTCATCGATGACTTCTCAAAGTATGCTTTCGTCTACTTGCTGAAGGCTAAAGACGAAGCATTGGAGAAGTTCAAGGAGTTCAAAGCCGAAGCTGAGCGGCAGACTGGACAACAACTCAAAAGGATAAGAAGTGATCGAGGTGGGGAGTACAGGTCTCATAAATTCGCATCGTTCCGTAAAGAACATGGAATTATCAATGAGACTACATCTCCGTACTCTCCTCAATCAAACGGAGTAGCAGAGAGGAAGAACAGAACGTTAACAGAAATGATTAACTCAATGTTGATGACTGCTGGCCTTCCTAAGTGCTACTGGGGAGAAGCTGCATTGACGGCCACTTTTATTCTAAATAGAGTGCCACATGCAACTTCAGACATTACTCCTCATGAACTCTGGTTCAAGGTCAGACCTAACTTGAATGTTATTCGAGTGTGGGGGTGTCTAGCGTATGTCAAGCTTCCAGATCTGAAGATTCAGAAGCTTGGGACAAGGACTACTAAGACGATCTTCTTGGGGTATGCCGAGAAGAGTGATGCTCGGAGATTTCTTGATATTGAGTCAAATCATATCATTGAATCTCGCGACGCAGAATATTTTGAAGAAAAATTTGCTAGGCACAAGAATATTGTTCTTGCAGATGTACCGGAGAACAATGAGGGTGTGCAAGAAACTGAAGTCTTCAATGAAGATGTGGTCCAAGAAGATGTTGTCGTTGAAACAACGATTGAACAAGAACAAGCTGAGCCGTCAGCTAAGCGTATGAGGAGGCCGAAGGACTTCGAAAGTGACTTTGTCACCTATCATGTGGAAGCTGATCCTCTTACCTATGATGAGACGATGAAAACCAGAGACGCGGTTTTCTGGAAGGAGGCGATTGACAATGAAATTGATTCTATCACCTCAAATAATACTTGGGTGTTGGTTGATCTTCCTGAAGGAGCGAAACCCATCGGATGCAAATAGATCTTCAAGAAGAAGATGAAAACAGACAGAACTATTGACAAGTTCAAGGCTAGGTTGGTAGCCAAGGGGTTTTCACAGAAGCAGGAGATTGACTATTTTGACACGTATGCTCCAGTAGCCCGGATGACCACCATCAGAATGTTGATTGCTCTCGCAGCAATACATAAGATGGTGATACATCAGATGGATGTGAAAACGGCTTTCATAAATGGCGAGCTGACCGAAGAGATTTACATGCAACAGCTAGAGGGATTTGTTATCAGGTCTGCAAGTTGGTGAAATCTTTGTATGGTCTTAAACAGGCTCCCAAGATGTGGCATGAGAAATTTGACAAAGTTATAAGGTCAAATAGCTACATGGTCAGCGATACGGACAAGTGTGTTTATACGAAGTTCGCTGATGGAAGAGGTGTGATCGTTTGTTTGTACGTGGATGACATGCTTATCCTAGGTATGGATATTAGCTGTGTCACGGAGACAAAGAAATTCATCTCAAGCAAGTTCAGTATGAAGGACTTGGGGGAAGCTGATGTGATCTTAGGGATCAAGATCATCCGGACAGACACTGGACTAGCGCTGTCACAGTCTCATTATATTGAAAAAATGATCACTCGTTATGGGTATCGGGATCTTCCAGGGATCGATACGCCGTACAGGTGTGATCTGAAGCTGAAGCCTAATTCAGGAGAAAGCGTCAGGCAGCTGGAGTACGCAAGCGTAATCGGAAGTTTGATGTATGCTACTACTGCCACAAGGCCTGACATAGCTTTCGCCGTGGGAATGCTGAGTCGTTTCACGAGCAACCCAGGTGCTGAACACTGGAAAGCTGTGAAACGGATTATGAGATATCTCAAGAAGACTCAGACATATGCACTGTACTACAGCGAAGAGCCGTCGGTAGTGGAAGGTTTCAGTGATGCCAGCTGGTGCTCAGAGGTGGAGAGCGAGAGGTCCACAGGTGGATTCATTTTCACAATGGGTGGAGCTGCTATATCGTGGAAGTCGATGAAGTAGATTATGCTCTCGCGGTCATCCATGGAATCTGAGTTCTTTGTACTTGATACCGCAGCCGAGGAAGCAGAATGGCTTCGGGAGCTCATGTATGATCTTCCGGTGGTTGGAGCGCAAATACCGGCAATACCGATATACTGCGACAACCAAACGACTGCGGCGGTGGCATCAAATGACCTCTTCAACGGGAAGAAGAGGACTGTGCGGTTGAAGCACAGGGCAGTACACGATCTTATCAAGAGAGGTGTTATTGCAGTGATTGACGTTCGGAGTCAGGAGAACCTGGCGGATCCGTTCACCAAGGGCCTCAAGCGCCAGCTGGTCGATGACACAGCTTGTAAAATGGGCTTGAAGGCATTCTGATATTGTATTATTGTATTCCTACCATAAAGTTTTATGCTATTAGTTCAAAGATTTATCTACTAGGCATCTAGCTTTTGGTTCAAGGGAGGACCACTAATCGGAAGAATATCAGGAACGGTGGGTACATGTTCTATTGGGCATGGAGAGGTTACGGACCTATAACCACTGTTGTCTACTGTTGTTTTCTGCGGAAAATGGTTCCTGTGGGAAGGTTGGCTTAATTGCCTTAATGAGTTCTCAGGCAGAGTGAATGCCTGGTGTGCTTTACAGAAAGCACGGTAGAGCAGCACTACAAGGAGTGAAGCTCCATGCTACAGTAGGGTGACTCTACAATGAGGTTCCTATATGTGGGGTGCTGCCCAGGAATAGGATAAAGTCTCGGCTTTGCAGGCCAAGTCAGAGCGGCGTAGCACCGCAAATAGGCAGTTAGCCTAATGCTGTATGTTAAAATTAAGAGGGGTGTAGTCAGCACTACAAAGAGGAGCAGTTCCTCATGTTACAGTGGCACGACACCACGATGAGGTACCCGATTAGGGATAAAGCCTCGGCCTTGCAAGCCATGTCGTTGCGGCGTAACACCGCAAGGGAGCCTAAGGCTTCATGCTGGGTAGTTTGGCACTTCAAAGAGGCAGTTGCCTCATGCTACAGTAGTATGACACTACAAAGGTTCCCATATATGGGGTGATTCCCAGAGAGGGGTAATGCCTTGGCTTTAAGCCATGTCATAGCGGCGTAGCACCGCAAGGAAAGCGCAAAGCGCTTCATGCCATGTCTCTTTATAATGAACTCACCTATAGTGTATGGACAAAGAGATATTAGGCCGTCTCTTGAGGGTAAACTTGTAGACGCCCAAAATTATACACTGAAACCAGGCTGGCACAGGGCCTTTAATGTGTAGACAGAAGCACATGTAACTACATTATGTGAGTGGAAAAAATTTCAGCTATGATGCAGAATTCAAGGCTTAGTCCATTCTTGTATTATAGTCTGTTGTTTGTACCATGCGGAAAGATTCAAGTCGTCAGCGACATCTCTCCTGATGCATGATGGACAGTTACTGTGGGGAATACTTATACCCATATATATAGAGATATATGGGAGATTGTTGAAATTTGGTCTTTTTCAAAGTAAATTTTAGTCCTACATCGGCTAGACTAAAGGAGTTGTATCTCTATATATTAGCTTTGCTAGTTTAGAGATGCACATATGGTGTGGAGGTGCACATAGGTGTGCTATGTGGGATTATTTTTCTAATGGGAAAAAGGCTAAATCAACAATTGAAAGCATTCATGCTTTTTGCTCTTGGGAAATTTATTTTCATGGAAGCTAAGCCCCGTAGGGACTTAGCGACTCGGACTCGGGCTCATGGGCTCATGAGGCGTAATGTGGCATTTTGTTGGCGCAATTTGCACTTAGCACGTCAGCATCGTCGCTAGGCGCATAGTGCGCTTTAGTTGCACTCGTTGCGCGAGCCACTTGCGCTGCCACGTTGCGCAAGTCCAGTTGCGCTGCCCAGTTGTGCAAGCCCTGTTGCGCTGCCTAGTTGCGCATGCCGAGTTGCGCAAGCCCAGTTGCGCTGCCCAGGTGCGCGCCCAGGTTGCGCTCAGGTTGCGCTGGGTTGCGCTGGGTTGTGCGGGTTGCTCGGGTTGCGCGGGCGCGCTGGTTGCGCTGCGTGCGCCGTGTGCACAGTACGTGCAGTGTACGCAGTGTGCGCAGTTCAGTGTGCACTCTGTCGCACAGAGTGCAAGGAGCGCGGGGTGTGCGCAGTTGGCGCAACTTGCAGCAGAATGTGCGTTTGCACGTTCTGGGCGGTTGCTACATGTTCGGGATAGTTTTTACCATGACCCTAACTTTGTGGCAACCGAGCAGTTGCTGCAGGGCCTATATAAGGCATCCTCTCTCTCTCATAAGGCTGGTAATATATACAAGAAAGAGAAGCCACCACAGAAAGTTTACGAAGTATTTTTTAGCACAAGTAAACAGAGAATTCAGAAGTATTTTTTAACACAGTTCTGATCGGAATTTGCTTGCGAATTCCAGTAGCCTTCGAGAGAGAGAAAAGGCGCCGCACCAGCGTTGCTTTTGCACGGGAGTTCGTGTCCATCCGAGGAGTCAGAAGAGCAGGAGTGTTCCAAGTTCTCCGACGAACTTGCTGGTTCCTGGAAGCTGTTCGTGTAGGGCGAATAAAGCTTGGAGCAACGGTGATCATTCACCCCAGCAGGCCATCTTCCATCTTTCGCCTGTCATCTTCTTCGCTGCTGTGATTACGAAATCTTTTTAGATTCTCGTAATATCATAACGATATCTTTTTAGATCTTCGTTATACTTGCGCAACCTTCCTAGAAGTGTTGCGTTGGAACATTATTTTTACAATTGTTTCATATTCTCAGTTTTCCATCGAAAAATTGTGCCCCGGCACTAACATTCTTTAATATCTTGGCCCCTTGCAAAAGTAAACACTCAACTTCCATTTTCATAAGTGACTCTCCTCTCTAGGGGTAAGCATATAACTGTTGAAATACGAAAATCGAACTGAACTAAAATATGACAATCGGTTCGATTTTTCGGTGTTAGGTTCGATTTTCGGTTTAGAGATTTAAAATTTTGAAATACCGGTTCATTTTTTGGTTATTGGCCCGAATAGCCGAACCAAACCAAACCGAAAATCGATTTACATTCAATAATTTACCACACTATGCTCAATTTATGTATGCTAATATTTTTCCTAACCCTATCTAGGCGCACTCTCTTCTTCCATTCTATGTTGGCACTTGTCGTCGCTTCTTTGAGCGCTTTCTCTCTCTACCCTGAATCTATATATACTAATATTTTTTCACTCCGTAATTTTAACAATTCATAACTTTAACAATGTCACCTTTTTTTTTTACGATTTGTTATTTAAATTGACTCACTTACTAAAATGTGAAGCCCCGACTCATTGGTCCATGAAATCGAATCGACCAAAAACCGAACGAATTAATTCGGTTCTATTTTGTTCCGTTTTTATGAAAACGATTTGATTTTGAAAAATTCGGTTTATTGTTATTTCGGTTTTTATATATTTGATTCGATTTGAACCCAATCAAACTGTTGCTCACCTCCTACTTCTCTCACAAAACTGACTCAATGCCTTGCCGATCGACAGCACCGTAAGTGTCTGCTCATCTCGCAATCGAGTATCGGGTCGTCGGAAAATATCTTGGCTCTCACAGAATTCGCCCATCTTGACAGAGACTATAATCAACCTACGTTGTTGATAAATATTTATATTTATACACACTCTGGCAGAGTCCATTCGTATAACATGAATGCGTTCACAATCAATCTTAACACATGTATATGACTTTCAATACAATATCAATTACTAAGATGCATATAAAAAAAGGGAGTAACATAACTTGTTTTTATGGACAACGATAAGTAAAAGTAAATTAAATATATATATACTAGCTATGTTCACTTGATACGTGTAAAAAAGAATTATTTTTCCTCATATTATTGATAATTAAACCAAAATTTAAATTATATTAAAGTTAAATTTAAGTGGAAATTGCTGAAATACCCACTTTCAGGGTGGGTGTTTATGAAAAAACCCACCCGTAGGGTGGGTTTTATGAAATACCCAAAATTATGTATTTTCACATTAAATATTATAATATTTTTTTTAGATGCTCTGTATTTACAAAATTGCCATTTTGATAATACCATAACTATTTCTTCGTGAAAATTTGGTCATATATATGTATTTGAATTCACAAACTCAGATTTGGATTGCGATTTTTGTCTTCTTCTTCACGAGAAATCTGAATTCCATTGCTCTTATCTTCAACAGAGATCGCAAAGATCGTTCGTAGTTCACTGTGCTTTTCTTCAGTCGAACTCCGATCATCGCTCATCATCATCATCATCATCATCATTATCTTCGTGAAGAGATTTGAAATTTTTCGACGATTAGGTCACTGTGCTCGATTGATTGCACTGATATAAAACAAATAACAATGAAAAGTATGATATCAATCAGTATATACTTAAAAAAAAAAATAAAGATCATTCCCCGTTATCTTAACACGGGAAATGACCATTCTCCGTCATTTAACACGGAGAATGACTATTCTCGATCCATGATTTTAACACGGAGAATGAGCATTCTCATGCATTCTAATACGAAAAATGGTCAATCTACGTGATTCTTCGTAATTTTAACATGGAGAATGACTATTCTCCTGCATGTTAACACGGGAATGGTCATTCTCCGTGATTTTAACATGGAAAAGGTCATTCTTCGTGATTTTAACACAAAGAATGGTCATTCTCCGTGATTTTACAATGGGAGATGGCCATTTTTCGTAATTTTACAATGAAAAATTGTCATTCTCCTGCATTTTAATTATCACGGAGAATGAACATTCTCCGTGATTTTAACAACGGAGAATGGCAATTCTCCGTAATTTTAACACGAAAATGATATGCATTTTAACACAGGGAATGACCATTCTCCGTGATTTTAACACGGAGAATGACCATTTTTCTACATTTTAACACGAAGAATGGTCATTTTTCATCATTTTAATATAAAGAATGACTATTCTTCGTCAATTAAACAAGGAGAATGATAATTCTCCGTGATTTTAACATGGAGAATGATTATTCTCCTGCATTTTAACACGGAGAATGACCATTCTCCGTAATTTAACACGGAGAATGACTATTCTCCGTGATTTTAACACGGAAAATGATCATTCTCCGTCATTTTAACACGGAGAATGACAATTCTCCGTGATTTTACAATGGTGTGAAGATTGCGAATGGAGAGTAACTAACGAGATTTTGAAATAAGATTTGAAAATTTTGGAGGAGAAAACCTAAATTTGAAAGTGAGCAGCCTATGGAATAATAGAAAGAATCGAAACATTTTTTTTTAAGAGTAGATTTTGTGGGCCTTTTCAATAAATTAGAAAGGCAAAAAGGTCATTCCGCACCCTTTTATATATTTTTCGCTAATTCTGGACACGCGATAAAATTTTATTTTGCGGTTGATTTTTCATAAAACTTTTACATTTTTGGACATTTGATACATTTTTCCTAAATATAATTTCAATTAAAATTTTTTATAGATATATTTTCAAAATTTTAGATATATATATGTAGATAATTTTTGCAGTTAGTTTAAATATATAAAAATAGTTTAAATTATCTAGAAATTTGAATTAGATAGAATTTTAGATTTTTTGTACGTGAATGAGGGATATACACGGTAGTATTAGTTAGAAGAATTTAAAAAATAGGCTGAGAATAAACATAGGACTTGTATAGCTCATTTTTAAGTCGTTTTCAAACCGTTTTAATAGTAGAGAAGTAAGATGTATCCAGATTTTTGGGAATAATCGGTTTTGTATAGAACTTTCTTGAGATTGAAAGATGGTCCTTTCCTTTTGTTGTGAATTTTGATCCTGCAAGCTTCATGTCCTCGTCTACCCAAATCGATGATTGTGACCGTGACCTTGGTCACTTTCAATTAACAGTTTCCAAGATGGGGATTGTCGAAGTTGTCCTAATAATATCTAGACAATACCAACTCTGATCCTTTGGTTGTATTAGTACTAATATTGTATTAGTACAATAGCAACTCTAAGGCCTCGTTTGGTTCACGGAAAGGAAATGCATTCCCTTGTATTTTCCATGGGAATGAGAAAGTAGGATTCCTGTCACATTTTCTTTCCGTTGTTTGGTTGGTGTAGGAAAGGAAAGCAAAAATATAGCAATGTTTCAATAATATCCTTACATATAAAATAAAAATAGCATTATGAAAAATAACATTAATGGTAAAATAAGCAATAACACATGGTTACTTTTGTCATAGCTTTTGTAATAAATGTTGGGAAAGGAGGAGGGAAAATCAATCCCATGGGTCATGAGTGGAACCATATTCCCTCCAATTTTTCCCCTTGTGAGGAAATTGATTCCCAAGTTTGTGGTTACCAAACAAAGGAAAGGAACAACTTTCCTTTCCTACTTCCTTGAATCCGTGAACCAAACGAGGCCTAAGGGGACGTTAGGTATGCGAAATACTATATAGTCGGGAATTCTATATTCTCGGAAATTAAATTTCTTGAAAAATTACATTTCCATGTTTGGTGACAATATAAATATTTCCGGAAAAAAAAAAAAATAATAATAACGAAAAAAAAATGAACAAATATAAAAAAAACCAGTAAAAACGACAAAAAATCGGTAAAAATAAAAAAAAATGGTAAAAACGACAAAATAACAAAAAACGACAAAAACGATGAAAAACGACAAAAAATCGATTAAAACGCCAAAAATGACCAAAAAGCGACAAAAAATGTATAAACGACAAAAAATAACAAAAAAAATGGTAAAAACGACAAAAATAAAAAAAATACGACAAAATGACATAAAATCGATAAAAACGACAAAAAAACCAAAATGCGACAAAAACGACAAAAAAACAACAAAAAAATCGGTTTAAAAACGACAAAAAATGAAAAAAAATCGGTTAAAAACGAAAAAAAAGGTTAAAAAAATAAAAAAATTCGGTTAAAACGACAAAAAATAACAAAAAAGCGACAAAAACGAAAAATAATCGATAAAAACGACAAAAAAGGACAAAAATCGGTTAAAACGATAAAAAAATCGGTTTAACGACAAAAAATAACCAAAAACCGGTAAAAACGATAAAAAATCGGTAAAAGCGACAAAAAAGCGACAAAAATGACAAAAAAGCCATAAAATCAGTAAAAATGACAAAAAGCGACAAAAAAACGACTAAAAATCGGTAAAAACAATAAAAAAAAGCTATAAAAACGACAAAAAATCGCTTAAAACGACAAAAATTGACAAAAAAGCGACAAAAAGGACAAAAATTGGGTAAAAACGACAAAAAATTATCAAAAAGTGACAAAAAAGACAAATTGGGTAAAAATGACAAAAAATCGCTTAAAACGACAAAAAATGGTAAAAACGACAAAAAACGACAAAAATGCGTAAAAACGACAAAAAAAATCAAAAAGTGACCAAAAAAGACAAAAAAGGGTAAAAACGACAAAAAATTGCTTAAAACGACAAAAAATTGGTAAAAACGACAAGAAATGACAAAAAAAAGGATAAAAACGACAAAAAAAAAGAAAAAAAATTTCAAAACTAATCAAAATTGATCAAAAAAGAAGAAAAAAAATTTAGACAATTTTTTTTTTTTGCCTGGGCAAAAAAAAAAATACCCACCTATTCTCAAGGGATAGAATTTCCATGTTTTGTGGGTAAACTATTTACCCGGGTATTTATAATTTTCGGGAATAAATTTTTTATAAGCCAAACAAACGTGGTAATAGATTTCCATCTTAAATTTTTCCGGGAATAAAAAAAAATACTGCGTACCAAACGCACCCTAAATGTAACCATATGGGTATATTAATTTTTTTCATTTTTTGCGTGCAACGCATGGTATAGATCAATACAATTCTCTATAACAAATTATCATTTGTTAAAATCCTACACAGACTCTATATGAAAAATGAAGTTCATTTTCACGATCAATTTTGAGGCGACCTCTTGCGGTCAATAGGACTCGTCAGAGATTTTTGGGACCCAAAAGAAAATTTAAAATAGTACCCCTTTTAAAAAAATAAACTGAACCCAACTACACTTTTATATATATATATATATATATATATATATATATATATATATATATATATATAATATTTTTGAGGCCCTCTTATTTTGTGGGCCCTTGACGGTCGCCCTGGGGCAGGGCCTGCCCCGGTGATCAATACAGAATAAGAAAATTCGTGATTATGAGGACGGCTGAGTGCAACATATTGCGTACAAATAAATACAATTTTCTATAGCAAATTGTTTACAGCTGAAATTCTAACACAATCTATGTTTATGAAATTTGAGATTCATTTCCACAATCAATTTTGAGGCAGCCTCTTGGGGCCAACGGAGAAGAATGGTTCCAAGGGGATGTACAACTATGAGGCTGGCGATGATTGTGAGGGTTGTCATGTGGTAGGTGGCAACGTGTAAAGCTTATAAAGAATCATGGGTGAGTTTGATGAAATTGTGACAGTGAAGGTCATTGAAAATTAGGAGATTTGCGGCCACAAGAGTCATTGGACAATAAAGGAGGGATACATAGAAGACGAGATGTGTAGAGAATATTCTTGGATTCAGACTCATGAAAGCGATGGATGTAGTTACGTCAATTTTTGACTACCCGGTAAATCGTTCCTTCTTTATTAATTATTGTTTGCATTTGATCTTGTATTTTATTTTTTATTTTTTTAGTTTGGAGTTTTTTTTTACTTGAATCTGCGTTTCATTAGTTATCATTAATAGAGCGCACGGAAATATTTTTTTTCCCTCCATTTTTAGTCTAAAAAAAATTCTCCATAGCAAATTGAATCATCTTTACCTCTTTTTCTAACACACTTTATACTCTAAAAAATAAAAAAAAAATCATACAAAGAACCCATGTTTTGTGAAATTTTACTTAGACAACAAACTTTTAAAAATTTGCACAAAGAGAACAAAAACATTCTAATGGGCATTTTCAGTGAAACCAAAATTTAATCCCCCTCTCGCCATCCATTTATTTTAAAATTTTATACAAAGAGAACAAAAACATCCTTCTAATGAGCGTTTTCATTGGAACCAAAATTTTATTCCTCTCTCCCCCTCCATTTCTTTACAGTATTCATATATTGCATTCTTCATACAGAAGACCAAATCACATATCGGATATGATTATATTTTGTTAGTTTGAATTCTGATTTTGTTGTTACATCTTGATAGGTTTAGTTTTTCCTTTTAGTTAAGATTTTGATTTTGTAATTATCCTTTAGTTTCAAATCATGTAACCTTTATCTATATAAATAAATACAAATTATATTCTCTCTCACGTTGAGAGCAAGAAACATAATCAATCTTCTTCATTCTTAATATTAACATGGCATCAGAGCAAACTTCATCCATGGCTACTCCTCTAACTTCTCCTCCACGTCCTGCTCCAGTGTTTGCAAATGTGGATCCTTATCTCATCCACCCAGTCCAACAACAATCTTCTACTCTCCTCTTCTCCAAGGACAACTATGCATCTTGGGAACGCGGCATTTCAAAGGCCCTAAATGCAAAAGGAAAGCTAGCTTTCATTGATGGCTCTTTACCACGACCAACCGATCCCATCGAACTTAGTTGCTGGAAGCACTGCGATGATCTTGTTGTTAGTTGGATACTCAACTCATTCCACACCAACATTCGTTCTCAGTTGTCTCTAAGCAGATTGTGCACACACTATTTGGAAAGATTTTCCATCATCCCCGTTGAACCATGTATTTGTAGTGCAAGTAAGCTCATGATCGAACATCAAGCAAGTGACAGAGCCATAAAATTCTTGCAAGGTCTCCATGATCACTTTTCAAATGTTCGTAGTCATATCCTCTTAATCGAACCAAGTTGACATGCGAAAAGGATGTTCAACTTAGTCAAGCATGAAGAGGTTCAACAATTTATCAACAATACTTCATGCCTACTATTGATTTTTGTCACTCCCCATTCCCGGAATACGTAAATTTTTGATTTTTCTGTATATGGTATCTGGCACCTGTATCTTGATTGTATATATCATATATTTGTAACTGGCCATGGCATGGAACAATATCTCGTCGCGGATTAGTGTGTCACCCCTTGTCCTTGTCTGGTTGTAGGCGTGGTTCACTGTTTCGATAATAGGATTTCTGAACCGTGTTGTGGTTAGGATTTTATTTAATTAATTTAATTAGTTGTATCATGTAGCAATTAACATGTCATTAGTCACATGGTTAAGAGCATGCTTAAGCTTAGGGTTTCTTTGAGTCAACCCAACCCCTATATATATTCTCTTCCACACTCTCTCTCCTCATTCACTCTTTCATTTATTTTGCTCAAACAACATTTAGGCAAGTACATCTTGCACCAAATGGAGAGATTCTTGCATTTTTCATTTCTTGATATTTCTTAGATATTATTTGTCTATATTGTTCTTCTCTTCATTCTCTACAAGTTTAGTTCTTGGAGTTTTTGATTTTAATGGGTAGTTTGGTGTAGATCTAAGTTTCTATAACTAGGATTTTATGGATTTTCATAGTTTTGATCTATCAAACTTGGTTGTTTTCGAAAACTAATGGTCCTATGTTGTAGGGAATTCAATTCTACCCAATTTTGACCTTTGAAAAGTTAGATTTCGACTTGTTTTGAGGAAGTTATGGCCAAAATAATATTTGGACATTTTTTATGTCATCTGCCCTGGTTTTGGCAGGGACGATAAATAGTGCCGCAGCCGCATGAGATGAATAGTGCTGCAGGAGTGAATAGTACCGCAGCCGCATGAGATGAATAGTCCTGCAGCCGCATGAGATGAATAGTGCCGCAGCCGTAGGAGATGAATAGTGTCGCAGCCGCATGAGATGAATAGTACCGCAGCCGCATGAGATAAATAGTGCCGCAGCCGCATGAGATGAATAGTGCCGTAGCCGCATGAGATGAATAGTGCCGCAGCCGCATGAGATGAATAGTGCCGCAGGATGAATAGTGCCGCATGGCTTGAATAGTGCCGTATAGTGCATATTTTGGCTGTTTTATGTCCTATTTGACTGATTTGTGGCCAGAATTTCTCCCAACTCCCAATATGAAAGTTGTAGATCTTTGTATTGGCTTCAAGGGCCCTCATGTCTCACTTTAACCAGAATTCATATGTGACTTTTATGTCACGAGAAGTTCGAGTGACTTCCTGACTTGACCATGTTCCTGACCTAATTATCTGTATACGTGCTGGTACATGTTCTAAGTGTGTATTGAGATGCAATATTAGTATACACTGCGGTGCCATTTAATGAGTGCACTGAGGTGTGACTCCACATGCCAAGTGATCATTCGTGTTATATGTCAATACATATGTACCTTCCAGCACAGTCATGGTAATTGGTCTGTAATAGTGTCGTGGTATGTTGATTATTGTTTGAAGCATTATATTAAGCATGGATCTAGATCGAGCCGATGTGGATTCATACTTAGGGTACGCGTACTATGGTACGACATATAGGAGGATGACCATGTGACCACGACATGTAATTCCATATCAAGATAGGGTTAATCTAAGAAACTCAAATTGGTAGATGCATTGGGTGGAAAGAATCCCGAGATCGTGCCATACTGGCCACCCCAGGTCCTGTCCTGACGTGTCGGGTTGGCCGCCACGGATACAGTTTCATCCGCCTATAGTGGATGACTATATCCGACTCCTACGTGCTATGTGTTATATGTTTTAGCACGGTGGCCTTACGGGGGACCGGTGCATAATCAAAGTGCTATGTGTATATGTATATTAAATGGTTTGGCTAGCCCAGCTGGATTGACATGATCTGAGGATTCCTATAAATTGCATTACTGAGATAATCTAGATAAATCATAGAAAGCCGGAGGATTGAATGGCCGCTTGTAAGCTGACTTGTTTGTGATATGTTTTCTTCTGTTAGCAACTAAGGAACATGGACTATCGTGGTGCGTGGTCCAACCCATGTCCTTGTTTGGTTGGGCTATTGTGCTGCGATAGGCTATGGACCAAAGTCGCGATCAGAAGCCCTTCACCTGCCCATGGTTATAGGATATATCTTATCTCGGCACGGTATTGGCACCGTTTGTCTTTGTTTGGTTGTAAGGGTGTCGTATTGTCTCGATGATATGGTATAAGCCTATAAATCGTGAATCAGGTCATATTTTACTCATTGGGTTTTATCTCACTCTTTTGTGCTCCCTTGTGGTACTTGCTATTCGGGGCCTAATCCCGCTGGTTTTGTTTGGCCAGATCTCGTAGCAGCTCCAGAGGATCCAGCCTTCCACCCGAACAATGGTGCACACCAGGAGTATGGGCGCTAGGGACCATGAGTGGGTTTCTTCTTCACTGCTCTGATATCTTCTATTTTGTACTTGGCGTTTAGCCACCGACACCTGTTTAGCCGGCAGTTCTGGACATTAGTTTCCTTTTACATAATTGTAATTAAATCAGACTACAGCTGACTACGATTATGTACTATTGACTCTCGGTACTAGCTCATCTTTTTGTAAAAGCTAGGCTCATGAATCATTATGATGAGGTATCGGGGACGCCTTACTGCTTTGTCTTATATGATCATTATTTACTGCTTCTTGTTTTGATTGATTGAGACATAGATGCTCTGTGGGACCATAGGAGACCTGATTGTAGCATGCACCCCCAAGTCTCTTGACAGCCACGATCGCCGTATGACGTCTATATACCTCATACGGTGTAGCTGGCCTAGTCTCTTTGGAGAGAGAGAGAGAGAGAGAGAGATCTCCATTATTCTTTGAAATTGAAATCAGTTTCCATCCCTTCATTTCTTTCCGTTTAAATGAATGAAATCCAACCGACAACCAAGCTTGTGAACCATTGAATGAAGCAAGTTGAATGAAGCAAGTTGTGGTTGAATGCTAGAAATCTCTTACTTTAGAAACCGTAGGACAGAGAGAGAGAGAGAGAGAGAGAGAGAGAGAGAGAGAGAGATCTCCATTATTCTTTGAAACTGAAATCAGTTTCCATCCCTTCATTTCTTTCCATCCCTTATATATATGTAGAGTTTGATCCTCACTTCTTCATCCTCTTTCACCTCACCCACTCTGCAAAGCCTTAACGAATCCACCTTTCCAATTTTGAGCCACAACCCGTCAAGCCGAGCTTCGTCGAGAAACGATGCCAACCCCAAGACCGCACGAGCAACACCGCCCGCCCGCCACCTTCTTCCCCGGTGAGATTTCTAGCCCATGTTATACTTTATATATAATAGGAACCCTTTAAAAACATGAAACTGAGCTTGACCAAGTGGCCAGCAGCCCATCTTTTAGTCTCTATCCTCGCGGACCAGAGTTCGAGCCCTCCCCTTGCATTTTTAAATATATATAGTGTCTAGGATGAAATATAAACTGTTGGGTTCTGTTTTTCACATAGAACCAAATCTGTCACGACCCGCACCCAGAAGGGGCACGAGAAGTGGGTACGTTCAGCCTACGTCGCAGTGTCGGCGGTAGAACGCTGTCCTAGGTCACATACATCTAACAATTATAAGGTACCTGTATAATATATATACGCTCAAAACGAAGGAAAATATGGAAATGTACAACTCAATCACAGCTAAGATAGAAATACGAGAAGATAGATAGATATAAAAGTCGCCAAATGAAATACAATAGGAGAAGAAGTCTAAGTGTCTAAGATAACATCTCTACAACATCCAGAATAACAATATCCCAAATAAGTACATAATATATCCAAAATAAGACAAGACAATAAAGTAAGATAACTAGTCTAGCTAACTAACCTGGACTACTGGGGTAATGTCCTCTGCAAGGACTGGGTCCTCTTGGGAGTCCAGCTCACAGGTGTCGTCTAGGCCTGCTCCGTAGTACGTAGGACAGAACTCCTCAATGTCATCTGTAATATTTCAACAGGTCCAGTCAGGACAGGAACGAGCACAATACATCGCACGCAGTTCATAATATGACAGAAAATGTAAGCATGCTATAGTGTAAGATACATGAAATGCTAAAGAATATATATGAAGTAAAAAAGATGACTGTAAAGAAATATCTGCTATAAGTAAAAACTAACAGTGGCTAGTGATGTAGAGTACAAGATAGACATATGAACGGCTTAAATTTGCACATGATTATTCTAAGAGTTTGCACATGATTACACTACTTTGGAATTGTTCACATGACCATTTATACTCCTCCGTACCCCAATCAATACACAAGGATCCAAAAAAGCTATGTTATTGTACATGATTTCACATGGAGGCCCATAAATAGGTGCACATGAAGTATACATGAGGGGCTATGTGAACATGAGAGTACATGAATCACAAGAGTGCACATGAATGGTGAAAGCACTGGAGTACATGATGAAAGTGAAACGCACATGACATGACGTAACCCGATGCTCCCGAGGGGGATAACATCTCATGAAGGGATCCATATAGTACCAATCCGTGTTAACAACGTGACAGCATCAAGTAATCTAGAGCATAAATATAAATCCTATCAAGTATGAAACGGTCAAAGAATATACTCGCCTGATATCCTGAGTATCTGATGAGTCTAGATGTCCAGACAGAGTAGATGAGTCCTATTTAGAGCAACACAGGTCACAACAGGTCCAGAATGGTAATATTGAACTTTACAATGCATTCTATATGAATTCTAGGTCATTCTAAACTAAAGTCAACTCTTGGTCAACTCTAGTCAATTTTACTAGTCAAACTAGGTCAACTAAGCTATACTAGGTCCAAGCCTAGTCCAACAAGTCTCACTAAGCCTAACGAAGCCTAGTCTATCACTCAAACACAATCAAAAGGACGAAACAAGTTATCACACACAAAAATACAACTATGTATATATATACCTATACAATATACATATATAGGCATTCATATAGGCTAGTGCCTAATACACAAGCAAGGCACAAACATGGTATATATATATAAGTAGGGGGTGAGTGTGTGTGTATTGGGTTACCTAAAAGGGGTTAAGGATACATGGTGTCAAGGGGTGTATGTGAATATGTATGTATGTGTGTGTCTCACATGTATGAGTGTGTGTTGTAGGACCGTTGAGCACCTCTAGAGGGTGGGGTGAATAGAGTGAGTGCGAGTGCAGTGGAAATTAATCACCAATTTTAAAAATTATAAACAGATAACTATGGCAGTAAATAAGAGACAGTAAATACATATAGTAAGAGATAGAGAGATCAAACTCAGTGACACAACGATGTATACTGGTATCCCTCTGAGAGGACTAATCCAGTCTCGAGTACTCTTGCTCGATGTTAATCTACTAAGGTACAAGCTAATTGAGAGCTTGCAGTCTCTTACAATACCGTACTTAGTGACATGTGCACGACCAACTTCACAACATCGTACTTAATGACGAGCGCACGACCGGCTCCACAACAGAGATAATTTTTTTTACTTTGAACAACCACTTTACAACTCTTGAGAACCAAAAGACTCTAGATCAAAATAGATATTACTGGCTTTTGGCTAAGAGGAGTGTAGGTGTGATATGAAAATTTTTGATCGGATGAAAATACTTATTGAAGAGAGAAGAGAAGATGAATTGAATGAGTGATTTGGAATGAGAAATTCTCTTCTATTTATAGGTGTTTTCTAGGACCGAACTCTGACAGAGTTCTGATGCAAAGATTTCGCATATGAACGTTGCATGCAGATTTGGAGGCAACAAATATTTAAATTTAAACTGACCGAACTCGGGCCGAACTCGGCTTGAGTTCTGTCTACGTAAAAATGTTAAACATTTGTGAAATATTGTTACAGAATGGAATAAAACTTTTTGGTAGATGGAATATGGATAGGTAGGCTGTATAGAAAAGTGGACTATGATTAACCTAAGCCAGTATTACCCAGTCGATCTTACAATTTATATCCTAGACTCAATGAAGATAAAATACATAATAAATTGTAAAATGACTCGGACTATATTCCAATAAAAGTAAGCTTCAGACTGATGATTTACATGCTTGATGATGCAGTAGTACGCTTTGTTGATATTGATTTCACAAGACCTGAAATGATTAGCAGCAGTTCGTATATTTTGTGTATTGACTTAAGTTTATGTCGATTATTAAAATTGGGTGTGACCATGGAATGGGCCAACAATCTTCCCCATTTTGATAATTGACAAACTTGAGTCTATACCAAAATATATCTAAAATAGAACAAATAAAATTACCTGAAAAAATGGTTTTGGTTTTGGTAGTCTTTCTTTGATTGCTGATTTTGGTATTGTGCTCTTTCTCCCCCTTTGTCAATGAAAAAAATGGTTTTGGCTTCCCCGTAATGTGTGAAGCCAATAATGTTCATCACAAAGACAAAGTAATACTAGAGAGAGAACCAAATAACAACATTGGCACAAATAAAAAGTGCATAAAAGAAATAACTAGTAGTGAAATACTGAAAATGTCATGCATAATAGAAAGATACAACCATCATAAACATCACAAAGTACTAATAAATGTCTAACTGTAAAGTTTAGACATAAAAACAAAACTACATCAGAGATTATCATCTATCAGATCCTATCCAAAATCCACTAGCTCAAGTCCTCATCACATCAGAGTGTTGTCACCTCTAGGAGCATCCGGTGGAAAATATGTAGCAGTAGGATTGAAGTAAGAAAATGTCGTCTCATCGTCGAACCTGGGTCCAGTGAAGCTGGGGTGATGAAGTATGGTAACTGGATGTGATGGGTCATGAGAGAGACTCCAGTGAAGATCAGCAATGCTGTTCTGAAACACCTGAGCCTGGGTGATATGGCGAAACTCTGAGTCAAGATAGCCCTGATGATGTTGCGCAGAGAGGGCAGCAAAATCATCAAAATGCTGATAGAAGCCAGGGTCAAAACCCGGAGCAGGGCTGGAGCAGCAGCAACAAGAGGAGCCTCGAGGTCAGCATATGGAACAGGCTCAGCACCAGGAGGCAGATGAGGAGTAGGATATAACCTAGATCTACTAAGCTCAATGACAGTAGAGGAATAAGGACATGTTTGAAGATCGATTTCAAACCTTCTAAAGATAGAAGCCAAATGCATGGGATAGACGAGGTTGCGTCCTGCATTTCTGCAGTTGAGCATCCAAGCCATTATAGTCTTGGGAACAGAGAATGGAATACCAAAGTGAGTGTGGTACATGGATGACAATTCCAGGAAGGTAATCTCATCAGAGGATCCCTTCTTCGGAAGAAGAACAGAGAATACAAACCTATGGAGTTCATAGAAGTTTTGGTTGAGATGCTTGGAGTAAAGTCTTCTAGGAACAGGTTTGGGATGGTACAAAAGTTCTTTGAAGGAATCAAAAGTGACACCTTCAGGGAATTGGATGTGATGAATATCCACTAAAGCTTCACCTACATCAGGAACATGGAAGTATTTACTGATGTCAGTGGCGATGAATTCTAGTTCTTGTCCAGCAACGCAAGAATAGAAATTTTTGTTATCTTTTACATGCAGGTTGCAGTAAAACATACGGACAGCATTGTCATAAATATTCTCAGCTACTTCAAAAAAGTCACGAAAGTCGAGACGGTCAAAAGTGGGAGCATATTCAGAAAAGATAGTAAAGTTTACGCATGCTCCAGCACAAATTCTACGACCAGAAAAAGAGTCAAACCAAAGGTCCGAAAATTCTTTGTCGGAAAAGAGACCGAAATCGTAATCATCGGATCCCATAGGTCTAGTTGGACTAAAGACATTAGTGGGAACATAGTCAGAGGAGGATGATCCTGCATGTGAGGAATCAACCTTTCTCTTTTGGTGCTTAGGTGCCATAGATGAGAAGGAGAGGATAATGGAATACCTTCGAGAGAAGGAAGAAGATGGAGAAGAATGGCCCACTAGACTCCTGAGAAGCTCGAATGGAAGGAGGAGGAAAAGTTCTTGGGAGTATTTGAGGGTTTTTCTCGGTTGAAGGATGAGAAAAAATGGAAGGAAGAAGTGGTTTATATAGAGCGAGGGCCGGCTGTTCAGTTCTGGAATATGAACAGCGCCGACCGAACTCGGTCCGTACTCGGTCCGAGTTCGGCTGCTTGTATTTCCAATGCCATAAATGCAGTATTTGTTTAAAATTTGAATTTATAACTGTTATAGTTCTTCATTTAATAACTTTTATTACTTTGGGTTAGCTATAGGGGCCGGATCCCATTTAGCGGTAGTCCGAAGACTAGTGCACCGTGTCGCTTCAGGCTATTTACACCTGTATGACAGAAGGACCCTTTCAGCCTGTACCCAAAATAATTTTCGTTAAATAAATTACGAAGTTTCGAGTTATAAAAATAAATTTAATAAACATACTACATTATGAATCTGAAAATTCAAGTATGCCGAGCTTTCGCCTCATAATGTTAAATCAGTCTTCAGCCAGTGGTTTTATGAAAATGTCTGCTAGTTGATGATCTGTGTCAATAAACTCTAGGCAGATATTCCCGTGTTGTTGGTGATCACGTAAAAAGTGATGACGAATCTCAATGTATTTTGTGCGTGAGTAACATACTGGGTTCTTAGTCAGGTTAATAGTGCTAGTGTTATCACAATAAATAGGAATCTTAGTGTAGTACAGATTGTAGTCTTCTAGGATTTGTTTCATCCATAAAATTTGAGCACAACAATGTCTTGCTACGATATACTCAGCCTCAGTAGTTGATAATATTACAGAATTTTGTTTCTTGCTAAACCATGAGACTAAGGACTTTCCTAAGAAATGACACGTACCGCTGGTACTTTTACGGTCTACTTTGCATCCTGTAAAATCTGCATCAGAGTAACCTATCAGGTCAAAGGATTTGGTTTTATGATACCATAAGCCGACTGTAGAAGTTCCCTTAAGGTATCGAAAGATACGCTTAACAGCATTTAGGTGTGATTCCTTAGGATTTGCTTGGTATCGTGCACAGATGCAAACACTGAACATAATATCAGGACGACTAGCAGTTAAATATAATAAGCTACCAATCATACCTCGATACTTACGCTGGTCAACAGGTTTGCCACTTTCATCAGTGTCAAGCTTTGTAGAAGTAGCCATTGGAGTTCCGATAGGCTTTACATTATCGAAGTCGTACTTTTTCAGTATGTCCTTCGTATATTTGGCTTTATTGATAAATGTTTCCTTCGAGTGTTGTTTGATCTGGAGTCCTAAGAAGAAGTTTAGCTCTCCCATCATACTCATCTCAAATTTACTCTGCATACACTTAGCAAACTCTTGACAAAGTTTTTCATTAGTAGAACCGCATATAATGTCATCAACGTATATTTGCACAAGACGAATGTCATCATCTAAAGATTTGATAAACAAAGTTGTATCAACTCTTCCTTTTGAAAAACCATTATCAAGTAAGAAGGCACTTAGGCGTTCATACCAAGCACGAGGTGTCTGTTTGAGTCTATAGAGTGCTTTCTTAAGCTTGAAGACGTGATCAGGTTTTTGAAAGTCTTCAAAGCCAGGGGGTTATTTCACAAAAACTTATTCTTTTAGAAATTTGTTCAAAAATGCACTTTTCATGTCCATTTGAAATAATTTAAAATTATTAAAATATGCAAATGCACAAAACATGCGGATAGCTTCTAGTCTAGCACCAGGAGCATATGTCTCGTCATAATCAATACATTCTTCTTGATTATAACCTTGTGCCACTAGACGTGCTTTGTTGCTAGAACTTGTCCATTTTTACTAAGTTTATTTCGGAACACCCATTTGGTACCAATTATCGATTGACCAATAGGTTTAGGAACGAGTTCCCAAACTTAGTTTCTCTCAAATTGATTAAGTTCCTCTTGCATGGCATTAATCCAAAACTCATCATTAAAGGCATCTTCTATATTCTTAGGTTCTATTTGAGAAATGAAAGCTACATTTGCTGCTATTTCAGAATCTCTAAAAGAAGAGTGTGTACTTACATCTTTTGATACATCACCTATAATGAGTGTCTCTGGATGATCTGGTAAAAACTTCAATGATTCAAATTTATGAGTTAGATCTTCCACAGGACTCTTATCGGTTTTTTCTTGTAAACCTTCATCATCACTGTCGCTAGATCTGTGACTATTGAGCTCATCAAAAGTAACGTTAATAGATTCTTCAATAATCACAGACCTTTTATTGAAAATTCTATATCCCTTACTCTTAGCAGCATATCCGAGAAATATCCCTCATCTGCTTTAGAGTCGAACTTACCCAAGTTATCGTTGGTGTTCAGGATAAAACAGCGACATCCAAAAACTTTGAAATAAGAAATGTTTGGAATCCTTCCAAACCAAAGTTCATAAGGTATTTTCTTCGAGATGGGTCGAATTAACACCTTATTTAAAACGTGACAGGCTGTGCTAACAGCTTCTGCCCAAAAATATTTAGGAAGATTATGCTGATTCAGCATGACTCTAGCCATCTCGCTTAGAGTACGGTTCTTTCCCGCACCACAACACCATTCTGTTGAGGAGTTCTAGGACAAGAAAATTCGTGGTAGAACCCACCATCATCATAAAACGTTTTGAAATCAGTGTTTATGAATTCGCCACCATGATCACTTCGGATACGAGTAATCATGAAGCCTTTTTCATTTTGTACCTTTTTATAAAATAACTGAAATTCAAAAATAGCATCACTTTTGTTTGATAAAAAGTAAACCCAAGTAAAATAAGAGAAATCATTAACAATAACAAAAGCATAGAGCTTACCGCCAAGGCTAGCGACTCTACTAGGACCAAATAAATCCATATGTATCAACTGCAAAGGTCTAGAAGTACTTACAGCGTTGATGGATTTAAATGTAGACCTATGTGCTTTGTTCTTTTCACAGTCAATACATACCATATCTCTCTTGAATGAAATCTCGGGGAGTCCTTTTACCAGCTTTTTAGTGCTTAGTCGTGAGATAGTGTCCATATTTGTATGTCCTAGTCTCATATGCCATAGCCAGCTTTCATCTAGATTAGCTACTAGGCATCTTCCTGCATTATTAGTACTCTTCAGAAAGAAAACATAAATATTGTCTTCTCTAATCCCTTCATATATGGGATTACCAGATGACATATCATATATGGTACATTTGTCTTTTACAAAGTTGATACCATAACCATTATCAGCCAAATGACATATGCTTAGTAGGTTATGTTTCAATTTTGTAACTAGACAAACGTCTTTTATTACAGGATAAGGTGATATACCAACAGTTCCATTGTCAATGATATCATCTCTCAGATTATTTCCGAAGGAGACGTATCCTTCTTTCTTCATCGATAGCATGGCGAATAAAGATGTATCACCAGTCATGTGCCGCGAACATTCTCTATCGAGGATCCACTTGCTTTTAGCATGAGAGTGTTGAGGGTCCACCTACAAAACAAGTAGATAAATCCTTTGGTACCCATTTATTGAAGGGTCTATATTGATTGGTCTTAGGTCTTTAAAATAAAGTACGATTGTCAACAAGTTTCCTTGCTAAACAATACTGTGATATGTGTCCATGAGTACCACAATATGTGTAAGTGAATTTTGAAACAGTGTTAGTAGAAACTGTGTTGACATGCCTATTTGGTTTCTTTGAAAACCTATAAGTGAAAGCATGGTGATAATCATGTTTCTTTCGTGCTTTCTGAGTTTTAGTCCTCTTAGGTGTATGCCTAGCATTCGGATTAAACTTAGGCTGTGTCACAGGTATTGCCTGTTTGCCTAACTTGATTTCTAACTTTTTAGAAACCATAAAAGACTCTTCATATTTAGCAGTCATGTCATAGAGTTTGTTCTGTGACTAAGTGCTTCTTCTTCTCTATGTCATATAACTCTTGTATTTTTACATAGTCTCTTTCTTTCTTATCAATTTTGAGGATAGCCTCATGATAGGCTACTTTGAGTTTGGCTATCTCTTCTGTGTTACCGGTAGTAGACGTCTTTTTAATATCTTCAATAAGACAAGACAGTCTAGCTATCTCGGTTGTGTATGCCTTAATCTCTTTTCGAGATTGCTTATACTTGTCAAGCATATTTCTGTGTTCTTCAAGTAGTTCGCTAAAGGCATTTTGTAATTCATCGAAAGTAAAGTCGTCATACAAAGGGTTTGAGGATACCTTATCAAAAGCCATAAGACAGACATTGACATTTCTGCAGGGTTTGTCTTCTTCCTCTGTATCACTGGCATCACTTTCATGCCATATATTTGTGTTAGCATACTTTCGACTGGTTGTTGCTTTTCTGCTTGATCTTGATATATCGTATGAACTGCTTTTCTTCGAAGTTGGACAGTCCTTCTTCATGTGTCCTGATTTCTTGCATCCAAAGCATATTGTTACATCTTCATTGCTTTCTTGGATATCTCTCTTCTTTCTGTTTGATTTCTCAAACTTTAGAATTTTTCTGAAGTTCTTCACTAGTAGGGCTTGTTCATCACCACTTGATGATTCTTCCTCAGAATTATTGCATGTAGATTTTCTAGCTTGAGCTTTGAAAGTGATAGACTTTTCTTTTGGGGTTGCTTCTTCAAACTCTTGCAGATCAAGTTCATGGGTCATGAGCTTGTCCATCAGTATTTCTAGAGACATGGTGGTGAGATCGTTTCCTTCAATGATTGCTGTTGTCTTTGGGTTCCAGTTCTTGGTTAGAGCCCGTAGCACTTTTCTGATCTTCTCATGATTACTGTAATCCTTATCAAGAGATTACAAAAGATTAGTAATATCAAGGAAATGTGTGAACATCTGTGTAATTGACTCACCAGATTTCATCTTAAAAGATTCATACTCCTGTATTAGTCTACTGATTTTGAATTCCTTCACTTGGAAAGTACCTTCAGGAGTTACCTCAAGAAGTTTCCTAATCTCGTGAGACGTCTTACAGGTTGAAACTCTGTTGAATTTTGTTTTGTCAATTGCACAGAACAATACGTTGATGGCACGAGCAACTAGACTAGCCTTTGCTTTTCAGCCTATGTATATTTGTCATGAGGCTTGTCTACAAGCAGGCCATCAACTACTGTAGGTGTCGGTTTCTTATAACCGTCAACAACTATAGACCAAAGATCAAAGTCAAGAGACTTTAAGAAGAAAGTCATCCGTGTTTTCCAGTAGGTATAATTTGTACCATCAAATAGTGGGGGTCTATTTATGGATTGCCCTTCACCGCTGAATATTAATTTTACGACTGCCATATATACTCTCTGAGGTTTGTTATATTAGAATATAACCTGCTCTGATACCAATTGTAGGACCGTTAAGCACCTCTAGAGGGGAGGTGAATAGAGTGAGTGCGAGTGCAGCAGAAAATAATCATCAATTTTAAAAATTATAAACAGATAACTATGGCAGTAAATAAGAGACATTAAATAAATATAGCAAGAGATAGAGAGATCAAACTCAGTGACACAGCGATGTATACTGGTATCCCTCTGAGAGGACTAATCCAGTCTCGAGTACTCTTGCTCGATGTTAATCCACTAAGGCACAAGCTAATTGAGAGCTTGCAGTCCCTTACAATACCGTGCTTGGTGACAAGTGCACGACCAACTTCACAACACCGTGCTTGATGACGAGCGCATGACTGGCTCCGCAACAGAGATAATTTTTGTACTTTAAACAACCTCTTTACAACTCTTGAGAACCAAAAGACTCTAGATCAAAATAGATATTACTGGCTTTTGGCTAAGAGAAGTATAGGTGTGGTATGAAAACTTTTGATCGGATGAAAACACTTATTAAAGAGAGAAGAGAAGATGAATTGAATGAGTGATTTGGAATGAGAAATTCTCTTCTATTTATAGGTGTTTTCTAGGACCGAACTCGGGCAGAGTTCTCACAGAGTTCTGATGCAAAGATTTCGCATATGAACGTTGCATGCAGATTTGGAGGCAAAAAATATTTAAATTTAAACTGACTGAACTCGGTCAGAGTTCGGACCGAACTCGGCTTGAGTTCTGTCTAGGTAAAAATGTTAAACATTTATGAAATATTGTTGCAGAATGGAATAGAACTTTTGGTAGATAGAATATGGATAGGTAGGCTTTATAGAAAAGTGGACTATGATTAACCTAAGCCAGTATTACCCAGTCGATCTTACAATTTATATCCTAGACTCAATAAAGATAAAATATATAATAAATTATAAAATGACTCGGACTAGATTCCAATGAAAGTAAGCTTCAGACTGATGATTTATGTGCTTGATGATGCAGTAGTACGCTTTGTTGATATTGATTTCACAAGACCTGAAATGATTAGCAGCAGTTCGTATATTTTGTGTATTGACTTAAGTTTATGTCAATTATTAAAATCGGGTGTGACCATGGAATGTGCCAACATGTGTGTGTTCCATGAGTAATAGTGTATCAGTGATTAGGGTGTGTATGTGTGTGTTCTCAGGTAAATGAGTGATAGGATGTGTGTGTGTGAGTGGTTATTGTTCTCAGGTTACAGGTGAAATCAGGTTGGCAGGGAACACTTCTCAGGTTTTGTGTAATGGCATACATGTGTAGTGTGTGGGTGTGTACAGGGGGTTATATGTGTGACTGGCAACAATGAGTTTTGGTGAGGGTTCTATGTGTGTGTCTGTTCAGCTTTATGGTCAGTGAACTAGAGTGTGTGTGTGTGTGTGTGTGTGTGTGTGTGTGTTTATGAACAGGTTATAGAGTAATATGAGGGGTATGTGTTGAAATCACTTGAACATACACCAATTCTGAATTTCAGAGCATCAAACCTGATACTTCAAGTATCAGTAAACCAACAACCACCCTTAATGCAATTCGAAACTTACCATTAATGAAATGGACACAGTTTTCACACATTCAATTAAACTCAGTTTAAAAGTAGGATCTCAGTTAGCACATTAAGAAATCAGTAAGCATTTACAAATGCAACCCCAAAGTCATTATCCCCATTCAGTTATCAAATATTAGTGAATTCACAGTTCTTTCGAAATCAAACCCAAATTCAAAATAAAAACCCTAAATACAAACCTAAGCATGAATCATTTGATCCCAGCTATGATAACATAACTGATCTTAACATTGAATCATAAATTTTCGAATCACAAACTCATGTTATCAATAAATGAAGCTGATTCTCAGGTTCAGTCCAACCAAGAACCCAAATTCAATCGAATATCAAATAAAACTTAAACCAGTGTGTGCACAGAGGCTAGGCACATGTGTTCGTGTGTCAGAGGGGGTTTCGTGTCCACCCAAGTGGACACAAAGTGTCCAGAACAATTTAAACATGCACTGATACAAACTGCACAGTGTTTGCCATTGATTGTAAAAGTACAGAACAATTATCGGAGGACTGAACTTAGACTCATAATACAAACTCGCTCGTACAAAGAAAGCCTAGGGACGAAAACCTAGGTACAACAGTCTAAGTACGATTGTTTATTTTAGATTCTGGGGGGTGACGATAGAGGCTCGGGAAAGCGACGGTCGCTCTGCCTTACTCCTTGGACGATCGGTACGCAGCCTTGACTCGGGGAAGATCTGCTTGGTCGTTGACGAAGAAATGCCTTCTTGCTCTCTCTCTGATTGCTCTCCTGGCTTCTCTCTCTGTGTATATTCTCTCTCTGACTATGGGGGAAGTCTCTCTGTGTATACGTATTCTTCTCTGGTTTTTTTGTATATCTCTCTATATTACAAGGGAATGGCACCTTGCTATTTATAATAGTGGAATGTGATCACTAGGGTTGCCAATAATTAGCTCTTGGAGATGGCGGCAGCCTGGGGATTGATCAATCCAGGCCGTTCGTTTCTGATTGTGACGAATCAAAACCATTAAGGGTAGATTATACCAAATCCCCATTAGCAATTAATGCTGATTGGCATAAATCTTCCTTATAATGATTCTCTAATATCTGCGAATAAATCAAATTTATTTTCCTGCCACGTGCCCCAGATCATTGGGATTCGACCCGATCTTGGATTGCCATAAATCTGGGAGATTGATCGGCTGAGGACACGTGTCCTGAGAGCCAATGGTGAGACTGGAACCGCATGCAGATTGGGCCGCATGAGATTTGGGCCGCATGAATTTTGGGCCGCATAAGACTTGGGACACGTGTCAGGGCTGTCTGGGCAGTGGCCCCCTCCTTTAGACTTCTGAACCATATGATGAGCCGCATGAACCGCATAATGGTGTGTCTGCTTGAGCCGCATGGGCATGATCTTCTTGAGCCGCATAGGGATGATTCCACTCGAGCCGCATGGGACAGCTTCACTCTGAACCGCATGGGAAGTCTTCACTTCGAGCCGTATAAGCACACCCACGTGGCAGGGCCACGTGGCATTTTGTTGCTCTCGGGGGATCGTGTCAGAGATTTCTTTCTTTTCCCTAGAGATTCATCATCATGACAGAGTCATAATTACCTGCTTTGGAGTCAGGTCTGTCAACTTTTCAGAGGGGTCAGCCGTCAAAGCAATTAATGCAGCATGGATCGGAGGGGAGCACTGTCACGCGACATGTCTTCTGAGCCGCATGGAATGCCTCCGGCCGCATAGCTCCTTATGCCGTATGACTCCCTGAGCCGCATTCGTTTTCTGAGCCGCATGGGTCTTTCTTGGCCGCATGAGTCAATTTCTTTAGTATTTTCCATGCTTCTACAGGACCCCCTTCAAAGTTTTCAATTTGTAAAATTGAAATACTTTGAACAAGAAGCATGGCCGTATTAGCCACATATGCAATCCCGACCGCATAGATGTCCTGGCTGCTTGGATGTGTTATTCGTATGACTGTTTCAGCCGCAGGGGGTGTGTTAGCCCATAGATAGTCCAGTCCACGTGTGCGGGCCTTTATTTATCTCCAAGTTGCTTCAGCGCCGTCTTTGTAGGGGGAATCTCAAGGGTCAGTTCATTAAATCTTTTTGGATTTGATGCCTTGGATGAATCTTGGAGACGAAACCCAAGGAGTCGGTTTCGCTCTTCAAGAGTCGGTCATTGGCCCACGTGTCCGCCTTCTTCCCTCCTCTATAAATAGGAGGGGTTTGAAGAGAGAGAAGACTTCTTTATTTTCTTTCTTCTCTTATCTCGCTTGCCTTTCTTTTCTTCGATAATTGATGGCTCCCAAGAAGATCGTGGCAGTAAAGGGCAAGAAGGCGGCCTCCACTTCCACCTTGGGTGCGGTTGCTGCCCCGCCCGTCGTCGTGCCTGCTGTTCATCCTGACGTCCATCCCCCCATTGTTGGTAAGGACAATGTATGAATTAAGGAACCCCAACCGCCATGGCTACGTCGTATACTTTATGCACGAGCCTTTGTAAATCGTATGTTCGTCCTACGGCTAAGCTGCGAACTGCATAAGAAAAACTATTGTGTCTGTATGTGCGCCTTATTAGTGAAACCGCATAGGTGGCGCATAGACTTTTATTGTGCGGAGCCGCATAAGCGATCTTCTGAACTGGAGCCGTATGGGGCTTTTTGGAGCCGCATAAGACTTCTGAGAACTTCATGGGGGGCATGGATATTTTCTTGAGCCGCATGTGGTTTGAAAATACCTAATCAGCTCTTTTTATTCTCTGTTTAACTTAATTTTTCTTTGTCTGTTCTTCAGTGAATTTGCCGGTTAACGCCGTCGGAGAACTCTTGGTGGGTAGCGCTCAAGCTGCTCTCGACTATAGGTACGACCATATTGTTCAGCACGTGGCGGATCAGTTTTCGAGCGATGAGCCTATGGCCAGATTGAATGCCATCAAGAATCAGCCTTTCCATTTCCTTAATGCTATGATGAACTCCGGGAAATTCGAAGGAGAGTTTTTGAAGCCTGCGTTCTTTTTTGGAGACGCCTTGACCGTGGAGAATGATCATGTTCTGGAGGTGTCGGAGGATTGGAATTTTGTTTCTAACGGGATGGCGATCCGCATCCCTCAGATGGAGCGACACTTTCCATTATCTTGGTTCAATATGCTCCCTTTGGACCGAAAGATGGAGGGGACTCTAACCCCTACCAGGAGTGGGATGTTCGTGGGGAACATCCGTTATAATAACCATCTGAAGTCCGTGGTTGCTGGCAAGGTGCATACCAGTTGTTCTGTGACAGGGTTGGTCCCAGGTTCTTTCCTGAATGTGGTAGGTCCTAACTTCACGTTTTCTACCGCCGATACTTTTATAAATCGACTTGCCCGGAAAGGCTCCCATCCCGTTGGTCGGTTGACGTTTCCTGGTTGGATACACCCTATTCCCTCGTGGATCAATTTATCTACCTGGATCCTGCAGAAGTATGAGGCTTTTTTGTGCGAGATTGGCCTGTACCATGCTATCCGAGGTACCAGTCATGGCTTGTTCATAAACAAGAAGCTATTCATGTCCCTGCTGGAAATGTATAATTGTCGTACAGGGACCTTTTACACACCTGTAGGGGAGATGGGACTTGCGCTCCATGAAATGCATGCGGTCTCCAAGCTTCCTTGGGGGGACGAAGCGTTTGAAGCATATACTCCCACTAATGAGGAACTCGAAGATTTGGAACGACGGTATCCTGGCTTTGCGGCCCTTTACCAGGAGATATTGTGTCATTATAACACATGCCATCAGATAACCCGCAAGGATAACCTGGAAGGGAATGCTCCCTACACCAAGGATTGGGTGCATTATCTCTTCTCAGCAGATGCCTCAGGTCTGGTTACCTCTCGTCGCCCTAGGTCTCGAAAGGCGGTCAAAGAATTGGTGTCATCTACTAGTGGCAGATTCGGGAGCCAAATCGACACTTTCGATTACTTTTACCAGGATACTCAAGAGCTGTCTGAGAAAGCGCTTCTGGCAGGATTTTTGATGATCTGGCTACGAAATTGTGTAGTCTCGGGAGAAACCGGTTCTATTGAGAGAATTAGTTGTAACTTCATCCTTCCGGCTGTAAAATTAGTCTTGCGAATCAGGCTAGCTCTCCTTCCGGCTATGGTGTGTAGTATACACCGTGGCTATCGTACCTTCACGTCCAAAGTCATTGCCCACGATGTGACCAAGGATTTTGAACGAACTGAGTTACCTTATCATTATTTGATGGGGTGGCTGCTGATACATTATCCATCTTTGATGAGGTCGGGCTCTGAGGGCGGTGCGACTGATGATGACGCCCTTATCTTCCGTTACCGTGATGAGCCTTGGGAATGTGAGGCCATGTGGGTTTGCCGGATGGTCTTGGCAAGGGCAGATAAGTATCATATTTTTGTATCCGTCCCTCGCTTTTCTGCCAGGGACATAGAGACTGTGCATATAGACGGTATTGCGCCTCCTTAACTTCTGGATGGCCAGATGCTCTTATGGTTGCGTAACATCCGTCCCTCACATCTGGTGTACCGTAACCGCAATGCTATTTTTTTGGAGCCGTATCTGCCTAGCAGGTTTGCCCGGCAGTTTGGGTACAGCCAACTTTGTTTAGACAGCCCCAGCTCTTGTCTGGGTTATGAGGGAAGTCTTTTTGATGGTATCAGAGCTTGGCAATATTATGATTCGTTCCATACTCGCACCATTTTCTCGGTCCCTGCTATTAAGGAGTCAGTAGAGATCTTGTATATGGCGGCTCTGTATCATGTCAAGGCGAACAAGCCCCCGATCGATTTTAACCAAGGTACCAATTTTATTGTTGGCACCGGTCTAGAGGAAGGCTCTCAAGGGGCCAAGAAAAGAAAGACTAGAGCCGAAGTGCCAGATTTGGATTCGCTGCTGAAGGTGATGAAGGCAACGAGCATAATGAAGATGACTCTATCCTTCCAGTGATAGGCGCAGAGGTGGGTCAGTTGCATGTTTTGTCAGATGAGATGCTGAGGGATCAGTCCCTTGTTGCGCCTGGTCCTATCCCGAAACGTAGCAGGCAGGTTCCTCCTGTAGGCAGTGTTTCTCGATCCCGGAAGCTAGTTGCGACTAGGCACCGTCCGCCAGCCATAAAAGAGAGTGGAGAAGAAGTCAACCCCGCGTCAGAGGTAACAAAACTGCTCTCGATCCCTTCTTCCTTCTTTCCTTTGAGTTTCAATCCTGATTGTCTTCGTTCCCTCTTTTAGGTGTCGGGGGAAGAAGAAGAGTTTCAGGATGTCGAGGCGGTAACCCAGGATGACGGGGACTCCCATGAGCCTGTTCCTATTCAAGAGGACGCAGATCAATCTGTATTCCCCTTCAAGGTGACGGGGTCAGGGGATGTGACTGAGTTTAACTCGGGGATCGCGGGTAGGGGGACCATGCCAGTTGTGGATGAGCCGCGACCTTCATGCCCCTCCCCTGGTAAGATTAGCCGAATCTTAACCCGTGAGGAAGCCTATCTGCTCTATCATCATGTCCTTCGGGTTACGTCGATTGACTGTTATTCTGGACATTCAGGTCCTGCCCCTTCAGTGTCGAAGATGGACGTCGTCGAGACAACCCCAACCGAAGGGGCATCGGTGGAAAGGGGTGTACTTTCTCACTGCCCGACTCGTCTTGATGGGCCTTCTGGGGGCCCGAGTTTAATGGGCCAGTTCTCGGGGCAGTCGGGGCAGGGAACAATGGTCCTTGCATCATCCTCTGCTCCAATGGCTTCGAGAATCGACCTTTCTTCCCTGCTGAGCATCCAAGCTCTCCGGGCGGTGGAAGACGAGTTGGCCGCTATTCATGCATCGTTCTGCTCGGACTCTGCTCCCTTGGTGGCGAGCTCTAGCGTTACTCCTCCGACGTTGCTGCTCCGGCTTCTCCTGACGCCCTCCTCTGCTGAAGTTTTGAACGACGCGTTGCAGGACGTGGTTGCCAGTTTCCATCGTCATTTGAAGAGGGGAATCGAGGCCGCTGTAGAAAGAGGGACCTCTTTTACCTTGGCCCGAAGATGCGCCCATGGTCAAATAAACATCCTTAGGGATCTTCCTGATGATGCAGGAATGGCTTCGCTTCTGGAGGCAAAATTGCTGGAGGCTGATCAGCTGGTGTCCGAGCTTCGAGTATTGCGGCAGGCTGATCTGCCTGCTGTTATAAACGAGGAGCGGAATTCCCTTATTGATGTTATAGAGAGGACCAGAGCGGCTCGAGATAAGACCAGACCGGCCGCACTGAAGGATCTCAGCGACTTAGCTGATCGGTATGATCAATTGAGTTATGCGACCGAAAACGTTGTGGCTCGGGAGGAGTCTGTCTCTCGTGAGATTACCGAGACGCGGGAGCAGATCCTTGCGCTTCAGAAGAAGTTGACTTTCCTGGAGTCTGATCTCGAGACTGCCCGCAATGACAGGGGGCTAATTGTTCAGGAAGCTGACAGGGTTACTCAAGCTTCGACTGACCTGGAGGCTGTCTTGAAGAAATTGGAAGATGACTGTCAGGCGCTCCTGGATTTGGACAATGAGGAGCGGTTACTCCAGGAGGCCGAGCGTCACGCTCGGCAACGGATTAAGCGGGAGACCACCTCAGTGAGAGACCGCCTCCTAGAATTGAGTAACACTGAAATGTAGTCGGCCTTTTCTTTTCCCTTCTTTTTCTTTCTCTTCTTTTTTTTTTGAAAGGGACGTGGTCCCGAAATATGTAATGCTCTTTTTTTTTTCTCCTTCAAATAAAGAGTACTTTCAATTCTACCCTTCATTTGTATTGCTTGCTGTGCCTGTGATATTGTGATGATGTTCTCCCCCGCATAGGGGATATATTTGTGGACCTGTTACCCATGGCGTACCTTGGTTTTAGGTAGAGATAACAAGTTTCGGTCAGGATGCCTGAAGCAGCCATGGCAAAGTGGTCATGGGTGCTCTTGGTATTGAGAAAAAAATTGCCGTAGAGCAGCTGGGCTCCTGGGGCATGATGAGGTGATAGGTTTGTGTTAAGAAATTTAGCTGAGGATATTTATGGGCCTATTACCCTTGGTATACCCTGGTTTAGGATACGGGTAATAGGATGAAAGAGAACTGACATACTTGCTCAGAAGTAACGAGGACATGGTAAGTAGGAAAGGTTTTTGAACGTAGAGTCTTCCTACTCAGAGGTAATGAGTACATGGCAGGAACGAACTCGACGGAGGGTATTGGTGGTCAACAGAGGACATTTGTGGTCAACAGAGGACATTTGTGGTCAACAGAGGACATTTGTGGACCCATTACCCTTGGCGTACTCCGGTTGTGGGTACAGGTAATAGGTCGAAAGGGGATCATCATACTTACTCAGAGGTAATGAGGACATGGCAAGTATGAAGGTTTCTTCGACGGAGCCTTCCCATTCAGAGGTAATGAGGACATGACAGGAGTGGGCTCAATGAAGGGGGGTACGTAGAATAACTCAGAGGTAATGAGGACATGGAAATTCTATGTAGGGGTGATTTGTTTTTGGTGGAAATGGGACGACTCAGAGGTGATGAGGACATGGTCGTCTTGGAAATTTGTGGATCCGTTACCTTTGTTGTGCACTGGGAGTGCAGGTATTAGATCATGAGGGAGGATCTCTTGTAGGAAGAAAGTTCAGCGGTATGATTATACATGACTTTCTTTCAAAAGAGTGACCGGGATGTAAGTTCAGGGGTACCGATGGGCACATAACTCGACAATCCATGAATGTTGGAATCAAAGTGTAAGTTCAGAGGTACCAGCAGGTACATGACTTGGGAATTTGGGATATGAGTTCAGTGGTACAAGAGGATACGTAACTCGATAAGTTAGAAAATTGGGGGGTTGAGTTCAGTGGTACCAGCGGGCACATAACTCGACAATCCATGAATATTAGAATCAAAGTGTAAGTTCAGAGGTACCAGCAGGTACTGACTTGGGAATTTGGGATATGAGTTCAGCGGTACAAGAGGGTACGTGACTCGATAAGTTGGAAAATTAGGGGGTTGAGTTCAGTGGTACCAGCGGGCACATGACTCAAAACTCTGGAAAATGTTGTTTAAACATAGTATTTCTTCAGAAACTTGCCGTTGACTGGCAACATGAGCAAGTCTCTGTTCTGCTTGGCGAGGCGGTAAGCACCATTGGAGAACACGGCCTCGATGATAAATGGGCCTTCCCATTTTGGCTGGAACTTGCCGGTGGTCTTGTGAATCATGACCATTGGCCTCCTGACTGCCAAAACAAGATCGCCCACTTGGAATGTTCTGACTTTGACCTTTTTGTTGAAGGCTCCTGAGATGCGTGCTTGGTATAATTCGATCCTTTGCTGAGCTAGGAGGCATTTTTCATCTAAGGCCTCTAACTCTTGTAGTCGACGTCGGTAGTTATCATCCGTTGTCAATTGATAAGTGAGGGCGACTCGGAGTAAGGAAATCTGAGTCTCTAATGGAAGAACTGCCTCACTCCCGTACACCAGAGAGAATGGTGTATTCCCGGTGGCTGTTCGAACCGTGGTGCGATAAGCCCATAAGCACTCGCCGAGCTTCTCGTTCCAGTCGCGTTTGTTGGAGGAGACAAACTTCTTGAGGAGTTTGATGATTGTTTTGTTGAATGCCTCTGCTAACCCATTTGTTGCTGGGTTGTATGGTGTCGAAGCGACATTCTGAATGCGATGTTTATCACAGAATCGGTAGAATGCATGGCTTACAAACTGCGGATCATTGTCATGGATGATCCTTCGGGGCAGTCCAAAGCGGTAGATGACGTGGTGTTTCAGGAAGCTGATCACGTTCGAAGTCTTGACTTCGATGAGTGGGACAGCTTCTGCCCACTTTGAGAAGTAATCAGTGATCGCAAGTATGAAGCGATGTCCTCGGGAGGAAGGTGGGGTGATTGGACCAATAATATCCATTCCCCATGCTTCGAATGGCCAGGACGCCACTGTCGGATATAGAAATTCAGATGGTTGGTGAATGAAGTCTACGTGGACTTGGCAGGCCTCGCATTTTTGGGCATAATCTATTGCATCAGCCACCATCGTGGGCCAGTAGTAGCCCATCCGGCGAAGGCGGTCTTGCAGCTTAGGGCCAGGCTGATGGGCCCCGCAGACACCATCATGAGCCTCTCATACGGCGTCTTTGGCTTCTGCGTTCGACAAGCATCGAAGTAGTAATCCGTCGTAGGAGCGGCGATACAGCATTTTCGTCTCTGTATCGTAGAAGAATCTGAGAGAACGCCGTTTGATAGAAGTAGCCTCCTTCGGGTTCTCGGGCAGGATGTCGTAGACCACGAAGTCTATGAATGGTTGTCTCCAGTCTGGCACTTCGTCAATCATCTGAGCAGAATAACTCGCCATGGCTTGAACGTTGTTCTTGGGGCAGACCAGCTCATGGCCGATTACATCGACCGAATGATGAGAGTGGTTTGGCACTGCTAGGGAAACAGCCAGGCCTGCTAGGGCATCAACTTCGATATTTTGGAGTCTGGGGACGTGTTCGATGAAGAATCCCTCGAATAATGAGATAATGTTGATCGCTATTTGGTGGTAGGGGATCATGTCTTCATGGCGGATTTTGTACGTCCCCCGAATCTGGTTGACGATTAATTGTGAATCGCCGTATGCTTCAAGGTATTCTACCCCCAGTTCTCTTGCGAGTTGGAGGCCAATGACCAAAGCGTTGTACTCGACCACATTATTAGAGCAGAGTTTCATGAGAGAGTAGGCACGATTGATCACTAGCCCGGTAGGAGAGACCAATACTACTCCGACTCCGACGACGATGTTTCCCTTGGGTCCGGTTCTTGAAGCGCCATCGAAGAACATCCGCCATATGTTATCGTGGGTGGTTGTATTTGAATCGGCGACCTCATCTGGGATTTCTTCGTATATTCTGGATGATTTCGATCCTGGATGGGCCGCCAAAAAGTCTGCCAGGGCTTGATCTTTGACAGCCTTCTGCGGGACGAAGATCATATGATAGGGGGACAGCAATATCGTCCATGTAGCAAGGCGGAAGCTGAGTGCCCCTGGTTTGGTCATAAGGACCCTGAGAGGGTTGATTCGTGAGATCACATGTATGGTTTGCCCCGTGACATAGTGCCGCGTCTTTTGAATGGCGAATACCAGGGCGAGGCATTCTTTCTCCACGCGGTGTATCGGTGTTCGGGCCCGACCATCATTCGACTGAGATAGTAAATGACCTGCTCGTGGCCTGCATCGTTGTTTTGTGCCAGCAAGGCACCGAGGGAGTGTTCCATTGCTCGTACATAGAGCAGGAATGGTTTATCAGGGACCGGGGCCACCAGGACTGGAGGATTTGATAAATATTTTTTGATGTCATCGAAAGCGCGCTGGCATTCCTCGTCCCATACGAATGAGACTCCCTTCTTCATGAGGTGGGTGAACGGTCGGTATCGCCCGGAGAGGTTGGAAATGAACCTCCTGATATAAGCTAGCCTCCCTTGGAGGCCTCTAAGTTCACGGAGATTTTTTGGGGGACCCATCTCCATGATTGCCCTCGTTTTCTCGGGGTCTACATGGATACCCCGTGCAGTGATGATGAAGCCCAAGAACTTCTCGCTGGATACGCCCAAGAACTATTTTGTAGGGTTCATCTTCAGATTGTGGGCTCGCATTAAGTTGAACACCGTTCTCAGGTCTTGCAGATGATCTTCCTTACGGCGACTCTTGACGGCGATGTCGTCGACATAGCATTCCACTGTCTTGCGCAAATGTTCTCTGAAAATGATACTCATGGCTCGCTGATATGTAGCGCCAGCATTCTTTAGACCGAATGGCATGACTGTGTAGCAGTATGTGCCAATTGGGGTTCGGAATGAGGTGTGCTTTTCGTCGTCGGGAGACATCTTGATTTGATTGTACCCCGAGAATCCATCCATGAATGACATACGTTCAAAGCCGCATGTATTGTCGATCATAATGTCTGTGATAGGAAGGGGAAATTTATCTTTGGGGCATGCCTCGTTCAGGTTGCGGAAGTCGATGCAGATTCGAATCTTCCCATTCTTCTTGAGGACGGGTACTATATTGGCGACCCAATCAGGATGTTGCTCTTCACGAATGAAGCCGCTGGCTATTAGCTTGTTGACTTCGACTTCGATCGCGTCCATGACGCCTGGGCGGAAGCGTCGTTGTTGCTGCTTGACTGGCTTTGCATCTGGCCGTATATTGAGTTTGTGGAGAGCGATGTCAGGATTTAACCCCGGTATATCTTCATAGCTCCAGGCGAACATATCAATGTTTTCTCTGACAAGTTCTAACAGCGACTCTCATTCTTCGTCAGTTAGGCTTTTACTGATAAAGATCGGTTTTGGAGAAGATTCGCTGCCGAGATCCACTTGTATGACCTCATCTTCAGTAGGAGGTTCTCTCAGTTCGAACCGCTTTTCCCATTATGCGTCTAATTGCTGGGCCCATGGCTCTAGCTCAAGGATTTCAGGGATGTCTTCGTCTTCCTCGTAAGCGTCGGTGAATGCCATGTTGACTGACATGACTTGTCTGAACACATCTTCGATGCTGGTATCTGAGTCGGAAGTCGGTGATCCGGTTGAATGTGACTGCCAGTCGCATTCTTCATCTGAGCTTTCAGGGATCGTAGTAGGCGTTACATACCCTAAATCACATCGGGTTTTGTTATAGTAGTTCCGTGGTTTGCCCGTCGGGACTAGCGTCTTCAAAGGTAATCGTCGTCCAGTGCCGTAGTTCAGTCCTGGCGTTGTCTCTAGATCATACCCCTGTTTCTGCATGAGATATTTGGATTGAGGGCTATAGAGATACAGAGGCAGTCTTCCAGCATCTGACCCGAAGTCGACTTCTTCCATGGCGAGGGGATGCGGGTTGTTCGTCCGGCCGAAGATGATTGGGTGGTCCCCTCCCTCGATTATTCGGTAAGCGTCTTCTACTGGAGTAAGTTGGATAGCGGTGTACACATTTGTCACCTGTGTATGTAGGTGAGTGCCTATACCGTGTTCCATAGCATACATTGTACATAGCTTATTGAGCTCGATGTAGTTCAAAGATAACCCTTTATTGATGAAGTAAGGTATCTTTTCTATAGGGATTACATCATCTGCGGAGGGAGCGTCAGTGTGGGCAGCCACATACTTGGCTAGCTCTAGTTCCTCTTCGGCTACCCCCTGTGTGAATGAAGATTGAGAGGGCGTCCTAGTCAGCTTGATCTTCAGAGGTTCAACTGACGGAGCGGAGCGTGGGGTTGTCGGTAGACTAGCAACCCCCGGTGGCACTTGATGTGGAGCGAGGGGTGGCTCGTTCGCTTGAAGTGTCAGACCTCGCATCGGTGTGACGACCTTTCTTAGGCAGGTGTATCGTCAGAGGTCTATCGGAGGGATTGAGCTTCTCTGTTTGGGATTGACCGACTCTCGACAATCTGATGGTAAGTGGCCCTGTCGTGGGTCTCGGTACCTGGCTGGACCTTGGCAGCCGGATTCTCAACTGCTCTTCCTGTGCCGAGAGGCTGATCGCGTCCTTACGCAGCGTGGCCGTAAGGGGTGCGGAATTGCCTGGCTTGCGAGCCTGGAGGTGGATTGTCAGAGGTTCTTCTAATCCCGTGGTTGCTTCAACATCAGTTTGTTTATTTCCTCCTTCAAGGTGCCTCTTCGACTTTTCGTATAGGCAGGAGTCCGAGTAATAAGATTCGACCCTTTTGAAGGGATCGATGTCAGCAAATTCTGTCCTCATGAAGTCGTGCTTGTCGACATATTTGAAGCATTGGTGTAGCGTGGAAGGCACGATCATGTAATCGTGTATCCAAGGGTGCCCCAAAAGGATGTTGTATGAAGTGTCGGCATCTATGACGTAACAAGTGACTTCTGATTGGAGATCGCCAATCTGACATTTCAGACGGATCTTCCCGATTGGGTAGCTCCTGCCTGAATTGAACCCGCTGATGGCGGTGTTTGTAGGGGTCAGACGATGCATCGGGATGCGAAGATGATGCAGTAGTCCTTTTGGAATGATGCTTATGGAAGACCCAGGGTCAATGTGCATCCGATCCACCTTTATGTCGCCGATGTAGCCTGTGTAGTATAATGGGCGATCGTGTAGATTAGTTTTGATGAGCATGTCTTGTGGAGTGAAGACGATGTTGGGCATTGCTCCCGTACAGGCACTGTCTTGGAGGTCTGCGGGCTGATTTTCTCCCGTGAGGTTGACCTGAGCCAGGTACGCGTCGGCATTTTGAAGTGCATCGCTCAAAGCTGTACGGACATCCTTCGAGAGCCTCAGGAGTTCATATAAGGACAATTTGGCCGGTGTATTGGCCAATTGTGCCAAGATGTCGAAGTTGTAGGGCCTCTCCAGCCTCTGAGATGTTTCCTTTCGGAGGGATTTGTCGAAGCGAGTCTCCTTCGGCCTAGGCTTGTCGGTCGTCGAAGGCTGAGCCGGTCCCGGAGCATCCGTGGTAGTGGGCGGATGATCATCAGTCGAGTTTTCAGCCACAGGTTGAGATTGTGCTCCGGATCGAGTAACAACGGCCGTGACTTCCTCTTCATCTGCTGAGGTGGTATGGCAGGATCTGACTTTTCCACTTTTTTTTTAGAAGATGGAGGGGACTGAGTTACCTCGTGGACTAGGTCCGGATGGACCCACATGATTTCCCCTCGTGATGTGGTGAGGGGTACTAGACCAGCAGCTTGAGCAGACGGGAGATTAGCAATCTCCATCGTTGCCAGAGGGATGGATATAACCCCGTCCTGGGTCTCTGTTGGAGGGAAGCTGCCGAATTGTATGGACACCATGTTGGCTGTCACGGTTACCTCCTCGAAATCGATGGTTCGAATCGATGAGGTTTTGGATATATCGTTTCAGTTGGTAGCAGTCGTGCGTAGCATGGTGGACGTAGCGGTGGTAATGGCAGAACTTTGGGTTCTCCAGATCAGCCGGCCGAGGCTCCCGTCTTGGTGGAGGAAGCTGAATCCTATCTTCTTGTATGAGCATGTCCAAGATAGGCTTGACGTGACCGTCTTCAAAAGAGTAAGTGATTTGAGGCCATTGTTTGTCCGCAGGTTGCGACTCAGGCTTCTGGGCTGTATCGGCCACCATAGCCTTCTTGCCTCTGTTGTCCCGGTTGTTGGAGGGGCTACCCCCATTGTCGTTGGTGGTGCTGGGACGCTTGCCCTTGTTCTCTCCCTCTGAGATATGTAATCCCAGTTGGCGAGCCTTCTTTAATCGTTCTTCGGCACTTGTAGCACTAATGATAAAAGCCTTCCAGTCCTTGAATTGACTCTCGCCCATCAAGAGACTGATTGTTGGGAGTAGTCTCTTTTGGTAAATTTCGATCAAGGAAGAGTCCGGGTTGCCAGATGGTAACTTCATTGCGGTTTGACGAAACCGCTCAATGTAATTCCTCGTCAGCTCTTTCTCTCCTTGAATGACGTCCATGAGGGTAGACATCGTGACGTCCTGCCCTACCTCATAGAACCTCTCCAAGAACAGGCGTTTGAAGCCGGCGAAGGAATGGATTCAATTGTCCGGCAGGTTGCGGTACCAATCGAAGGCGACTCCTTCCAATGCCCCAATGAATAACCGCGTGAGGATAGCGTTATCATGGGGCAGATGGTCGGTAGTGACCTCAAAGTAAGTGATGTACCGACTTGCTGAAGTCTTGCCATCATATGGGTTGATATTGAACGGCTTATATCTTGGTGGAAAGGGAACATCCCTCCATTCAGCAGGATATGGTTGCCGTATCCTGAGGTCTTGAGAGTTTTCTCGGGCATGGAACATTGCTCGGAGCTCCTGAACCTCTCTTCTTACTTCTCGGGCCTCATCTGTCGCGGTAGGGGCCGTTATCTCGAAAGGATTGTTGCCCGGGTTCGGTGCCGCTGAATTTGAATCTACATTGATTGCGGGACCCGTGCTTGTCTGGCCAGGTGTCACCCCCTGCAGATTAGGAAGCGCCGCTTTGATCTCGTCTACAGACTTGACCAAGGCGTACAATATGGCCTCCAAAGTGTCGATGCGCTGGCGATCACCGGAACCGCCTTGATTGCTGTCTGTCATGAACACCGTCTTCACATGAGGAGTGACGGAAGGAGTGGTGGAGGATGTACCCTCCGAGTCGTACCTGTACATCGAGAAATCATCAGGATATATGGGGATGTTCTCTTCAGGTTCGGACTCGGAAGGAACACTACCCCCAGCTTCGGAGCTTGCTTCGTCTAGGATATCCTTGGGGACGTCGGTATCTGTTGTATCCGTCGGAGGATTTGCTTCCTCCAGTCCGTATTCCTGGAACATCGGATTGTCGTGGATGTTTGGAGTAGTGCTACCCCCAGTTCCGACGACCCCCAATGTTGCAGACGACGAACTTCCTACGGCAGCAGTTTTCGTCTTCGAACGGGTGTGTTGAAATACTCCAGTGGAGGATAACCCTTTAGACGACGGTTTCTTAGCTGCAGTAGTTGACACCTTTGGGCTGGAGATGCTCATTTTCTTCCCTCTTCCCTTGGCGAGAACTTTCTGCACAGACTTGCAGGAGACAACAGGAGGTGCCTCGTCTTCTGAGCTCGGGTGATGTAGTCTTTGGAAGACGGATGGCCGGTCTTCCGTCACCGCCGCATTGCTGCAACAGCAGTTGACGATGATCTGGGTACATTGATGTCCGTGTGAGGGCTCTTTACACCCCGAAGCTTCTTCTCTTTCCTTGCGTTTGTGGAGGATAGCCTCACGCAGGTCAGAGGAACCACTTTGTCTGTTTGCCGCCGGGGGCTGGACTTGAGTGGTTTTATACAACTTCCCATCAGAGGCCCGCGTGATAATCAGCGGGACGCCCCGATAGTCAGAGGTTGGGGCAGTCGTCTGGACTTGATGAGCCCGCGCTGCCCTAGACTTCCTCCTTTTAGCACTTGTGGGTGCGTAATAGGAGGAGTCTAAGTCGAATACCACAGAGTCTGGATTATCATCCAGAGAATGATCAGAGTCAGGACCGCATGAAAGCCGGTCGAAGACTGATCGAGAGAAGCGTGGGACGGACGCTATACGGCTAGCATTGGATACCGTGCAGGCTGTCTGTATGCGGCTGTCTTTTATTGTAGGATGAGTCTTTATGCGGCTAGGAGTCACGACCGTGCAGGCTGACCGCATGCGGTTGGCATCTGTGGCCGTATGGGTTTTCTGCAAGCGATTGACTTTAATAGCCGCATGAGTCTCATCCGTACGGTTGGCAACTGTAGCCGCATAAGTTATGCGGCTGACAGATGTGGCCGCATGAGTTTTCTTTATGCGGTCGGCGGTTGTAGCCGCATGGGCTTTCTTCCTGCGGCTAATACTCTTCTGCGGCTCGGATCGCGTAGAGTTCCTCTTTGCCCCTACAAGTCCAGTATCATAGTGTTTTCTTCTGCCGGACTTGGGGACAGCAGAGTTGTCTACGGTCTGAAGTAGGGCCGCAGGGGAGTCTTTCTCGCCATCTTGAGCAATAGAGAGCACCCCATCAAGGGCTTGCGGAGGAGCAAATGATTTTGGCCTCCACTCTTTGCGAGCCTTTATGGTGCGGGTGCGCTTCTGGACCGGGCCAGTGCTACCTTCAGAGAGCATCTCTTCGAACGCCTGTTGGTCGAAGCGTACGACCATCTTCTGTTGTGTAGAGCCAAGTTTGGCTGCGTCCGATTGCGTCACCAACTCCTCAGCCGTGGAGAAGTTAGTCCCCAGCAGAGTCGCCATCGTGTTTGCCATTGATTGTAAAAGTACAGAACAATTATCGGAGGACTGAACTTAGACTCATAATACAAACTCGCTCGTACAAAGAAAGCCTAGGGACGAAAACCTAGGTACAGCAGTCTAAGTACGATTGTTTATTTTAGATTTTGGGGGGTGACGATAGAGGCTCGGGAAAGCGACGGCCGCTCTGCCTTACTCCTTGGACGATCGGTACGCAGCCTTGACTCGGGAAAGATCTGCTTGGTCGTTGACGAAGAAATGCCTTCTTGCTCTCTCTCTGATTGCTCTCCTGGCTTCTCTCTCTCTGTGTATATTCTCTCTCTGACTATGGAGGAAGTCTCTCTGTGTATACGTATTCTTCTCTGGTTTTTTTTGTATATCTCTCTATATTACAAGGGAATGGCACCTTGCTATTTATAATAGTGGGATGTGATCACTAGGGTTGCCAATGATTAGCTCTTGGAGATGGCAGCGGCCTGGGGATTGATCAATCCAGGCCGTTCGTTTCTGATTGTGACGAATCAGAACCATTAAGGGTAGATTACACCAAATCCCCATTAGCAATTAATGCTGATTGGCATAAATCTTCCTTATAATGATTCTCTAATATCTGCGAATAAATCAAATTTATTCTCCTGCCACGTGCCCCAGATCATTGGGATTCGACCCGATCTTGGATTGCCATAAATCTGGGAGATTGATCGGCTGAGGACACGTGTCCTGAGAGCCAATGGTGAGACTGGAACCGTATGCAGATTGGGCCGCATGAGATTTGGGCCGCATGAATTTTGGGCCACATAAGACTTGGGACACGTGTCAGGGCTGTCTGGGCAGTGGCCCCCTCCTTCAGACTTCTGAACCATATGATGAGCCGCATGAACCGCATAATGGTGTGTCTGCTTGAGCCGCATGGACATGATCTTCTTGAGCCGCATAGGGATGATTCCACTCGAGCCGCATGGGACAGCTTCACTCTGAACCGCATGGGAAGTCTTCACTTCGAGCCGCATAAGCACACCCACGTGGCAGGGCCACGTGGCATTTTGTTGCTCTCGGGGGATCGTGTCAGAGATTTCTTTCTCTTCCCTAGAGATTCATTATCATGACAGAGTCATAATTACCTGCTTTGGTGTCAGGTCTGTCAACTTTTCAGAGGGGTCAGCCGTCAAAGCAATTAATGCAGCATGGATCGGAGGGGAGCACTGTCACGCCACATGTCTTCTGAGCTGCATGGAATGCCTCCGGCCGCATAGCTCCTTATGCCGCATGACTCCCTGAGCCGCATGCATTTTCTGAGCCGCATGGGTCTTTCTTGGCCGCATGAGTCAATTTCTTTAGTATTTTCCATGCTTCTACACACAGCACAACGTCGTGCGGCGGCGACACGGGTTTGTGCACACGACACATGACATGTGACACCTCGTGCTCGTGTCTACGTGTTCGCCAGGGATAGGGCTAGAGGGTCGACATCCTGATTTGGGTCCAAACGTGTCTGTGTATGACACGACATACGTATCAGTCGAAGGAAATCGACTGAACAGTGTCAGTGCAAAACGCGTGCGTGCGTGAGAACGTGTCCGATACGACACATGGCCATGCGTAGCTTGGGGGGTGACCTGTCAGTCACTTCCCCGACCTACTAGCTAAGTGTCAGGCCACCACGTGGCGTATCCAAAATCAGTATCGGGTAGCAGGGTACTGCTCGCATTGTCTGTGCGGCGTGTCCAGCCCCTCATTCGACACGACACAAAGCCGATGATCGACTTAGTCGTACACAAAATCTAAGAGCACATGTAGCTCTAAAAGTTTGTTTACAAAGATTTCAAAAACAGCAATAAAATCGCCATTGAAGCATTTCATCAAACACCTATAAGCCTACACTCTTACGTGTCCGATACAGACACCAAATCAACACGAATTTTTACCAAACTTTTCCTATAGCTAGGGGACACCTGATGGATACATCTATGGAATTAAATCAGGATTTTAAGGTGATTTGTAGGGATTACCTATAGAGAGCCAATCTCCAAGAAAAAGCCCTAAATAGTGAAGTCTCCTTCCTCAAGCAATATCCCAATGAGCTCCCTTCCTTGCAAGGTAGCCTCCTTCTTCTTCTACTTCATATTTGGAATCAAATGCAAAAGATTTGGATCAATTTGGTGGAGAAATGATGAAAAGGGGGAATAAATTAGAGTTTCCTAAAGGGAAATTTCTAAAAGAGGCAAGTGGTTATGAAAAGACATTATATAAGCTAAAATTATGTTATAATTGGGCTATGGTGGCCGGCCATGTAGGAGATTAGGGTTAGGGTTTCATGTAAATGGGCTTTGAGCCAAGATCATAAGCTAGCTAGCTCAACCCCTTAGCCATAAGTCCAAATACAAAACTCTCCTAATCCTCTCATGAACCCTAGCCACACTCAAGTCAACTAAGACCAACTTAAGTTACATTAGGGTCCCACACCATGCTAACTAAGTCATTAAAGTCAAAGTCAAAATCTAGGCTAGTCTCTAATGTCACAACTAGCAAAAGTCAAAAATTACACACCAATGAAATAAATAATAAAATAATTCACAAAAACCAAAATGACCAAAATACCCTCAAGACGAAAATGTGGTTGTGACAAAATCTGACCTATTGATCAGAGCAGCTATGTTAAGACCATGCCTAGGAATCCAGAGTTAGAGCTTTGGCTATGTGTCTAGGATGAAATATAAACTGTTGGGTTCTGTTTTTGATATAGAACCAAATCTGACCTATTGATCAGAGCAGCTATGTTAAGACCATGCCTAGGAATCCATAGTTCGAGCCTTGGCTCTGTGTCTTTTTGTATATATGTGTGTGTGTGTGTGTGTGTGTGTGTACTGTTAATAACACAAAAATTATATTATTTTATCATATGTTCTGTATTTTATATTTTTATCAACACTTTTATACTGTGTAAAATTTAAGATAAATAGTAATTTTAATGTTAGTATTCATTTATAATTTTTGCAGAATTATTTATTCATTAAATATATTATTTAGTAATTAAAAATAGTAATTAGAAAATTATGAAAACTGTGTACTCTAATTTTTAATGCATGTTTAATACTATCAATAAATGTTTAAAAATATTGATAATTAGTGCTTTCATATGTAGTACTTATTTGTAAATTTTATAGCATTGAATATGATTTTTTTATATTATCTATTAAATAAAAACTGAAATTACTATTTAATGTATTTTATGTATATTGATTTTTAGTAAATATTAAATAATGACGTAAAGTTAAATAAAATTCACAATCAAATATTAGATTTTCTGTAGACCATTTTTATATATTTACATGTTAATTATACGTTAGCTTTGATATGTTAAAATTTAGCTTCTGTTAACAATTAATTATAAATAATTATTTTTAAAATAGTTTCTGATTCAAATAATTCTATAAATAGTAATTTCTTTCCAAAATTCTACAAACTTGATACCTTCATTACTTTGCCTAATTTTGACTAATTAAAAATAGTAGCATGTTAGTTTGAGACCTCTAACTATTTAAACGAACATTGTCGGACCCCTTTTTCATAAATACTTTATTTATTAATAATTTAAATAAAATATTTTAATTATTATTAAATTTCTGCAAAATATAAGTAATCCATGACTTGTGATTTTAACTTAGTAAGAGTTAATTTTGATGTGCATTAAATATTGTGTCAGTCTTAATTCAATATTAGGAGTAGTGTGCGATGTATAGCACAACGTGATCCCGTAAGTAGCACAACACATAAATAACAATTAACCTTTAAACTAAGAAACATTATACCTTATTACAGCTTGAGGATTTTGGACATCAACATTTAACAACGATCATTATCGGTAAAATAAGACAAGTACACTACAACTTTACGTTTCTGTTCATGATTCCTATTTTGTATTTTAGACTTTCGTTACATGTTTCTTACTTTTCCTACAAGTTGTTCTTTACGGGTATCTTAAGTTTTATTTAGTGTTTCTCAAGTATACTTTTCTTACATGTTTCAAGTGGTACTATACTTATTGTTTGCAAAAACAAAAAAGTTTTATAACAAACTTAGAAAAGAAGTACAAGAGTACAATTTGAATTCTGGGGAAGTACAACTGTAGGAATCTGATCAGAAGACGATCACTTTATTCCTTGGACTATGTGAACTTGAAGACTAGAGCCTCTGGAGAATACAGCAGCAATTTTGCAAGAGTACTTGATCTCTGTGCTCCCTCAACAATGATTGGAAACTCTATTTACAGAGTTCTGGAAATAACTATTTTAGCAGTTATTTTGATGTGTGCGAGGCTAAACTGTGCCACATTGGGTTGCGCTAATCTTATGTTGTGCCAACTTTCATTCAGTTATTCAATCGTGTACTAACTGTATTTAGACGCTTGGCATCATGTGATTGAGATGCGCGTGGTCGTGTACAGAGTAGTGGATACGTTATAAGAGATTAGTGGCATGTGTGCCACGTCATCCTGCTTTAGAATGTAAGTTGTCTCAAGTTTATCAGGTTGTGCGAGCTTCAGTTAACAAGTCAAACTGCGCCTGATTGGGTTACGCCTAGACACGTGGCAGCTTTTGAATAATTTATCCAGATTGCGCCTAGGCATAACTAAGGTATTTATTTAGATTGCGCCTAGGCACAACTCAAAAGATGTGTAGGACAGCTGTCAATTAAATCTCCTCGAGCGACACATTTTGAGAGATTTGAAGAGATTTTCTTCGTTTACTGTGCTGTCAACTATCAGTGTTATCAGGCAATGATGGCAATTAAATGTTAGATGCCACGTAGGCTTGGGCGCAATGTAGATTGGGCACAGTCTGATGTTAGGCGCAACATAATCTATGGCACAGCTTGAGTTTTGGGGCACAATTTGATTGCTGGGTGATAAAATATGGTACAACTTGATTTTTAGGCTCTACAAGACCCCCTTCAAAGTTTTTGAAACTTAAGAATACTTTAAAGTTTTGAAATACTTTGAATTATGCTTGTTTTGTTTAGATTACGCCAGTCAATGCTCAACCGTCATAATAAATTTCTTCTCAAAAATATTCGACCTCCTCTTCGTCTTCCCGAGTTTCATTGATGATTTTCAGTTTCCCATGAGGAATATAAAGAGTTGGTTGATTATAAATATAGGGAGAGATCCTTGTACTCTTTCTTCACTTTTGTACTTCTATGGCACCTAAGAAGAAGGAGATGACGACTAGCATTAACACCAAAGTGAAAGCTCAGGGGACAAGGCCTAACACTGCGCCTACAATCCTGTTCGAGGCTGACCAATCACTTCGTGCAAATAATCTCTTAGAATGCTTTGGATTGACCCCAGCAGTCTTTAGTCCTTCGTTTTCTTCTGAAGAGCGCGGTGACGCAGAAGGATTTTTTCATCTGATGCGTCGTTCAGGGATTCGTGATATGCTCGAGTTGGGCGCTTCTCTTTGCCAAGCTGGTGAAGAAGACGAGAAGAAGTAATAGTTTTTGTAGGGGTGCTATTTTTTCTTTTTTCTTTTGCGTGAATCATTTTATAGGGACTTGTTTTCCCTCTTCTTATGTAAGAAAAAGAAATGGAAAATTTATTTCTGGCGCCCTTCTAAAAACCTTTTCGTGTGATCTGCTCAGTAGCGCGTGTCGAGGCGCCATTTTGACCAACTCAAATGTTCATTGTTTTTAGAAGAACACGTGGTAGTCTTTGTGTGGTTTGAGCTCCTTTCGTTTAAGTCTTTCCCGAGATAGGCTCCTAAAATGGTGCGCCCGTTCTCATCTTTCAAACTCTTTAAATAGCTAATATGAGACATCAAAAATGTCCATAAACTCTTTCTTTTTATTTCTTCCTTCTATTGATGGTGATGGTTCTTCACAGAATCCCCTTGGCGGTCAAGAGTTCAATGTTTGCGAGCCTTTCCGTGCCACCAAAATCCGATGTTGTTCTTCTGTATACTGCGTCTTCGGATGTTGGTTTGCCGCACTTTACATCACCGACGAGCTTCCACCCAAACATAGTTGATTTTGATGGTAAGTTCCAATAAAGAACTAATGGTTTCTATACTTGAGCGTCATTCATGAATTGTGTTTAACTTGCGCCGCTTTATACAAAAACTATTTTGAAGATAGGTGTTAATTTGTAGAAATAAGGTGCATGTTGTAGACGTGTGCCTAAAATTCTGAGAAGAGGCGCACACTGCAATCCAGTGCCTGATTTCGGTCAGAAGGGCATGTTGTAGACGTGCGCCTGAGATTCTGAGGAGAGGCGCGCACTGCAATCCAGTGCCTGATTTCGGTCAGAAGCGCATGTTGTAGATGTGTGCCTGAGATTCTGAAGAGAGGCGCGCACTGCAATCCAGTGCCTGACTTCGGTCAGAGGCGCATGTTGTAGACGTACGCCTGAGATTCTGAGGAGAGGCGCGCAATGCAACCCAATGCCTGACTTCGGTCAGAGGCGCACACTGTAGAAGTGCGCCTGAAATTCTGAGAATAGGCACGTACTACAATCCAGTGCCTGCCTTCGGCCAGAGGTGCACACTGTAGAAGTGCGCCTAAAATTCTGAGAATAGGCGCACACTGCAATCCAGTGCTTGACTTCGGTCAGAAGCGCACACTGTAGAAGTGCGCCTGAAATTCTGAGAATAGGCGTGCACTGCAATCCAGAGCCTGACTTCGGTCAGGGGCGCACACTGTAGAAGTGCGCCTGAAATTCTGAGAATAGGCGAGCACTGCAATCCAGTGCCTAACTTCGGTCAGGGGTACACACTGTAGAAGTGTGCCTGAAATTCTAAGAATAGGCGCGTACTGCAATCCAGTGCCTGACTTCGGTCAGGGGCGCATACTGTTGATATACGCCTGTTGATCAAAGGCGCACAGTTTAATAGATTTTGCTAAATCTTCTCTCTTTGTTGATATTTGCAAAAGTTTGGTTGGTAAGCTTCTTCAGGACTGGCATTGGCGATTTGGATGCTGTGGGGAGCATTCTTCTGACAATCACATCAGACAGCTCATGCGATTCTGACTCTCAAATCAGACCGCTCAGGACTCTCCATATTCCAGAAGGGTCTTTCTTAGATGGTAGGAAGAGCCTTTATACATGAGAGTTTGATGGTGGAGAGACAGAATTAGGAATCGTATCACAAGGGTGATCTCATTCCTAGTTCTCATGACGGGTCGTCTCTTCTCCACCAATTGTATTGACAGCAGCTTATCTTTGTGTAACATCCAGTTTTCCAAATGAGGGTAATTTTGAAATTTTGTGATTTTAATCTTTTAATAGTGATATTTAACTCATGATATAATTTTTAGTAAATTTTAAATCATTTCAAAACTATTTTAAATCATGACTTATGATTTTGGTATTTTGATAGTGTAACACTAGAGAAAGCCTAACCTAGAGCCTAGCCATGTGATTAGGGTGTTTCATTTATCATTTCCAGTTCGAGGGTACTTTTGTCATTTTGAATTTAATTGAATTTAATATATATTATTTGGAATTTAATGTATTATTAAGAATGGTGTGATTTTAATATTATTTAATTGATTGTCATGTATTGTGATTAGCCTAACTTGGACCTAACCTAGATTAGTCATAGCTAGTCTTAGCTAACCATGGTTAGTGATAATTAGTATTATTTAGATTTATTAGAATTAATGTGATTTTTAGTATAATTGATTTTGGTCCTATAGTTGACTTTGACTAGTGTTGACTTTGGAGACTAACCTAGGTCATGACTAGTTGATTAGGATATGGAACCCTATCTTGACCTAAGTTAGTGATTTCATAATCATTAGAATTATTTTGGGGAAATTAGGAGTTAGTTTGATTAAGGAATGGCTTGTGATTTCACAAGTCATTATTATGACTTAAAGCTTTAAAGGCCCAACCCAACCAAGTGAACCTAACCCTAGCCCATTCCAGCCTATGGCAGCCACCTTAGGTCCCCTCTCCTCTATTTAATCCCTCATAGAAATTAGGGCTAGCCTCCCTTTAGAATTATTGGCTAGTTTGAGGAAGAGGTAAGTCTCCATCTTCAATAAATCATAGAAAACCCATTTCAACTTATTTTTCCTCCAAACTAATTGCCATAGATTCTAATTTTTCTATTCTTGCTGTTTATGTAAGGATATTTCAGAGTTTGGGCAATTTGAAGGAATTTGGTGGCTTGAGGAACCATTTTCATTTGGGGATTTTGAGCCCTTGCACATCAATAGGTAAATCCTAATATACACCATGTAATTATTGTTTATTTGTATTTCTAGGATGCCCTAGGTCTACCCTAGCTGTAGGACTAGCTAACCCTAGGTTTTGGGTTCTATACGTGTCCGTATCGGACACGTATCAGCCCTTCTATTAGGTGTTTGACGAAATGCCTCAAAGGGCATTTCGGTTGAGTTTTAGAAATGTATTTGAATAGAAATTAGGGTTTTGGTCTTGCTTATAGGTTTCTAGTGTCTTGATGTGGTTTTTGTGTCGTGTTGGGTCACGGGGGACACGGGAACACGCGGGTGCGTGTGCGCGAGCGCTGCACTGTGGCTCCCCTGCTACTTGGGGCTTGCTGTGCAGTGCACACGCCACTTCGATACTTGATAATTGACACAGACCTTGGGGCGACCACTGACACCACGTGTGTCAAGTGGCACGAACCCTCGTGTCGTATCGGACACGATATTGCGCATGCACGGGGCACGCGCTGTGTGTATCAGTGTTCTTTTGGGTTCACTATTTTATTTCGATTTTGAATGCTTTTAATAGTGTTTTAATTGCTAATTTGATCCTAAATATAATGTATTATATATGTTAGATTTAGTTACATATTAATTTAGGTTTTAATGAGGAATTTGGTTTCGAATTGGGTTTGTTTTATAGTTTATGATACTGTCCTGATACATGTATTGTTCAGCATTTTTCTAACATTCAATTCCTGATTTTTGATGTTTCTTCCACTGTTAATGATCCCCACATGTTATTCTTCATGTTTACGTTCAGTATTAAATTCAGTTGGACTTTTATGTTGTGTTAATGGAATATGGATACTGGATTGGGCTTCAGTCCTTCATGAACTGAATTCCTTTCATTTTCGAAAACTGAACCTGAGATTCATTTACTAAACTGAAATGCTAGATTCAATTGAAATCTGAGATTCCCTGAACTGAGTTATTTTTCCTGAATGCCTGAGAATTGGATGAGTGTGTGTTTCTGTAAAACCCCTAAATTTCTACTATTTTTTATTTTATTTTATTTATTTTTTTAATTTTGGTACGGATTTAAATTTTTGTATTGTACGTCGCGTAGTCGTATTTTACGTCGCACACGAAATTTATTTTTCGTAATTGCTCGACGAGTGCGAATATGTGCGAGCGTACATATATTTAGGAAAAGCATTTTTCGTATTTTTATAGTTTCAAAATATATATAATAAGCATTTTAATTATCATTCCAAAATTTCAAATTTGTTATTTTATTTATAAAGCCTTTTATTTACATAGTTATAATAATAAATATGATTATTATAAAATGGTATATTAGAAAAACAAGTTTTATATTTTAAAATTATTTAGCAGTATATATATGTAATTTTCGAAATTAATTAATAGCATATTTTAATAGATATGAAAAAGATATTTTTTCTCTTATTTAATTTAATAATTTATTGATTTGGATAATTTAAATTGGGAAAGGTTTTGTTTTAAATACACTTTTAAATATAGGAGATATCCATATTTGATTTGGATTCGTTCCAATTATTTTTTAAACTATTTAAATTAATATTGAATTTATCTAATGGGGATTTAAACAATCCCAAATCTTTATCCTAATGGGAATTCTTACGTCCTATAAATAGGCAGGTACTCCTCCATAAATTCCATAATTTTTCCACAATCCAATTCTCCACAATTCTCTCCACAAGGTGTTGTGCACCGTGTCGGTGTCCATCATTTCCACTATGATCGAATGTACATATACATTATTTCTCCTCCCCGTGTCCACACCCCGGACACGACGACCCCATAAACCTAAGCCTACGGAGACACTACCACAGCCACTTTTTCCCGACTCATCATCGCCACCGCCATCATCCCCACACCACCACCACCGTCACCCCTCGCTGCCGCTGCCACCATCCCCAACACCAAGGACATCGCCACCACCATCGCCGTTGTCTCCACCACCGCATCCCGGCCACCGCCGAAAACCCCCATCCAAGACCAACACCGCCACCGCGGCAACCATCAACAGAAGAAGAAGAGGAAGAAAAACGAAACCCTCACCTCGACGGAGTCCTCCGCACCACCGCATTGGGCCACGCCACCGTTGGCAGGGCGCCGCCGCCGAGGCTCAGACCCGACGCCGTCGAATCGTCGTGCAGTCGAGAGCCCCCGCTCGTGAACGCCGAGCGCCGCCTCCGCACGCGCTGAGCCGACCCGACGCCGGGCAGCGTCTCCGCCCTCGTCCGCGGCTCCACCAGCCGGAAGGCCCGAGCTGCTCGCCTCCGTCGCGCCGCCGACTTCCCGGAGTACCGAGCCGCCCCCAGATCTCGCCCTTCGCCGAGGCCTCCTTGCCCCGACCTCCTCCGGAGACGACCACCGGATCCGCCTGTCCGCCGACCTCCACCGCGAGCTACCGCCACTGCGCTTCTCCACGGTCCCGGCCGCCCCCGACGCCATCTCCTCTCCGAGGAACCTCGCCGCCGCCGTTGGAACACCCTCCCCGGCGCTCGGAGCCGCCATCCGCCGCCTCATCTTCCAGCGCCCTCCGCGCCTAGCCGCGTGGCCGCCCCGCCTAGATCCGGTCGCCGGAGCCACCAGTCTCAGGTGAAAACCCTCTTTCCTCCACTCGTTCTCTCTCTCTCTCCCTCTCACTGTATGGTTTTGGGGGGGGAAGGGATTAAAGGTTCAGGATTTTTTATTCTTATTATTGCTGCTACTGTTACAGCTATTTTACTGTTATATATTATTATTATTATTATTACTATTATTATTAGTATTATTATTTTCAGTTTTATTATTATTAGAAATAATTTATTGTTTTTTATGGTATGGGTATTATTAGAATATTACTTAAAATACTAGTAGAATTATTGCAAGTATTAATAATTATATTATTTTAGGAATTCTAGAAAAATATTTTTGTCAATATTATTATTAATAATTTCATTAATTGATAAACAAGAAATTTTAGTTCAAAACCATTTTGCCTTCAAACATTTTCCAAGAATTATTTTTAACTAGTAAAAGGGTTTTTTTTTGAAAGTATAAATGATTTCAAGTATTCTCAATAATTGTCTAAATTATGTTACTAATAAGATACATGTTATCTTCCTAGAAATCCTATTTTGGTAAACTTATAGTTTTAGCCTAAATCGATTTTTCCACATTTTCAAAATATTTGTCAAAAATCTTATTTTACTAGTAAACATGGTTTTCAAGTATTATAAGTATTTTCTAAAATAATATACGTATTTCTTCACACAAATTCTCTCAATTATCTTGATTGCGACTGATCATCCTTCTTATTTCCTCGTGACTCTCGGACCATTACACATTGATCATAGCTATTAGACAATCTGGACCTGTCGGATTATCACACCACACCAGGCGACACACCAGGCAAGACACCTTGCCTTTACTGTTTAAATTTTTTGCTCAATATCATGTATGCTTTTTCTTTAGGTTGTTCTTTCAAAATTATATAGATATAAATTATTATATTTTATACAATTGGCTTAGAGTTAAGGGACCACCGTATGTGCATCTCATAAACTGTCACGATGTGCCACAGATTGTGTGTGAGTGGTGAGTCGCATATAGCTTCGGACTTGCGTACCGACCGTACATCGGTGCGTACAGGCCGTGCTTTAGGATATAACTGTCAATAGACTGTGTAGAAGACTTGGCGGTTATTAAGGATTAAACAGTGTCGTGGAGACGACGCATGTATAGTATCATTGGGAGAGAGGGGACAGTTATTAGCGTAGGGGCTACATTTTATTTTTACACACATTTTGGGCCGAGGGTGACTCTTATGAGTACTACCTTCTGTCCAAGGCCGATAGTGAATCGGATGAGCGCTACTTACTGCCACTCTTTATTTATTCTGCTGAGCCTAAAGCCCCTGCGTAGAACGTTGTCCTCAAAGTGCATATCACCTAGAATGGGTAGGAACCTTTACTCATGCATACTTTACTGTTGAGCTTATTTATTCAGTTTATCGGCATGATACTATGTGTCTTGTTACGTCCCTCTGAGGACCTGGTTTTTCCCCAGGTGTGTGTTTTCGTGATTTCTTGCAGGTGCTCTAGCTAAGGCCATGACTTGCACTCTATTCCGTCGTGATGATTACTCTTGGATTCGTCAATTGCTCTCGCTTGTTAAATTCTTTCTTTGTATATTTTTCCATATTTAATTTGGTTGGTAGTGGACTTTGTCTCCACCCAACTGTTGTGTACATGACAAACTCAAAGTTGCTTTTATATTACTAATTATCTTTGTGGATAAGATTTAGTGTCTTGGCTTTCTATATTTACAGCTTATGTATATATACGAGTCGTATATTTACTCGTATGTATACAGCTGGCATGATACGTATCTAGTCTCAAGTATTTGGGACTGGGGCATTACAGTTTCATTAACTATCAATACCTGAGTTTGTAATTTCTGATACCTTAATATCAGTTGTTTTCAATGTTGTTCCAGATTTTCTATTTCGAATTTTGGCTGTCTTTTTAACCTATTTTTACTGCTAAATAGTGTAGTTTAAAACTCTAATTGGTTCACCTATATGGTTATCTAAGTGTATGGTGAAATTGGGGTAGAAATGGTTATGTTTTGGCTCTTAAAATTGTGAGTTTTGTATGGACTGATTAAACTGAAATTGGGGACTGCTTTAAATGATTTTAATGTGTTATCTGTTACTTCAATGTGGGACTGATCTGAGTTTAGTTGAACTGTTTTGAAGGGTTTTCAATGTATATAAACTGGGTATTAAAGGGGGTTCTTCTATGAAAAATCTGGGAATGAAGTATAGGCTGAAAAACTGAATTTGTGAACCGTTTCTTCAATGTTGGACTGTTAAGGATTTCCTATGTGTTAATCTGAGTTGTGAACTGAGTTCCTTCCCTTTTCATTACACAATATTTGTAATGGTTTAATTTTGTAAACTGTTTAGCCTGTTGTCTCACTGATTTTACACTAACCTACACACTAATCACACACTCATGTCTCATGTTACACACACACACTAATGTGTATCACACTATATTATCTCACTCACTGTTAGCCTATGCCTCACTGTTTTCACACACACATGAACATTCTCTACTTCACACTCTTCACTGTCACACTGTATCCTCTCACACTCACATGTCTTTCCAACACTCATGCACACTTGACACTATGTGAGACTCACCCCCACACACACTCATGTTCATGACACCCACACCTATGTATTCTCTCTTGACACTCTATCCCACACATGAACACTCACACACACTCTCATGTTTCACACACACACAAACACATTTCATTCCCATTCTTTATGCTTGAGTATGTGAGATTCCATTCTAGGTATCCTATAATATATGTGTGATATACTATAGATACCTATATGCCTTTGTGTGTTATCATATCATATATTAATATGGATAGATAATGTATGTGTGGTATTCATATAGTTAGCCTATATATAATTTGTGTATTATTTTAGATATAGAATAATCTTTTGTAGAGGTGATTTATGGTTGGATTTAGACATGGTTTAGCCTATGGCCTAGTCTCTTAGCCTATGGCCTATGTGAGTGTCAGTGTGTCAGTGTAGAGCCTAGATTAGACTTGTGTAGTCTAGTTAGACTTAGAATAGCCGTGTTAGCCTAGTATAGACTAGTTTGACTTAGGTTTGACTTGGTTGACCTAGTTTGACTTCTAGGGTTGACCAGAGTTGACCAAGAGTTAACGTTGGTCTAGATTGACCTAGATTCATGTAGAATGCATTGTAGTGCATCTTATTACCATTCTGGACTTGTTATGACTCGTGCTGTTCTAATAGGAGCCAGACACCACTCCTCGGACAGTATATATTCTCCAGATTCTCAGGATACAGGCGAGTACATTCTCTGATCATTTCATATCATGTTTAGGACTATATTCCTGCTTTAGATTACTTTACATGATGCTGACATGTTGGAAAAATGGATTAGTACTATATGGATCTGGTTGTGCGATGTTATCTCCCTTAGCGGATATATCGGGTATTCGTGTTCGTGTGCTTTATCGGGAACATCGTGTACTCTTTGTATTTGTTACATTCGTGTACGAAACGTGTGAATCGTGTATAATCATGTATTCACATGACCTTCGTGTACAATAACATAACGTATCTGGATCCTTGTGTATTGATTGGGACGGGGGAGTAGAAGTGGTTATGTATTCAATTCAGTAGATTACTCGTGTACAAACCTCTGTAGATTACTCGTGTATAACATCGTGCCGTCTACATAACCATCTTGTGCTCTGAATCACTAGCACTGTTAGTTCTCTATATATTGTAGCTATTTACTTACAGTCTCTCTCTTTTTATTATATTATTTCTTCAGATCCTGTATCTTAATCTCTAGCATGTTTATATTTCCTAACCGGTTATGATTTTGTTGAGATGTACTGTACTCGCTCCCGTCCTGACTGGACCTGTTGAAAATTATACAGTGAATGATGAGGCTCTGGTGTCTATCCCTCTTGGTGCAGCATTAGACATCACTAGTGACTTGGACCTGCTAGCAGTTGATGGCACTTTCCTAGATTAGGATGTCTTTACTTTTCTGGATCACTGTATATAGATTCTGAGATATTTTGGGATATGTATTTATTTTAGACACTTAGTATTCTGGATTGTATTTCTGTGCTTCCATTCTGGATATTTATCTATCTTTCCTTTCATGTTCTACCTTAGATGTGATTCAGTTATATTCTGTCATGTCACCCCCATTCGGGGAGTATAACTGTTTATTACCTTTATCTGTTAGATGTTGTGACCTAGGACAGCGTTCTACCGCCGACACTGCGGCGTAGGCTGGACGTACCCACGTCTCGTGCCCTTACTCTAGGGTGCGGGTCGTGACACTTTGAGCTTCTGTACTCTGTGGTTCTCCTCTCGTCTTTCTGAGAGAGAAGACCAGAGTTGGTTCCGTTGTCTTGCTCGCTGCTTCAGGTCGAGATGACAAGGAACTAACATCAATAAGAAAATGCAAAGATGTAATAGACCTTCATTTTTTATATTTAGAATGAAAATCCAAGATGTTAGTAGATTTCTATTAAGATGTATCTATGTTTTTAAAGAAGGAATAAAGAATGATTTTCTCTTCTTTATGATTTGATTTTGATGTGATGATATGAAAAATAGAATCCAGAGGAAATGTGGATGTGGCAGAATATAACTTTTAGCAATACTGTTATTTCAATAGACAACTTTATAAGAGGTAATAGGGACGTGACAAGTTGCTGATACAGATAATCGAAATTCAGAGGTGTGAGGGACGTGAATTCTCATTACGATAAGTCAAGGAAAGTGAATGAATGAACAATCACTTCGATTTTCTAGGAAGAAACACTGAATGAATGAACATTCATTTCGACTCTCGAGGAAAAGAATGAATGAAATGAACAATCACGTCGGTTTTCGAAGAAAGGACAATGAATGATCAGTTATAAATGAATGAACGGTTATAATTGAATGAACAGTTGTAAATGAATGAACAGTTGGACTTCTTTCAAAAAGTCGCATCATCTCTCGAAACTGTCTATAAATAGAATAAAACTTTCATAGATATCGTCAATTTCTTTCCTTTCTGTACAAAATGTCTTCCAAAGATTTGCTCACTCCGAAGATTGAAGGAAAGACCGAGACGCCTCCTGCTGAGCCTCCAGTGCCTCCTCAGAAAGAAATGGGTGAAGGCTCATCTGCTCCTGTACCAGGACATGACTTGATTGCCAAGCTAGTGGAGCCTGAAAAGACTGCCGAAGAAGAGGCATTGAGGATGGCTGCTTGTGAGTTCCTAGTGTATTCAGACAACGAGATCTTTGAACTGTTGGCAAATTATGTATTTAATCATGAAGGATCGAGGCCTCCTCCTTGTCCTTAATATTATGTAATTCCATTCTTCTTTTGAATAAAATAAACTTTATTTATATTATTTTTCTGAAATGAGGTACATTTTGCTTTTATACATAATATTTCTTGAGAAATTTGCCATTGATAGGCATCATAGCAACTCTGCCATCCATATCTGTTAATTGATAGGCTCCATTTGAGAAAATCTTATTTACCATATACGGACCCTCCCATTTCGCCTCGAACTTGACTTTGCTCATATGAGTCATAGTCATAGGACGTTTGACTGTAAGAACTAGCTCGCCTTCCTGAAATGTTCGTACTCTGACTTTGCGATTGAAAGCTTTTGAGATCCGGGCTTGATAAAGTTCAATATGCTGTTAGGACAATAGCCTTTTCTCGTCGAACGCCTCCAATTCTTGAAGCCGAAGACGATCATTATTTTCTGTAGTAAGTTTATTAGCAATGGCAATTCTCGAGGATAAAATTTGAATTTCCAGTGGTAAGACAGCTTCACATCCATATACTAGAGAAAAAGGTATGCAACCTGTAGGATTACGGACTGTAGTACGATAAGCCCATAGACATTCTCCAAGTTTATCACTCCAATTACGTTTGTTAATAGAAACAAACTTTTTAAGGAGTTTGATAATAGTTTTGTTGAATGCTTCAGCTAACCCGTTAGCTGCAGGATTATAGGCCGTAGAAGCAACATTATTGATTCTGTTGTCATCACAGAACCTATTAAACTTCTGGCTAATGAATTGTGGCCCATTATCATGGATGATTCGGCGAGGGACACCAAATATGTATATCACATGATATTTGATGAAATTGATGACACTGCTAGTCTTCACTTCAGCTAAAGGTATAGATTTAGCCCATTTAGAGAAATAATCGGTTATAGCCAGGATGAACCGATGTCCTTTAGAGGAAGGAGGATTGATATGACCAATTATATCCATGCCCCAAGATTCGAAGGGCCATGAGGCAGCAGTCGGGTGAAGAAATTTCGACGGTTAGTGAATAAAATTCGCATGAATCTGACATGCTCGACATTTCCGCATAGTCAATAGCATCTGATACCACAGAGGGCCAGTAATAGCCCATACGTCAGATACGATCCTGTAATTTAGGACCAGGCTGATGTGCTCCATAAACTCCATCATGAGCTTCACGTAATATCTGCTTTGCTTCATCACCAGCATGACATCTCAAAAGTAATCCATCAAAAGTTCTTCGATAGAGAGTTTTAGTAGTATGATTATAATAGAATCGAAGCGATCGGCGACGAATACTTGTAGCTTCCTTAGGATCTTCTGACAATATGTCATGTACTGCAAAATCAATAAAAGGTGCTCTCCAGTCCTCGCTAATGACATTGACTTCAATTGAATTACTGAATTCAATGTTATGGTTGTTCTCAACACAAAATAGTCCTCTATTAGATACAACAATCATTTGTTGTCTTTTGACTGGAACTGCCAATACCGCAACTAAGTTAGCTAAAGCATCAGCCTCTGTGTTACAAGCTCGTCGTACATGTTCAATGAAGAACCCTTTGAACGAAAAAGCTATTCTGATTGCTGCTTTATGATATGGTACCAGATCTTGATGTCAAACTTCATATATGTCTCTAACCTGATTAACAATCAGTTTAGAATCACCATATACTTCGAGATATTCAATATCCAGTTGTTTGGCTAATTGAAGTCCGATGAGCAAAGCATTGCATTCTGCTACATTATTGGAGCATGATTCGTCTAAGGAATAAGCCCTCTGAATGGCTAATCCATCTGGTGAAACGAGAACAATTCCCACTCTAGCAACAAGAGTACCTCCAGGTCCAATTCTAGAAGCTCCGTCAAAGAACAACCGCCAAGTAGAAAATTCTTCTGAGATCATATTGGATTCTAATGTCTCATCTAGAATTTCATCATAAAGGTTAGATGTTTCAGGAACAGGATGAGCTGCTAAGAAGTCAGCAAGTGCTTGGCCTTTCACAGACTTTTGAGGAACATATACCATATCATATTGTGCTAATAATATATCCCATGTAGCAAGCCTGGAATTGAGTGTACTTGGCTTCTTCATTAAGACCCGCAAAAAATTGACTCGGGATATAACATGAATGGTTTGACCGATGATATAATGTCTCATCTTTTGAACGGCGAACATTAAGGCTAAGCATTCTTTCTCTACCGGACTATAACGATGTTCAGCTCCAACAATTGTCCGGCTAAGGTAGTAGATGGCTTGTTCATGACCTTCTTTGTTCTTCTGAGCTAGCAAAGCTCCTAATGAATGATCCATTGCATGGACATACATTAAGAAGGGTATTCCTGAAATCGGTGGCACAAGAACTGGTGGACTCATTAAATACCGTTTTATGTCATCGAATGCTCGTTGACATTCTTCCGTCCAAACAAAGATACACCTTTCTTCATTAACTAAGTAAATAGTTTGTAACGTCCAGATAAATTTGAAATAAACCGCCTGATGTGTCACGCCCCAGAACCAGAATACTAGAGAGCGGGGGCAGACATAGCCATCTACGTATATGAAATGGAATCCATCTCGCTATACGGTCACGGCTGTCTAGATACATGAGGGTTTATCTACAAGCCAACAGTCTCTTAAGGTCATGAACAAGCCTAGTGTCTCAATCACAAGAAAGTAAGTAAAACTCACAAGATGTATGATCATTAAATATACAATAGTAAGGCGTCCCAAATATTACATATTCAGTTGATCATGAAGCTAGTCGTTACAAAATGTCAGGACTAGCAAGAGTTTAGTCATACATGATCAACCCTAGGATCTGTTAATCATGTTATAGCCCGTAGGCAGACAGTAAGTAAGTGCAACCGAGCTAAACAGGTGCTCGTCGGCTAAACGCCTCAAAAGAATATTTTTACAAGGGAGTGGGAGAACAAAATAAAACCCACTCGTTGCCGGGATTCCTTCTAGTGTTCACCATCTGGCAGGAAGGTCGGTAGATCCTCTGGAGCTGCTCCGAAATCTGGCCACACAAAACCAGCTGGGTCAGACCCCAGAAAGAGCAAGTGCCACAAAGGAGGCTTCACTTAAGAACTAAAACCAGCAATCAGTACAAGATATAAATAAAAGTAAGAACTGGAAATAAAGAAAATATACCAGGATGATATACGACGAGATAACCATGGAACTATTCAGATAACCAGGTTACAACCCGTAGACCAAACAAGGACCGGGGTTGTAACCCTTCGTCTGAACAGAACTTGGAATTCTCACCATTTATCGGTAAAATAAATACAAGCATTCTGGTCATTCAATAATCTGGAACAGGATCAGGGCAAGACTAGACTGGTTAGACTCCATCCAATCACTTCACAGCCAAGCAAGAATTATGGCTTGATACTTTAACTAACTAGGGTTGTCACATGCCTAATTACTAACAAGATGCAGTGAGATTATTCCACAGCCACAAGTCCTGCAGACCATCCAGGTTACCCGGGTTAAAAGATTAGAGTTGAATTCAGGTGGGTACACCGTCCAGAAAACGAATGTACCATTAGGTTGCTTGAAGGGTGCAACACATGACAGTGTGCTGGAAATGTGCCCTACTCGACGGCAGGCTACAGATCCCAAGGCGTACCCAGGTAACGGGATTGCCTGTAGCTGGGAAATCTCGTCATGACTAATGTATTAATCTAGTTATTAGCCTTAGTCCATTTTAGTAGGTACTCCTGACCGTGGTACTCAGGAGTCCCTGTCCTAGACATGATGTAAGATAAGACTGGTTTATTTATACAAACACAATCGCCCACGGTATCCAGATTAATTATACAGGTCATGTCATGTCAAGTAGCCATCGCAACAGCTTATCAAGATATAACATGTCAGGTTATCATGTCAAGTGTACTAGTCAGGAGTGCGCCATGACGGGCCACTATCAGGTCATGTCATGTTACTCATGTCAGGAGTGCACCACTACGAGTCACTATCGCATCATGCTCAGTTATCAATTCCAAACATATCAAGTAAATTCGTGATTATCAAGTTTAGGAAAAAAAGGTGTAAGGATATAAAATGGACGTTAAATATCTAATAAAATATCAATATACAAGGCTATAGAAAATCTAGGGAAATCAGGCTACGCTCAGGTCATATGCTCAGGTCATACGCTCAGTGCAAGTCATACGCTCAGGTCATACGCTCAGTGCAAGTCATACGCTCCCAAAAGGCAGCGTATGGGGTCCATACGACTCCTTGTCAAGTAAGCGAGCGTATGCGAGTCATACGCTCCCAAAAGACAGCATATGGGGTCCATACGACTCCTTGTCAAGCAAACGAGCGTATGCGAGTCATACGCTCCCAAAAGGCAGCGTATGGGGTCCATACGACTCCTTGTCAAGCAAGCGAGCGTTGCGAGTCATACGCTCCTAAAAGGCAGCGTATGGGGTCCATACGACTCCTTGTCAAGCAAGCAAGCGTATGCGAGTCATACGCTCCCAAAAGGCAGCGTATGGGGACTGCACTGCGCTAAAGAGCGCGCACAACTCAGTGGCACAAGCTAAAAAGCTCGTGCACTGCTCACTGTCTTCTCCAAATCAGCAGGAACTCCATAGTTGAACCCAAGCTTCAAAAGTCCATAACTTGGTCAAAATAAGTCCAAATCCAATCTTGCAAAGTTCTATCTTGGATGAAATTCAATTCTCTCCAACATAAGAACATCAAAACCTATAAAAATGCAACTTAAATAGATCAAAACCATACAAAACCGAAAATAGAAGAAACTTAGATCTAGAACAATGGAGACTCCAAATCACAAAATGTCAAGTTCTAATATTGATCACCATGGCCTAATCTTGCTAATGGACAAATAAAAAGTGGTTCTCAAGTGGTGGCAAGGTGCACTTGCCTAGACCTCTCTCTCTCTCCCTCTCTTTGGTAGGTAAGGAAGTAATGGAGAAGAAGAAGATGAGTAATGAAGAGAGAGAAAGAAGAAATGACAATAAATATCAAAGGTGGTGGTAGGTAGGGGGTTTATCCATGGTTCATGATAAACCCAATCAAAACCAAGCCAAGCCGAACCAACCAACCCGAACCAGAAATAAACCAAGCCAAGCCATGAAGAAAACTAAACAAGGAATCATGCAATACAAGAATAAAATACGTACACATATTCCAAAATACGTAATACGAACCACAGGCATTACAACTCTACCCACCTTAAAAGAATTCCGTCCTCGGAATTTAATCAAGAGGCTAGAGGAGCAATGACAAGCTATACTAATAACAAGCAAGCTATACTAGGCAATCAATCAATCATGTAAGCAAGGAATCGAAGGCAGGAGGCATAAGAAAGACATTATACCTCACGTGTCAAACAAGTCGGGATATCGCGATCGGATATCATCCTCACGCTCCCACGTTGACTCACCCAAAGAGTGATGACCCCAAGCAACTCAGACTAACTTGATAGTCTTGTTCTTGAGGATCTTCTCTCTTCGGTCTAATATAGACACGGGCCTCTCCTCATACGAAAGGTTGGTACCAACAACCAATTCCGAATGATCCAGGATGTGGCTCGGGTCCGGGATATACCGTCGTAATTAGGATAGATGGAACACGTCATGCACCTCGCTTAGCGACGGTAGAAGAGCGAGACGATAGGATACATCTCCTACTCGCTCCAGAATGTCAAACGGTCCTATATACCTAGGACTAAGCTTGCCCCGTACGCCGAAACGAATGACGCCACGGTTAGGCGAAATCCTCAGGAATACATGATCGCCGACCAAAAACTCGAGAGGGCGCCGATGAGAATCGGCCCAATGGCGCTGGCGATCTTGGGCAACTCGAAGATGATCTCTGACTCGTCTGACCACTTCAACTGTCTGGGCAATCATTTCTGGACCGAGCATCTGTCTCTCTCCAACATCATCCCAAGCTAGCGGGGATCTGCACTTCCTAACATACAGTGCCTCGAACGGTGCCATCTGGATACTGGCCTGAAAACTGTTGTTGTACGAGAATTCTACCAGGTGCAAGTGATCTTCCCATGAACCACCGAAGTCAAGTGTGCAGGACCGCAATATATCTTCAAGAGTCTGGATCGTGCGCTCCGACTGGCCATCTGTCTGCGGGTGATATGCTGAACTGAACTGGAGATGAGTTCCCAAACTCTCTTGCAAGCTACACCAAAAGTGCGACATAAATCTTGAATCTCGGTCCGAGGTGATACTGACTGGCACACCGTGCAATCTGACAATCTGCCTGAGGTACGTCTCTGCTAACTGAGCCGTCGACTGACCAACTCTGAATGGAAGCAAGTGAGCCACTTTCGTGAGCCTGTCAACTATAACCCAGATAGCATCTCTACCAGCTGGGGATCTAGGTAGTCTAGTCACAAAATCCTTTGTCACATGCTCCCACTTCCATTCTGAAATCGGCAAGGGCTGAAGAAGTCCAGCCGGTCTCTGATGTTTGGCTTTAACTTGTTGGCAAACCAAACACCGAGAGACAAACCGAGCTATCTTCCGCTTCATGCCATTCTACCAGAAATGCTGCCGGATATCACGGTACATTTTCGTACTGTCGGGATGGATGGAATACTGCGAACTGTGCGCTTCAGAAATGATTTTCTGTCTGATATCTCCACTGGGTACATAAAGGCGATTACCATGTCGAAGTGTACCATCCTCATGAATACATAACTCTGGTCTTCGTCCTGCCTCGCACTCTGCTCTGAGTCGCTGAAGCTTGGAATCTGCCGACTGCGCCATCCGGATCCTTTCGACTATAGTGGACTGAACTTGCATACTGGCCATCAAGGCCACACTGGAAGGGAGAACAACTTCAATACCCATCTTCTGAAGATCTGCTAACAGCTCTGGTTGCGCTGTTAGAAAATAAGCTCCGGCTCTCCTGCTCAATGCATCTGCTACGACATTGGCCTTCCCAGGATGATACTGCAGGTTGACATCATAATCCACAAGTAGCTCCAGCCATCTCCTCTGACGCATGTTAAGATCCTTCTTGGTGAAAACATACTTCAGGCTCTTGTGGTCGGTAAAAATCTCTACCCTATCTCCATACAAGTAGTGCCTCCACAACTTAAGTGCAAACACCACTGCTGCCAGCTCCAAGTATTGGGTTGGGTAATTCCTCTCATGATCACGAAGTTGTCATGACGCATAAGCTATTACCTTCCCATGCTGCATCAGAACACATCCTAAACCTCTGCCTGAAGCATCACAGTACACTGAGAATCCTCCGGTCCCATCTGGAAGCGTGAGAATATGAGCTGTTATCAGGCCTCGCTTCAATGCTCAAAAGAACTCTGACACTCTGCTGTCCAAGCAAACTGCGCATCCTTACGGGTCAACTGGGTTAATGGCGCTGAAATTCGAGCAAAATCCGAAACAAACCGCCGGTAGTAGCCGGCCAATCCAAGAAAACTACGAACCTCTGCAACTGTGCTGGGCACTGGCCATGACTCAATAGCCACAATCTTCTGGGGATCCACTTCTACTCCTCCTCTGGTGATGATATGACCCAAGTACGAAATGCGTTCGAGCCAGAACTCGTATTTACTGAACTTGGCATATAACTGGTGCTCTCTGAGGATCTGAAGAACTATACGGAGATGCTGCTCATGCTCCGCCTCACTCTTGCTGTAGACCAGAATGTCATCCAAGAACACAATCACAAACTGATCTAAGTAAGGCATGAAGATGCGATTCATGAGGTCCATGAATACTGCCGACGCATTGGTTGCTCCAAAAGGCATAACAAGGAATTCCCAATGCCCATATCTCGATCTAAAAGCTGTCTTCGGGATGTCCTGCTCTCTGACTTTGATCTGATGATAACCTGAGCGCAAATCAATCTTCGAGAATACTGAAGCCCCCTTGAGTTGATCAAACAAGTCATCTATCCTCGGAAGAGGGTATCTGTTCTTGATTGTCACTGAGTTTAAGGTACGATAATCAACACATAACCTGGACGTACCATCCTTTTTTTTACAAGAAGCATCGGGGCTCTCCAAGGCGATCCACTAGCATGAATGAATTCCTTGGTTCTGAGTTCTTCAATCATCTTGTACAATATCTCCAACTCTGACGGCGCCATCCTGTAGACTCTCTATGACACTGGGGCTGTCCCGGGAATCAAGTCTATAGTGAACTCGATCTCCCGCTCCGAAGGCATACCTGGAAGTTCTTCTGGGAAAACATCTGGGAACTCATCTACTATCCTGGGCAACTGAACTGTCGCTACTGCCATCCGCATTACTGGGGGAGAAGGCTCAACGGCTCCTCTGGAAAAAAAAAACTCTGGCTCGCCTGGAATGCTAAAAACAACCCTGCCAATGTGGTAGTCTATCCTAGCATAGTGGTTCCTCAACCAATCCATTCCTAGGACCACATCATAATCGGCCATCGGAAACTCTATCAATCTAGCGGGGAATTCTCTACCGCTAACTACGATCCGACACGAGGAAAATACTCTATCTACTACTACAAGTCCGTTACCAGTAAGTATATTAAGCCTTACTGATAATGACTCGGGCTCCAATCCTATCCGTGTCGTGAATCGTGCAGACATAAATGAATGTGATGCACCAGAATCAAATAAAGCTGAAGCTGGAAAGGAGTTGACAAGAATAGTACCTGCTACTACCTCTCCTGGTGCCAATCCTTCCTCCACGGTCATCACCATAGCCTGACCGTGCCTTCGGGGTGCTGGTCCCCTCTGCTGAAATCCTCGCTGCCTTCTCTGACTCTGGGCTTGGACTTGTGCATACTGCTGGGGGTTCTGCTGCTAGAACACTTGGGTCTTAGGCGGCAAGGGCCTCGGTAATGGATACTGCTGCTGCTGGACCGGAGCTGGTCCTCTCACTGAAGAGCTAGAAAGGTTGGACGATGATGAACCACCCCTATTCGGGCAGGATCCAACCCTATGGTCTGGTGCTCCACAAGCCAGACACAATTCCTGTGCTCTGCGACATTCTGCCACCACATGGCCTGGCTTCCAACAATGAGAACAACCCACTGCGGAAGATTGCTTCTGCTTCTGCTGCTGAGGATGCGTCGGAGTTGAATACTGAACCGACGTTACTGAGGCCGCTCGCCTCGGAGCTCCAATAGTCAAAGCCCTGGCTGCCGGGGCCGGTACTGAAGACTGATTCATCTGGCCGTGAGATCTCTTCCGACCTCCGGCCCTATCCACAATCCTCTGGGAGGTATTCTCATGCCTCCGGGCTGCTCTCAAGACTGCATCAAAAGTCTGATGCTCAAACTGCTCAACTGCCAACAAGATCTCGAGGTGAAGTCCCTGCTGGAACCGCTGGGCTCTATCATACTCGGTTGCCACCAAAGTGGGAGCAAACCGACTAAGTCTGGAGAACTCGGCCGCATATCTGTCGACCGTCCTGTCTCCTTGCTTCAGATTGGTAAACCTTGTCTGCAGATCATACCGAGCCACGGCATCGAAATACTTGGTCTGGAATCTCTCTCTGAATACTGCCCAAGCAATGGGTGCTTTTAATCCAACGGCCTGCGCTGCCCACCAGCTGCGGGCAAGATCTAACAACTACAGGCGCACAACGGCCACCTTCTCGTTCTCTGGGGTCCTGGCTGCTTCTAGAATCACCTCTGTGTCCTGAAGCCATGCATCTGCCGCGATAGCATCTTCACTACCGTCGAAGAATGGAGGGTTCAAGCGCTTGAAGCTGTTGGCCGCGCTGTTACCCTGATGACCACCCCGGGTCAAAGCATCCGTCACTGCCTGGTGCAAGGCATCTCCACGCCGGTCATGGGAAACTATCAAGGTCCTGACGAGTCCTACCAAAGTGCCGTCATCATGTTCTACAGGTTGAACTGGCTGGACTGGTGGCTCTTCTCCAATAGGCTCGACTCTGGAGGCTACTCCGGAATGCTGGGCTTGATCTCCAGGTTGCTGCTGGTCCGCGGGAGGTGCTCCGCCTTGCTGGTCGGTAGGACCACGAATAATGCCGCTAAAGAAGACGACATAGGGAACAATAAGGAAGGACCCGGACAGATCAACGATACAAGCATATGATCAGGACAAGAATCCAGGGATTCAGAAGATATGAGCAGAGATCAAGGACGAATACTGATTGAGACATCTATTCGGTAAACCCTCACATATCTTGATTTAGAAGACCTGCATGGGCCACCACTTAAACCATGTCACGTCCCAAAACCAGAATACTGGAGAGCGGGGGCAGACATAGCCAGCTACGTATATGAAATGGAATCTATCTCGCTATACGGTCACGGCTGTCTAGATACATGAGGGTTTATCTACAAGCCAACAGTCTCTTAAGGTCATGAACAAGCCTAGTGTCTCAATCACAAGCAAGTAAGTAAAAGTCACAAGATGTATGATCATTAAATATACAATAGTAAGGCGTCCCAAACATTACATATTCAGTTGATCATGAAGCTAGTCGTTACAAAATGTCAGGACTAGCAAGAGTTTAGTCATACATGGTCAACCCTAGGATCTGTTAATCATGTTACAGCCCGTAGGCAGACAGTAAGTAAGTGCAACCGAGCTAAACAGGTGCTCGTCGTCTAAACGCCTCAAAAGAATATTTTTACAAGGGAGTGGGAGAGCAAAATAAAACCCACTCGTTGTCGGGATTCCTTCTAGTGTTCACCATCTGGCAGGAAGGTCGGTAGATCCTCTGGAGCTGCTCCGAAATCTGGCCACACAAAACCAGCTGGGTCAGACCCCAGAAAGAGCAAGTGCCACAAAGGAGGCTTCACTTAAGAACTAAAACTAGCAATCAGCACAAGATATAAATAAAAGTAAGAACTGGAAATAAAGAAAATATACCAGGATGATATACGACGAGATAACCATGGAACTATTCAGATAACCAGGTTACAACCCGTAGACCAAACAAGGACCGGGGTTGTAACCCTTCGTCTGAACAGAACTTAGAATTCTCACCATTTATCAGTAAAATAAATACAAGCATTCTGGTCATTCAATAATCTGGAACAGGATCAGGGCAAGACTAGACTGGTTAGACTCCATCCAATCACTTCACGGCCAAGCAAGAATTACGGCTTGATACTTTAACTAACTAGGGTTGTCACATGCCTAATTACTAACAAGATACAGTGAGATTATTCCACAGCCACAAGCCCTGCAGACCATCCAGGTTACCCGGGTTAAAAGATTAGAGTTGAATTCAGGTGGGTACACCGTCCAGGAAACAAATGTACCCTTAGGTAGCTTGAAGGGTGCAACACATGACAGTGTACTGGAAATGTGTCCTACTCGACGGCAGGCTACAGATCCCAAGGCGTGCCAGGTAACGGGATTGCCTGTAGCTGGAAAATCTCGTCATGACTAATGTATTAATCTAGTTATTAGCCTTAGTCCATTTTAGTAGGTACTCCTGACCGTGGTACTCAGGAGTTCCTGTCCTAGACATGATGTAAGACAAAAATGGTTTATTTATACAAACACAATCGCCCACGGTGTCCCGATTAATTATACAGGTCATGTCATGTCAAGTAGCCGTCGCACAGCTTATCAAGATATAACATGTCAGGTTATCAGGTCAAGTGTACTAGTCAGGAGTATGCCACGACGGGCCACTATCAGGTCATGTCATGTTACTCATGTCAGGAGTGCACCACTACGGGTCACTATCGCGTCATGCTCAGTTATCAATTCCAAACATATCAAGTAAATTCATGATTATCAAGTTCAGGAAAAAAAGGCGTAAGGATATAAAATGGACGTTAAATATCTAATAAAATATCAATATACAAGGCTATAGAAAATCCAGGGAAATCAGGCTACGCTCAGGTCATACGTTCAGGTCATACGCTCAGTACAAGTCATACGCTCAGGTCATACGCTCAGTGCAAGTCATACGCTCCCAAAAGGCAGCGTATGGGGTCCATACGACTCCTTGTCAAGCAAGCGAGCGTATGCAAGTCATACGCTCCCAAAAGACAGCGTATGGGGTCCATACGACTCCTTGTCAAGCAAGCGAGCGTATGCGAGTCATACGCTCCCAAAAGGCAGCTTATGGGGTCCATACGACTCCTTGTCAAGCAAGCGAGCGTATGCGAGTCATACGCTCCCAAAAGGCAGCGTATGGGGTACATACGACTCCTTGTCAAGCAAGCGAGCGTATTCGAGTCATACGCTCCCAAAAGGCAGCGTATGGGGTCCATACGACTCCTTGTCAAGCAAGCGAGCGTATGCGAGTCATACGCTTCCAAAAGGCAGCGTATGGGGACTGCGCTGCGCTAAAGAGCGTGCGCAACTCAGTGACATAAGCTAAAAAGCTCGTGCACTGCTCACTGTCTTCTCCAAATCAGCAGGAACTCCATGGTTGAACCCAAAGCTTCAAAAGTCCATAACTTGGTCAAAATAAGTCCAAATCCAATCTTGCAAAGTTCTATCTTGGGTGAAATTCAATTCTCTCCAACATAAGAACATCAAAACCCATAAAAATACAACTTAAATAGATCAAAACTATACAAAACCGAAAATAGAAGAAACTTAGATCTAGAACAATGGAGACTCCAAATCACAAAATGTCAAGTTCTAATGTTGATCACCATGGCCTAATCTAGCTAATGGACAAATAAAAAGTGGTTCTCAAGTGGTGGCAAGGTGCACTTGCCTAGACCTCTCTCTCTCCCTTTCTTTGGTAGGTAAGGAAGTAATGGGGAAGAAGAAGATGAGTAATAAAGAGAGAGAAAGAAGAAATAGTAATAAATATCAAAGGTGGTGGTAGGTAGGAGATTTATCCATGGTTCATGATGAACCCAATCAAAACCAAGCCAAGCCGAACCAACCAACCCGAACCAGGAATAAACCAAGCCAAGCCATGAAAAAAACTAAACAAGGAATCGTGTAATACAAGAATAAAATACGTACACGTATTCCAAAATACGTAATACGAACCACAGGTATTACATGATGTACGCAAGTCAACCTTGGAATCCTCGCAGCTCTTTTAGGTTACGTGGAGGACACATCTCTTGAATGGCTTTGATCTTCTCGAGATCAACGTGTATACCCTTATAGGTAATAACGAATCAGAGAAATTTACCACTAGAGACACCCAAGAAAGGCTTGGTGGGGTTCATTTTGAGTTGATGCTGGCACATTAGATTAAAAATAGTTCTTAAATCTTGAATGTGATCTTCCTTTAGATGACTGTAGAAGCATGGAAATGGACAAAAAAGCCCATGCGGCTCCAAACAGAAGGAGCCTCATGCGGCTTAGGAATCCTTCAAAACTTTATGCGGCTCGGAACTCCCCAACAGCTCCATACGGCTCAGGCAAAGACACGTGGCCATACGCTGTCCGCTTCTACAGCTGGCCATAAAGCAGCCTCCCAATTAATTGCTCTGATGACAGCTCTGACGCAATGAATGACAGCTCTGACACAATGAATGACAGATCTGACATAAAGCTGAAATAATGATGGCGTGCTCCTTGGAAAAAGAAGAAAATCTTTTATAACTGGAAGGTTCCGTCGAGTCCCAAGCACCCCTATGCGGCTGCCCGCCTCATGCGGCTGCCCACCTTTATGCGGCTGCCATCTTCATGCGGCTGCCCGCTTCATGCGGCTGCCCGTTTTATACGGCTGCTTCCTTCATGCGACTGCTCGCAGCTTCCTTCATGCGGCTGCCCGCTTCATGCGGCTGCTTCCTTCATACGGTTGCCTGCTTCATGCGATTGCCTCCTTCATGCGGCCGCCTCCTTCATGAAGCTGCAGCCCCCATGCGGCGGCTACCTTCATGCGACAGGACTCGGGGGCCACCCGTATGCGGTTCACTTAGACTGCACTTCTGCGGCTCTGTCAGACGCCCCGCTCATGACGGTTGAGACACGTGGCGGTCCTCTTGACAGTTGAGACACGTGGCGGTCTTATCCCCCTCGGAGTTATGGCTGCTAGCAAATCAGAACAAACCCAGATTTGTTCCAATTATTTTAATTACCCGAATCAAATCAGATTAATTGCAAACAAGTAGAATAAACACGTGACAGGAGATCCGAGTTTATCACGACGATTCATGGCAATCAGAATTAATTGCCCAAACGGATTTGGTGTATTCAAAAATTAATTTCTCAGATTTGATGCAATCGAGATTAATGGTCCAGATTATTGGCCGCTGACTTTTCAAGGGGGAATCATTGCAAACCCTAATGATCACACCCCACTCCTATAAATATCTAGGTTCTATTCCCTTGCAAAAGGATCCAAAAAAAAGAAAAAAATATATATAGCAAGGTGCCATTCCCTTGCAACAGAGATTCTCTCCACCCGGCTGGACATACAGAGATACAAAGGCACGCACAGAGGAGTCTTCCCACACATCCTGAGAGCATTTCTTCATCAGAGCCAAGGCTACGTCCGATCGTCCAAGGAGTAAGGCAGAGCTGCCGTCGCTTTCCCGAGCCTCTATCATCCTCCAGAATCAAAAATAAACAATCGTACTTAGATTGCTGTACCTAGGTTTTCATTCCTAGGCTTTCTTTGTACGAGCGAGTTTGTATTGTGAGTCTAAGTTCAGTCCTCCTATAAAATTGTTCTGTACTTTTACAATCAATGGCAAACACGATGGCGACTCTGCTGGGGACTAACTTCTCCACGGCTGAGGAGTTGGTGACGCAATCGGACGCAGCCAAACTTGGCTCCACTCAACAAATGCTGGTCGCCCGGTTCGACCAGCAGGCATTTGAAGAAATGCTCTCTGACGGGAGCGCTGGCCCGGTCCAGCGGCGAGCCCGCACGAAGAAGGCCCGCAGGGAGTGGAGGTCCAAATCATTCGCTCCTCCCCAAGCTCTCGAAGAAGTACTCTCTGTTGCCCGAGACAGCGGAGAAGTCTCGCTTGCGGCCCTACTTCAGTCCATAGAGGACTCTGCTGTCCCCAAGTCCGGTAGACGAAAACACTATGATGCTGGACTTGTAGGGGCAAAGAGGAACTCTATGCAGTCCAAGTCGCATAAGGGCGCCAGCCGCATGGAGAAGGCTCATGCGGCCGCAACTGCCAACCGCATGGAGAAAACTCATGCGGCCACAAAAGTCAGCCGCATACAGAAAGCCCATGCGGCCAGAACTGCCAGCCGCATGCAGGCAGCCTGCACGACCATGAATTCTAGCGGCATACAGAAGGTTCATGCGGCCATAAAGGATAGCCGCATGCAGACAGCCTGCACGACCACGACTTCCAGCCGCATCCCTAAGGTTCATGCGGCCACCGCTTCTAGCCGCATACAGAAGGCTTATACGGCCACAAAGGATAGCCGCATGCAGACAGCCTGTACGGCCACTGATCCCAACCGCATACTATCTATCCCATGTGGCTCACGGTCAGTCTTCGACCGCCTCTCAGATGATCCTGATCCCAGATGCTCTCATGTGCCAATCTTCGTAGACTCTTCCTACTATGCAATCTCAGGTGCTAGAAGGAAGAAGTCTCGGGCAGCGCGGGCTCGGCGAGCTCAGTCGGCTGTCCCAACTTTTGACTATCAGGGCGTCCCGCTGACTATTACACGGGCCCCTGATGGAAAGTTGTACAGAACTACCCGTGTCCAGCCCTCGGCAGCCAACGAACGGAATAGTTATCAAGAATCTCGCAACAAGGATCAGGGGCAAGTACTTGTGCTACCCCCACATCAAGGAGCAGGCAGGAGGCCAATACACTCATGGGCTCAGAACTCCCGGGCCCACAAAATGGATGACTTGCACAACGTAATTCTTCACAAACGCAAATAAAGAGACAAAGATTTGATGTGCAGAGAGTCCTGTCAGGGACATCAATGCAACCAAGTCATTGTCAACTGCTGCTGCAACAAGACAGCAGTACAGGAAGACCGGAGGTCCGCCTTCCAACGGCTGCAACACCCAAGCTCAAAAGACGAGGCGCTTCTCGTCGCCTCCTGTAATTCGGCTCTGAAGATTCCTGGTAGCGATAGAGGGAAGAAAACGAATGTATCCAGTCCAAAAATCTCAACCGGCGTAACCAAGAAACTCTCTTCTAAGCGGTTGTCTACCACCTTACTGGAGGAGTTTACCAAGGTACCCCCTCAAAGACGAAATTTGCCACACTTGGAGATTCATCATCCACATCTCTGGGAGGCATTGGAGCCTGGGGTAGCACTCCCCCAAAATATCTACGACAATCCGGTGTTCTAAGAAGACAATCCAGGGGAAACAGTTCATCCAACAGATGCAGCAGATCCCGACGTCCCCGAGGACGTCCATAATTCTCAAGACGAGGTAAGCTCTGAAACTGGGGGTACCACTCTTTCTGAGTCCAAACCAGAGGAGAACATCCCCACATACCCTGACGACTTCTCTGTACAAGGATATGACTCAGAGGGCACGTCCTCTACCGTTCCTTCCATCTCTCCTCATGTTAGGACGGTATTCATGACGGACAGCAACTAGGACGGCTCCAGTGATTGCCAACGCATCGACACTCTGGAGGCCATACTGCATGCCTTGGTCAAGTCCGTGGACGAGATCAAAGCGGCCCTTCTAATTCCGCAAGGAAGAACGCCTGGCCAAACAAGCTTGGCTCTCGCGATCAATACAGATTCGAATTCAGCTGCACCAAACCTGGGAGATAATCCTCCTAAAATATCGGCTCCCACCGCTGCAGACGAGGCCAGGGAGGCAAAAAAAGAGGTCCAGGAGCTCCGGGCCATGTTCCATGCCCGAGAAAACTGCCAAGACCTCAGGATACGACAACTGTATCCTGCTGCGTGAAGAGATGTCCCCTTCCCACCAAAATATAAACCATTCCACATCAATCCATATGATGGAAAGACATCTGCAAGCAGGTACATTACCTACTTTGAAGTCACAACCGACCATCTGCCTCATGACGGTGCCATACTTACGCGGCTATTCATTGGAGCATTGGAAGGGGTCGCCTTCGACTGGGACCGCAACTTGCCGGACAACTGCATCCAGTCTTTCACCAGCTTCAAACGTATGTTCCTGGAGAGGTTCTACGAAGTAGGACAAGACATGACAATGCCCACCCTCATGGACGTTGTTCAGGGAGAGAAGGAGCTGACAAGGAACTATATCGAGCGGTTTCGCCAAACCGCGATAAAGTTGCCTTCCGGTAACCCGGATTCCTCCTTAATTAAAATTTGCCAAAAGAGGCTGCTTCCCACAATCAGCCTCTGGATGGGCAAAAGTCAGTTTAAGGATTGGAAGACTTTCATTATTAGCGCCACTAGCGCAGAAGACAAATTGAAGAAAGCTCGCCAATTGGGATTGCATGTCTCGGAAGGAGAAGACAAGGACAAATGCCCTAACACCAACAGCAACAATGGGGGTAATCCCTCCAACAATCGAGACAATAAGGGCATACAGGCTATGGCGGCCGATACAGCACCGAAGCCTGAACCGAAGCCAATAGAAAAGCAGTGGCCTCAGATGACCTATTCCTTCGAAGACGGCCATGTCAAGCCCATCTTGGACATGCTCATACAAGGAGGCCGAATTCAGCTCCCTCCTCCAAGGCGTGAACCTCGACCTGCAGAAATAGAGAACCCCAAGTACTGCCTCTACCATCGCTATGTCCACCATGCTACACATGACTGCTACCAACTGAAGCGATACATCCAGCATCTCATCGATTCTAAGGCCTTGGCCATTAATTTTTAAGAGGTGACTGTAGCAGCCAACATGGTGTCAGTACAATTCGGCAACTTCCTCCGATAGAGACTCAAGATGGAGTAGTACCTATCCCTAGAGCAAAGATCGAGGTTGCCAACCTTCCACCTCCCCGAGACCGGGCTGCTGGCCTAGTGCCCCTTACCACATTACGGGGGAAGATCATGTGGGTCCATCCAGACTTGGTACCTGAGGTGACTCAGTCCGTACCACCCTCCACCAGCAAAAAGAAGAATTGAAAAGTCAAATCATGTCGCACAATCTCGATAAATGTCGAAAAAGCTACTGCTGTTGTTACCCGCTACGGCGCACAAACCCAACCTCCACCGGGTAACTCGGCTGAAGATCATCAGCCAACAGCTGCTGATGCTCCAGGACCTTTGCAGCCTTCGACGACCGACAAGCCTAGGCCGAAGGAGACTCGCTTCGACAAGCCGCTTCGAAGAGAGACGCCTCATGGGCTGGAGAGGCCCTACAACTTCGACATCTTGGCGCAATTGGCTAACACATCTGCCAAATTGTCGCTATACGAGCTCCTGAGACTCTCCAAGGACGTTCGCGTCGTACTTAGCGAGGCACTCCAGAATGCCAACGCATATCTGGCTCAATCCAATCTCACTGGGAAAAGCTCGCCTGCAGATCTCCAGGACAGCGCTTGCACAGGCGCAATGCCCAACATCGTCTTTACTCTGCAGGATATGCTTATCAAGACCAACCTGCATGATCGCCCTCTATATTACACTGGGTACATTGGCGATATCAAGGTGGACCGGATGCATATTGACCCCGGTTCCTCCATAAGCATCATCCCGAAGAGCCTACTACATCATCTGCGCATCCCAATGCATCGCTTGACGCCAACAAGTACATCCATCAGCGGTTTCAATTCAGGCAGAAGCTATCCGATCGGGAAGATTCGCTTGAAGTGCCAAATCGACAATCTTCAGTCAGAAGTGACCTCTTATGTCATAGATACGGATACTTCTTATAACATTCTCCTGGGGCATCCTTGGATACACGATTACATGATCGTGTCGTCCACACTACACCAGTGCTTCAAGTACGTCGACAAGCACGGCCTCGTGAGGATAGAATTTGCCGACATCGATCCCTTTAAAGGGGTCGAATCCTACTACTCAGATTCATCCTTGTATGAGAAGTCGAAAAAGCATCTTGCCGAAGGAGATACTCAGGCTCAAATTGAGGCAGCAACTGGATCGGAAGGACCTCTGACGATCCACCTCGAAGCCCGCAAACCTGGCATAACTGCGCCCCTTACAGCCACTCTGCCTAAGGACGCAATTATCCTTTCTGCACAGGAGAAACAGATGATAATCCGACTGCCAAGGTCTGGCCAACCGCCAAGACCCACGACAGAGCCACTGACAATAAGGCTGTCTAAAGTTAGCCAGCAACAAACAAAGGAGCTCAATCCCTCTGTCAAGCCGATGACAATTCGTCTTTCCAGAATGAATCGGCAACCGAGCACTAAGCCAGGGACTGCTAGCCAGCCAACAACTCTCCGCCCAGCACCGAGCACCAAACTGGGTGTAGCTAATACGCCAACGACTCCACGTTCTGCTCCACCCATGGAGCCCCTGATAATCAAGCTGCCCAAGTCATCCTTTCAGTCTTCATTTACACATGGGGTAGCTGAAGAAGAATCAGAACTGGCCAAATATGTGGCTGCTTACACTGATATGCCATCCGCAGATGATGTAATCCCACTGGAAAAGATACCTTACTTCATCAATAAAGGGCTATCTTTGAATTATCTCGAGCTTAATAAGCTCTGTACAATGTATGCTATGGAACACAGTATAGGCACTCACCTACACACACAGGTAACAAATGTCTACACCGTAAACCAACTTAATCCAGTGGAAGGCGCTTACCGCATAATCAAGGGAGAGGATCATCCAATCATCTTCGGCCGAAAGAATGACCCACAACCCTTCAGGGTAGAAGAAGTTGATCTCGAACCCGACACCGGGAGATTGCCCCTTTATATGTATAGTTCCCAATCCAAGTACCTTATGCAAAAATAAGGGTATGATCTGGAAACTACACCAGGCTTGAACTACGTGTCACGACCCGCACCCAGTGTAAGGGCACGAGAAGTAACGAACGCCCAGCCTATGCCACAGTGTCGGCGGTAGAACGCTGTCCTGCGTCACCATATCTAACACAATCTAAATAAGCTATGAATAGAGAGTAAAGTAATACGTAACTCAATCACAATACTAAGATATAATAGAAGAAGAATCTCAAGAGAGTCACAATAAAAGTCTAGGTGTAAACCACCAGAAATAACCTCAAGTACAACTCATAAAGTCTCAAACAGAAAATACAAAATAAAGTACTAAGTCTCAGCTAGACTATGGGCAAGTCCTCAGCGACTGTGGGATCCTCCTGTGGGTCAACGTCGCCAGTGTCATCTAAGCCAATGCCATAATAAGTAGGACAGTACTCCTCATCATCACCTGTAAAATTTTTAACATGCCCAGTCAGGACGGAACGAGCATATATCTCTCACAACAGTTCATATCAGGAATGGACATATAAAGCAAGCTATAGAAAACTATACATAAATCGCTGTAAAGGAAATCAACATGAGAGAGAAACTATAAAATGAGATATAATATGATAATAGAGAAATATAACCTTCTACGTGAATCAGAGCATGAATTGGTTATGTAAACAGCTTGGGTTACACATGGATACAGCTAAGGGATGCACAAGGATACAACTACTGGGGATAATGATCACATAACCAACTACACTCTTCCTGTCCCAATCAATATACAAGGATCAATGCATGTTATGTTATTGCACATGAATAACAACTACTGTATACATGGAGCTCATATGGTCATGTGTGTACATGAATAACATATGAGTGCACGTGGGTAAATATGAATACATGGAGTACATGATGGCCATGATAAAGTACATGAACATGACATACTCGATGTATCCGAGAGGATAATATCGCATGAAAAGATCCAGAGGGTACTAATCCGTGTGAACATCGTGTCAGCATCAAGTATACTAGTCTATAACAAGAGTACATATCCAAAGAAGCATGAAAAGATCAGAGAATGTACTCGCCTGGCAATCCGAACTACTGATGATGAAAAGTGACTGGACTGGAGTAATAAGATCCTATTTAAAATAACCAAATGTCATGATACAGTCTAAAACATCATAAGGAAAACCTTCAATACAAATTCTACATGATTTGGGTCAATCTAAGTCAAAGTCAACCTTGGGTCAACTTTAGTCAACCAGACTAGTCAAGTAGGTCAAAGTTTGGTCAACTAGCCTATAAGTCAAATTTTAGGTCACTACTAGTCCTAGAGTTAATTTTGGGTGTTATCTTAGGTCCAAGGAAGCCTAAGCCTAACAACCAATGAAATTCAAATAATACTACCTTAACCCACAATTCCCTATGTCTAGTATCCATACTTAGACTAATATCTACTAAAACTCTAGGCTAGGATGTTTCTTAGTAAGTTTTCTAGTTTAAAAATAAGGCAATCTCAATGCTAGATTCTCACTACTCAACCCATGCACCCTCACACTCAACCAATGCACCCTCACACTCAACCAATGCACCCTCACACTTGGGCTTATGCACTTGGCATGCCTACTGCTACTGCAGTTGCCTATTTCCTGAATTCTACATCCCTAAACCTCCATAACAGTTCAACCTATCTAACCAAAACACACATACAAATATACATCTTAATACCAATCTCTACTTTAACTTCAACAAACCATTTAACTACCACTAAACTGATTTGTCATTACCAAAACCTAACTAACAATCAACTAACTTGGTATTAACCCATGTCCTAACTAACAACCAAACTGATCTTGGCATTACTGAATTTAATTCTGAATCAAAGATCAACCTACCAATCTAAATATCAGTTATAGGAATACCTATCTCATGATACTCTATATTGATACATACTCGAATACTCCATGCCAACCCAAATTCAAGCATAGCCCTCTTGATTATGCAAACTACTAGGTATCTCCTAGAAATGGTAATGTAGGCTCTACAGGTTTGGTTTGCACAGCACTTTACATCGAAATATGATGGAACAGGAATAAATACTGAAATGGGGAAAAAACTGGAACCTAATAACCCGATACTCTAACCAAAGCCTAACATGACCTAAAACATTCGAAAATCTAATAATAATCGAAACCAAAGGTTGGTAACTTGTCACGTGTATGAACATGAACTTTAGGTGCAGTTGTGTCCAAGAAAATAGGACACGAAGTGTCCAGGATACGCGTGTATCAAAACTGGAACCCAGTCCTCGTGCACGTGTGTCACGCGACCTAGGGCTCGACACAGAACAAATTACGACACGTGGTCACTCTAACATGTAGCCCACATATAGGGCTACAAGCCCACGTGTCTGCACTGGCCACACGACGCGTATCCAAGTCGCACGACACGCGTATCGGACGCCAAAAACTGGCACACGCGCGACAGGCCAAATCCAGTGCCACGTCGATTTCTCTCTCGACTCTCCACGAAACCTAACCAAATTTGTTGGGCATCACGACAGACATTGCCCCTACCCACAACCCAAATTTTGCGCGTCGAGTCACTGTGTCCAGCGAGAACGGACACGGCAGCAGCAGGACACGCGCACGGTCCTCGTACAGCACGTGCGTGTCCACTTTTGGACACGAAAACATGTCAACTCTTGCACAAACCTAGGGCTTAGGAATCTCTACATCTAGGCCTATCAAATCATGAAATTAGTTTGCAATAATAACAGTATTGAATTCTAAGTGACAAATCATCGAACACATTAAACCCTAATCCGATACGTGTCCGACACGCCTATCAAACAGACACAAAATTTCACCAAACTACATGGGTGGGTCGAGGGTACCTAGATGCATGCTACCATGAAGAAAAATCAAGAAAAACCATAGTGTTTAGGTGTTTACCTATTGAGAGTTGAAATATCATTGAAACTGACTCTTCGATCAATGAGACGACCAGTTTCCACCAAGCAAACACCTCCAACTCCTTGCTAGCAATGCTCCAGCAAGTTCTCCTCCTTCCCACGATCACAACGCACTTTATTTGAGGTGAAACGGAGGTCGGATGAAAAAGTTAGGATTTTGGAGAGCTGGAAACTAGGGTTTTGTAAAAGGGGTGTCAAAACCAATGCAATTGTTTATATAGGGAGTGGGCTTCCTATTTTGGCCGGCCATGCTAGTCCTCCTAGGGTTAGGGTTGGTTCATGGGCCCCTCTTCTCTATCTAAGTTGAGTTTAAGCCCACTAACAGAAAGGCTTAAAAGGCCAATTCATTAAATAGCCTAAAAATGGTCAAATGGCCTTCTAAATTGAACCAAAGCATAATATAAATTCTAATTAGCTAGATGATCATCATATGTCATGGTTAGTCTCTAATATGGATTATCTAAGGTTAAACCAACTGCTAAAACAAACACAAGTCAATTGTATCTAGAAAATCACAAAATAACTAAAATGACTAAAGTACCTTTATTTCAAAAAGTGGGTGCTACAAGTCTACCCTCCTTAAAATAATTTCGTCCTCGAAATTAAAATGATCCTACCCTTCTAGGTTAAAATCCCCAACAATCATGGTCTTAAGAAAACTTATCTAAATCATGCAGTTGGAAAGATATCATACATGATTATAGCAGGTAATCAGTCTGGGGTCTCATCTAGCCACTATAGTCATACTAGATCAAAAGTAGTCATAAGGTATCAAGCATACAAACATTATGGTAGGGTACAGTAATCATCAAGTTAGGATAATATGGGTCAAGAACTCATCTCTACTAGGTCTGGTAGTTGGAACTCTCTCCTGGAGGTAGGCCTCGACTAGGGGCAAGTGTAGTAGGACAGTCTCGTATCTTGTGTGCAGCTGACCCACAAAATAGGCATAATCCTAGTCTCTTCCTACAGTCCTTCCATACGTGCCCAAGCTTCTTACAGAAAGTACAGGTAGGCACCCACTCAACTGGTCTCTGCTGGACAGGAATCTGAACTGGATAGGCTGGTCTAAACTGAAAGCCTGGGTACTCCTGAGGCTCTGGGTATAAACTGCTCCTCGCTCTCTTGGACTAGGCTCCTCCCTCGAATGCATGTAACCCCTTAACAGTTGAAAACTGAGACTCTGCTCTCTCATAAGTTCAGCCTGAAGTCTCTGCACCTCTTGCACATCCTGAAGAAGTATGTAAATATGAGCTCCATCAGGAATGGCATGGGGTACCACTCCGGGAGGAAAAGGAAGGCCCTCAGTCTCCGGCTGAACTGCAGTTCTCTCCTGAAGGATAGGAGATGGAGGGAAATTCTTCGGTGAGGCTACTAACACCTCCTAAGCAATAGAAAGGGAAAGTACAATCTCGGTCTCATCCAGAATTACAGCTGTGCACTGGGGACAAACTCTGGTCATGGGTACCATTCTGGAAAGATAAGGAAAAAAAATAAATCATCAGGCTGTAAGGAAGTCTATCATCCTATACAAATACTGGTGATAATAAAAAAACAACTGAAATTAACCATAAAGCGTTAATATTCTAAAGATGGTCAAAATCGAAAGTTTAAAGCACGACTGTCAATATCACTGAAATCCAAGCACTCTCTCTATATATATATCTATAAGAAATTTTTAGTCTCGATATGATCTAAGTTGATCAATCCAAGATGAATCGAGGTTTGGGCAAGATGGAGAATGAGGTCATTAAAGTCTGGGTACGAGTATCCAAGACTTGAAATCCATGTCACAATTGAATTAATTCAATTGAATAAGGTTCCAAACATTGGATGATAAGGGAATGACCAAGTCGAATGGTCGCGATCAAGGGTTTAGAATTCAACACTATTGAAATCTTAAAGAATACTGTGAGGATATAGAAATAAGTTACTATCCTCCTTTTGATAAGGAAGCTAAACGTGATACCCTGGGTTGACCTATTAAGTACAGTACCTTGTCTTTCTGAAATATGTGAAAGACAAAAGCAAAAAGAGTTCAAAGACGATGCTATTGAGTACAATACGTGGTTCATAGACAACAAAAATAATTCAAGGCGAATTGCCAAACTGTCATAGATGAGACATATGCCCTAGAGTCTCATCCACGTAGAGTAATATATGAAAGCGAACCAAAGTGCACTAGGTTGATCAGACCATCATACACCAGTTCTGATTAGACAATATGTTAGTGGGTCGACCCAATAAAATATGTCATAATCAAGCTCAAAAAAGAGATAAGCTTGCAAAACTAAGGCTAAATTAGCAGCGTAAGGTAGTCAAAATATAAGTAAGGGAGGTAATGATGAAGAAGAAAAATAGTCCAAGATCATTAACTAAGCTGGTCAAGCAACCAAGATAAGGTACAAGGTTAAGCATTTAAGAAACAAGGAGAACACCATCCCATGTCGGGTCGAAAGAATTGAGTCATGGTTGGATCTCGAATTTAAGTCAGAAAGTAATTTAGTATCATGGTAAGGGTTCAAGAGGTGACAACTAATACAAGAATAAAGGAAATCAAGTTGAAGCATGAAATAAATTTAATTAAGAATCCAGTGAAATAATTTAGGGACACAGTTCTAAAGGGAGAATACTGTTAAGGGATGATCAAATACAAATGGTTTGAAAGTTACAATAAAAGATCTAGGTTTGAGGGAAGGTTGAGTAAGTCAAGATTGAGATACAGTCCCATAGTTTGGCAGATGACTAACAACACTAGAGTATATACTACTATCATAGTCATGAGTGATATGTCAATTAGTGTGGAACACTTCTATCTCATTAAGGTTACCTTGGTGGCCTACCATTACATTCCTTTAAAAAGAAATTTCAAAATAACTACCGCAATCTGTATTCACTCTAAGCCATCCAATCTAATCACGACTAACATTTAAATCCTTTTCATAAATCTCATAATAACATTTATCACATTACTACTAACCTTTCCAAAATTTAACATTTCAATCCAACTTTTGAACTCCAGAGTTAATGAATCATGAATCCATAAAATTCTATATCACTTCATAACTTTAAAAACTTCCAATTTGTCTCAAATAATCCTCAGAATAGATACTTAGCTTATCACGGCAATCTAGCATTTACAGCTCAGTATTTTAACACACTTATCAACCATAATTTCTCTTTCTAAGTCATTGAAACATAATCACTACTTCGTAAACCAAAATCTAAATAGATTTTTAAATCTTCAATCAATTGACACGATTCCAAATTTGAGATTTTTTTTTTCTCTTCCAAAACAATCGTTTTCATATCTTCCCAATCTTTTAAACCAAATTTTAATATCATTCCTTCCACTTAAATTTGAAATTAGATAAACATATACATCACAACTTGTACGACTCAATTCAATAGTTCATACTGCCCCCCTTTTTTTATCATTATCAAACCAATCTATATACGTTCAAAGATGTATAATCATAATCCAATAATTCATGAATCACATCAATTCCTGAAATCGATTTATATAGATTCTAACTATTTTCCTCCAGTATCAAAATATAATTTTATAATCCTCTGGTGATTATTACTTAGAATCTCCAAGATAAATTTCTTTGGTAATATCCCAACTTACAAACTACTAATCATTAAATCATCCATTTAGAAAAATTCCCTTATAACTTAATCAAAGTCTCCGTGTATTCCAATTCCTTAATGTAATCCTTCTAGCCATGTATTTGACCAATGAGTATATAGCTGTAGAAGCATGGAAAATATTGCTTTTAGTCCCACATCGGAAAGGAGAAGAAGAAAGGGCTCACTCCATTCTATAAATAGAGCCCCCTTACCTCCTTTAAAAAGGGTACCAACTTCTCTTCCCTCCTTCCAAACTTGGAATCTTCCTATTACGCACCTTCGGGTGCTAAGTAGAAGAAGTCTAGGGCAGCGCGGGCTCATCGGGCTCAGTCAGCTGTCCCAACCTATGACCATCAAGAGCGTCCCGCTAAGCGGGCCACTGATGGAAAGTTGTACAGAGCCGCCCGTGTCCAGCCCCCGGCGGCAAACGGACAGAGTGGTTCTCAAGAGTCTCCCAACAAAGATCGAGGACAAGTGTTTCTATTAGCCCCACATCAGGGAGCAAACATGATACCTACGCACTCGTGTGTTCGGGATACCCGGGCCCACAAAGCGAGTGCACGGGCTGATCGAGACATTCTTCATGCGAGTCATGAGACGTCCTTCATGCGGCTCGGTCATGAGACATTCCTCATGCGGCTCAGTCATGAGACGTCCTTTATGCGGCTCGGTCATGAGACATTCCTTATGTGGCTCGGTCATGAGACGTCCTTCATACGGCTCGGTCATGAGACATTCCTCATGCGGCTCGGTCATGAGACGTCCTTCATGCGGCTCGGTCATAAGACATTCCTCATGCGGCTCGGTCATGAGACGTCCTTCATGCGGCTCGGTCATGAGACATTCTTCATGCGACACAGAACCCATGAAACTTCATGCGGCTAAAAATCAGACGAGCTTCATGCGGCTCAGGAGTCCCATGCGGCTCAAACACATAGGCAACTCGAGTAAAATCCATGCGGCTCAAAGAGAGAGGCCACTTGGCATTCAAAACAGCTATGCCCAACGTCTGGACGCATTTAATGTTCTGACGGCTGACAGCTGACAGATGACAGACCTGACATAAAGTTGTCATAATGACTGACACGAAAAGCTGAATTTTCTTAAGAAATGAAGAAAATCTTCACCAATACGGCGCTGTCTCCCAAGTTTCAAGGCAGGTCCATGCGGCCAGACTAGACGAGTTCATGCGGCCAGTGCAGAGAAATCTATGCGACTCAAACCATGAAGGTCCCCCATGCGGCTCAGCCATAAAGAAACCCATACGGCTCAGCCATGAAGACTCTCGTGCGGCTCGGCCAAGAAGACCCCCATGCGGCTCGGTCATGAATATATTCATGCGGCTCGGCCATGACAACCTTTATGCGGTTCGAGTATAGAGACTATTCCTGCGGCTCGGTCATGAAATCTCTCATGCAGCTCGGTCATGACGACCTTCATGCGGCCCAAATATGAACGCTCCTCATGCAGCTCAACAATGATGACAGGACACATGTCCTAAAGATAATCAAAGTTTGGGTCAGATCCCAATGATTTGGGACACGTGGCAAGAGAATGAATTAAATTGATTCATTTAGATTTACGGACATCAGCAGATCATCATGATGGAGATTTATTGTAATCAACATTTATTATTGATGGGATTTGGCATAATCCACATTAATGGTTCAGATCCTTCATACTCAAGACTAATGGCCCAGATTGATCAATCACCAGGCCGCCGCCACTTTGAGAATGGGTAATCATCCAAACCCTAATGATGCCCCCACTATTATAAATAGCAGGTGCCATTCCTTTGCAATATAGACGCACATACAGAGAGCTCCCCCCTAATAATCAGAGAGAAAATACACACAGAGAGAGAGAAGCCAGAAGAGCAACACGAGGAGAGCCAGAAGAGTGTTTCTTCGTCAACGCCAAGCAGATCTTCCCCGAGCCAAGGCTGCATACCGATCGTCCAAGGAGTAAGGCAGAGCGGCCGTCGCTTTCCCGAGCCTCTATCGTCACCCCCCAGAATCAAAAATAAATAATTGTACTTAGATTGCTGTACCTAAGTTTTCGTCCCTAGGCTTTCTTTGTACAAGCGAGTTTGTATTGTGAGTCTAAGTTCAGTCCTCCCATAAAACTGTTCTGTACTTTTACAATCAATGGCAAATACGATGGCGACTCTGCTGGGGACTAACTTCTCCACGGCTGAGGAGTTGGTGACGCAATCGGATGTAGCCAAGCTTGGCTCCACGCAACAGAAGATGGTCGCCTTGTTCGATCAACAGGCGTTCGAAGAAATGCTCTCCGACAAGAGCGCTGGCATGGTCCAGAAGCGAGCCCGCACAAAGAAGGCCCGCAAGGAGTGGATACCCCAATCCTTTGTTCCTACCGAAGCTCTTCCAGAAATACCCTCTGTTGCTCAAGACGGCGAGAAAGACTCTCCTGCGGCCCCACTTCAGACCATAGACAACTCTGCTGTCCCCAAGTCCGGCAGAAGAAAATACTATGATGTTGGACTTGCAGGGGCAAAGAGGAACTCTATAAGATCCGAGCCGCATAAGGGTATTAGCCGCAGGAAGAAAGTTCATGCGGCCACATCCACCAGCTGCATGGAGAAAACTCATGCGGCCACATCTGTCAGCCGCATAGCTTATGCGGCTACAGTTGCTAACCATATGGATGAAACTCATGCGGCTAAGAAAGTCAATCGCTTACAGAAAACCTATGCGGCCACAATTGCCAACCGTATGCGGCCAGCCTGCACGGTCGTGACTCCTAGCCGCATAAAAACAACTCATCCAATGGCAGAAGACAACCGCATGCAGACAGCCTGCACGGTACCCAATTCTAGCCGCATAGCGACCATTCCATGCTTCTCTCGATCAGTCTTCGACCGTCTCTCATGCGGTCCTGACTCTGATGGTTTTCTGGATGATAAGCCAGACTCTGTGGTGTTTAACTTGGACTCCTCCTATTACGCACCCGCAAGTGCTAAAAGGAGGAAGTCTAGGGCAGCGCGGGCTCACCAAGCCCAGGCAGCTGTCCCAACCTCTAACTATTAGGGCGTCCCGTTGATTATCACACGGGCCTCTGATGGGAAGTTGTATAGAACCGCTCGAGTCCTGCCCCCGGCGGCAAAAGGATAAAGTGGTTCCTCTGACCTGCGGAGGCGATCCTCCATAAATACAAGGAAAGAGAATGAGCCTCGGCGTGCAAAGAGTCCTCGCTTGGACACAATTGCACCCAAATCATCGTCAACTGCTGTTGCAACAACGCGGCAGCAACGGAAGATCGGCCGTCGGTCTTCCAAAGACTACAACATCCGAGCTCAGAAGACGAAGCACCTCCTGTTGTCTCCTGTAATTCCACTCAAAAAGTTCCCGCCGAGGGGAGAGGGAAGAAGACAAGCACCTCCAGTCCCAAAATATCCACCACTACAGTTAAGAAATCGTCATCTAAACGGCTGTCCTCCACCGGAGTATTCCAACACACCCGTTCAAAGACGAAATCTGCTGCAATGGGAAATTCGTCATCTACCTCGCTGGGGGTCGTGAGAACTGGGGGTAGCACTCCTCCGAACATACACAACAATCCGATGTTTCAAGGAGCCGAGCCCGGGGAAACAACTCTCCCATCAGGTACAACAAACGCTGATGTCCCCAAGGACATCCATGGCTCTCAAGACGAAGCAAGCTCTGAGGCTAGGGATACCGTTCCCTCCGAGTCCGAGCCCGAAGAGAACATTCCTACCTACCTCGATGACTTCTCGGTGCATGGGTATGACTCGGAGGGCACATCCTCCGCCGTTCCTTCCATCACTCCTCATGTAAGGACGGTGTTCATGACGGACAGCAACCAAGGTGGTTCCAGCGATCGCCAACGCATCGACACTTTGGAGGCTATACTGCAGGCCTTGGTCAAGTCTGTAAATGAAATCAAAGCTGCTCTTCCAACTCTGCAAGGAGGAACGCCTGGCCAAACGAGTACGGGTCCCGCGGTCAATGCGGACTTGAACTCAGCAGCACCAAACCCGGGCAATAATCCTCCCGAAATAACGGCCCCTACCACGACAGATGAGGCCCGAGAAGTAAGAAGAGAGGTTCAGGAGCTCCGAACCATGTTCCATGCCCGAGAAAACTCTCAAGATCTCAGAATACGGCAACCATATCCTGCTGAATAGACGGTTGTTCCATTCCCACCAAGATATAAGCCGTTCAATATCAACCCGTATGATGGCAAGACCTCAGCAAGTTGGTACATCACTTACTTCGAGGTCACCACCGACCATCTGCCCCATGATGATGCTATCCTCACGCGATTATTCATTGGGGTATTGGAAGGAGTCGCCTTCGACTGGTATCGCAATCTGTCGGATAACTACATCCACTCTTTCGCTGGCTTCAAGCGCCTGTTCTTGGAGAGATTCTACGAAGTAGGACAGGACGTCACCATGTCCACCCTCATGGACGTCGTCCAAGGGAAGAAGGAGCTGACAAGAAACTACATTGAGCGGTTCCGTCAAACCACCATGAAGCTGCCCTCCGGAAATCCAGATTCCTCTTTAATTGAAATTTGCCAAAAGAGACTGCTTTCCAACAATTAGTCTCTGGATGGGCGAAAGTCAATTCAAGGACTGAAAGGCATTTATCATCAGTGCCACAAGTGCCGAAGAACGGTTGAGAAAGGCTCGCCAACTGGGGTTGCACATTTCGGAGGGAGAGAACAAGGGCAAGCGTCCCAGCCCCAACAATGACAATGGGAGTAGCCCCTCCAACAATCGGGACAACAGAGGCAAGCAAGCCATGGTGGCCGATACAGCCCAGAAGCCTGAGTCACAACCAGCAGACAAACAATGGCCTCAAATCACTTATTCTTTCGAAGATGGCCACCTCAAGCCTATCTTGGACATGCTCATACAAGAAGACAGAATTCAGCTTCCTCCACCGAGACGGGAGCCTCGGCCTGCAGATCTAGAGAATCCAAAGTTCTGCCATTACCACCGCTACGTCCACCATGCTACACACGACTGCTATCAACTGAAACGATATATCCAGAACCTCATCGATTCGAACGCTCTGGCCATCGATTTTGAGGAGGTAACTGTAGCAGCCAACATGGTGTCCGTACAATTCGGCAGCTTCCTTCCAACGGAGACTCAAGACGGTGTCATACCCGTCCCTCTGGCGACGATGAAAATCGCTAATCTTCCGCCTGCTCGTGATCAAGCCGCTGGTCTAGTACCCCTCACCACATCACGAGAAGAAATCATGTGGGTCCATCCGGACCTGGTCCACGAGGTGACTCAGTCCATGCCGCCTCCCATTCATATGAAAAGAAGTGGAAAAGTCAGGTCCTGCCGTACCATCTCGGCAGATGTGAAGAAGTCACGGCCGTCGTTACTCGATCTGGAGCACAATCCCAACCTGTGGCTGAGAACTCAACTGATGATCATCCTCCAGCAACCACTGACGCTCCAGGGCCCCCTCAGCCTCCAACGATCGACAAGCCTAGGCCGAAGGAGACTCGCTTCGACAAATCCCTCCGAAAAGAGACACCTCAGGGGCTGGAGAGGACCTACAACTTCGATATACTAGCACAATTGGCCAATACACCGGCCAAATTGTCCTTATACGAACTCCTGAGGCTCTCGAAGGATGTCTGCGCAGCCTTGAGCGATGCACTCCAAAATGCCGACGTATACTTGGCTCAAGTCAACCTCACGGGAGAAAATCAACCTGCAGATCTCCAAGACAGTGCGTGTACGGAAGCGATGCCCAATATCGTCTTTTTTCCGTAGGACATGCTCATCAAAACCAACCTGCACGATCGCCCGTTATACTACACCGGATACATCAGCGACGTGAAAGTGGACCGGATGCACATTGATCCTGGGTCGTCCATAAGCATTATTCCGAAGGGTCTGCTACATCATCTTCGCATTCCGATGCATCGCCTGACGCCTACAAGTACCGCCATTAGCGATTTTAATTCGGACAGGAGCTATCCAATTGGGAAGATTCGCCTGAAGTGTCAGATTGGCGATCTCCAATCAGAAGTCACCTGCTACGTCATAGATGCTGACACTTCTTATAACATCCTTTTGGGGCGCCTATGGATACACGATTATATGATCGTGCCTTCCATGCTGCACCAGTGCTTCAAGTATGTTGACAAACACGGCTTCGTGAGGACAGAATTTGCTGATATCGATCCCTTCAAAGGAGTCGAATCTTACTACTCAGACTCCTGCCTGTACGAAAAATCAAAGAGACACCTTGGTCAAGAAGATATAGGAGCTCGTAGCATGACAGCCACGGGATCAGAAGAACCTCTGACGATCCATCTCCAAGCTCGCAAACCTGGCAAGTCTGCACCCCTTACCGCCACTCTGCGTAAGGACGCAATCAGCCTCTCAGCACAAGAAGAGCAGACGATAATCCGGCTGCCAAGGTCTGGCCAAGTAGCAAGACCCACCACAGAGCCACTGACAATTAGACTGCCAAGAGTCGGCCTGCCACAAATAGAGAAGCTCAATCCCTCCGACAAGCCAATAACGATATGCCTTCCCAAGAAGGGTCGTCACCCCGATGCAGGGCCTGGAATTTCTAGCGAATCAACCACTCCCCACCCGGCATTGAGCACCAAACTGGGGGTCGCTAGTCTGCCAGTAACTCCACGTTCTGCTCCACCCATGGAGCCCCTGATAATCAAGTTGCCCAAGTCATCCTCTCAGTCTGCATTTACACAGGGGGTGGCCGAAGAAGAGTCGGAGCTGGCCAAGTATGAGGCTGCTCACACTGAGACTTGCTCATGTTGCCCATCAACGACAAGTTCCTGAAGAAATATTATGTCGGAACGGCATTCCAGGTCATCGAGTCATGTACCCGCTGGTGCCACTAAACTCGCATCTTCAACACATTCCAGATTATCGAGTTATGTACCCGCTGGTGCCGCTGAACTCGCATCTTCAACATTTTCCAAATCATCGAGTCATGTATCCGCTGGTGCCGCTGAACTCACATCCACAAACATTTTCCAGATCATCGAGTCACGTACCCGCTGGTGCCGCTGAACTCACACTTTCACAATACTCCAAATTATCGAGTCATGTACCCGCTGGTACCTCTGAACTCACATCCCGGTCACTCTTTCAGATAGTAAGTCATGTATAATCATACCTCTGAACTTTCTTTCTATAAGAGATCCTCCCTCATGATCCACTTCCTGCACTCCCAGTGCACAAAAAGGGTAACGGGTCCACAAACTTCCAAAATGACCATGTCGATGCAACCTCTGAGTCGTTTCACTTCCGCCAAAAACAAATCACCCCCAACATAAAACTTCTATGTCCTTATTACCTCTGAGTCGTTTTATGTACCCCCTCTTCATTGAGCCCACTCCTGCCATGTCCTCATTACCTCTGCGTGGGAAGGCTCCGTAGAAGAAACCTTCATACTTGCCATGTCCTCATTACCTCTGAGTAAGTACGTCGGTTCCCTTTCAACCTATTATCTGTACCCACAACCGGAGTACAACAAGGATAATAGGTCCACAAATGTCCTCTGTTGACCACAAATGTCCTCTGTTGACCACAAAAGTCCTCTGTTGACCACAAATATCCTCCATGAATCCATACTTGCCATGTCCTCACTACCTCTGAGTAAGTATGATGGTCCTCCCTCGACTTAATATCTGTACCCACGATCTGAGTACGCCCAAAGATAATAGGCCCACAAACGTCTTCCGATGACCACAAATGTCTTCAATCGACCACAGATGCTGTACTGGGTCTCTAGTACACGCCCATCCCTTTCCTATCATGCCTAGGAGCCCAGTTGCTCCCTGGCATTCTCTCGAATACCAAAAACTTCTATAGCTGTCTTATCGCGAAGTTGTTCTAGGTATTCCTCTTCGAAACTTGTTACTCGTACCTAAAACTAAAGTACGCCCAGAGTAACAGGTCCACAAATAATCCCCCAACAGGTCCAATTCCACAAACACCACAAGTACAAGAAAGAGAAGATGAGTTGAAACATGCTCATTTATTCAAAATTTAAAGTACTACATCATTTGGTATCACATCCCTTGACAAAAAGAAAAGAAAAACAGTGAAAGAAAACAGAAAACTGATCACTGCTCCATGGCAATCTTTTGCCCGATACCAAGAACCTCCATATCCGCCTTACCGCGGAGTTGTTCTAGGTATCCCTATCAAACTTATTATCCGTACCTAAAACCAAGGTATGCCAAGGATAATGGGCCCACAAATATCCTCTGCTGACCACAAATGCCGTACTAGGTCCCTTAGTACATCCACATCTTTCTTCATCATCACATGTTTTCGGAGCCCAGCTGTTCCATAGCATTCTTTCACCCAATGCATAGAACTTCCACGTTGATAGCACCTCTGAGTTGTTCTATGTATCCTCATTCGAGTTCACTCCTACCATGTCCATGTCACCTCTGAGTAGGAAAGCTCTACCATCAACCTTATATTTACCACGTCCGTACTACCTCTGAGTAAATATGATGGTTCCCTCTCTCAACTTATTATCCGTACCTAAAACCAAGGTACACCAAGGATGATAAGTCTACATAAAATCTCCAGCGGAAGTGCCCAAACCAATCACGTCCATGCTACCTCTGATTGGATTGCCACACCTAAACAAATCTACTTTCCATGCTTCTTATTCAAAGTGTTCTAAATTTGCAATTTGGAAACTTTGAAGGGGGTCCTGTAGAAGCATGGAAAATATTGCTTTTAGTCCCACATTGGAAAGGAGAAGAAGAAAGGGCTCACTTCATTCTATAAATAGAGCCCCCTTACCTCCTTTAAAAAGGGCACCAACTTCTCTTCCCTCCTTCCAAACTTGGACTCTTTCTATTACGCACCTTCGGGTGCTAAGTAGAAGAAGTCTAGGGCTGCGCGGGCTCATCGCGCTCAGTCAGCTGTCCCAACCTCTGACCATCAAGAGCGTCCCGCTAAGCGGGCCTCTGATAGAAAGTTGTACAGAGCCGCCCGTGTCCAGCCCCCGGCGGCAAACGGACAGAGTGGTTCTCAAGAGTCTCCCAACAAAGATCGAGGGCAAGTGTTTCTATTAGCCCCACATCAGGGAGCAAACATGATACCTACGCACTCGTGCGTTCGGGATACCCGGGCCCACAAAGTGAGTGCACGGGCTGATCGAAACATTCCTCATGCGAGTCATGAGACGTCCTTCATGCGGCTCGGTCATGAGACATTCCTCATGCGGCTCAGTCATGAGACGTCCTTCATGCGGCTCGGTCATGAGACATTCCTTATGCGGCTCGGTCATGAGACGTCCTTCATGCGGCTCGGTCATGAGACATTCCTCATGCGGCTCGGTCATGAGACGTCCTTCATGCGGCTCGGTCATGAGACATTCCTCATGCGGCTCGGTCATGAGACGTCCTTCATGCGGCTCGGTCATGAGACATTCTTCATGCGGCACAGAACCGATGAAACTTTATGCGGCTCAAAATCAGACGAGCTTCATGCGGCTCAGGAGTCCCATGCGGCTCAAACACATAGGCAACTCGAGTAAACTCCATGCGGCTCAAAGAGAGAGGCCACTTGGCATTCAAAACAGCTGTGCCCAACGTCTGGACGCATTTAATGCTTTGACGGCTGACAGCTGACAGATGACAGACCTGACATAAAGTTGTCATAATGACTGACACGAAAAGCAGAATTTTCTTAGGAAATGAAGAAAATCTTCACCAATACGGCACTGTCTACCAAGTTTCGAGGCAGGTCTATGCGGCCAGACTAGACGAGTTCATGCGACCAGTGCAGAGAAATCTATGCGGCTCAAACCATGAAGGTCCCCATGCGGCTCAGCCATGAAGAAACCTATGCGGCTCGGCCATGAAGACTCTCGTGCGGTTCGGCCATAAAGACCCCCATGCGGCTCGGTCATGAACATATTCATGCGGCTCGGTCATGACAACCTTCATGCGGTTCGAGTATAGAGACTATTCCTGCGGCTCGATCATGAAATCTTTCATGCGGCTCGGTCATGACGACCTTCATGCGGCCCAAATATGAACGCTCCTCATGCGGCCCAACAATGATGACAGGACACGTGTCCTAAAGATAATCAAAGTTTGGGTCAGATCCCAATGATTTGGGACACGTGGCAAGAGAATGAATTAAATTGATTCGTTTAGATTTGCGGACATCAGCAGATCATCATGATGGAGATTTATTGCAATCAACATTTATTATTGATGGGATTTGGCATAATCCACATTAATGGTCCAGATCCTTCACACTCAAGACTAATGGCCCAGATTGATCAATCACCAGGCCGCCGCCACTTTGAGAATGGGTAATCATCCAAACCCTAATGATGCCCCCACTATTATAAATAGCAGGGTACCATTCCCTTGCAATATAGACACACATAAAGAGAGCTCCCCCCTAATAATCAGAGAGAAAATACACAGAGAGAGAGAAGCCAGAAGAGCAACATGAGGAGAGCCAGAAGAGTATTTCTTCGTCAACGCCAAGCAGATCTTCCCCGAGCCAAGGCTGCATACCGATCGTCCAAGGAGTAAGGCAGAACGGCCGTCGCTTTCCTGAGCCTCTATTGTCACTCCCCATAATCAAAAATAAATAATTGTACTTAGACTGCTGTACCTAGGTTTTCGTGCTTAGGCTTTCTTTGTACAAGCGAGTTTGTAACGTGAAGTAAAAGTCCAGTCCTCCGATAATTGTTCTTCTCTTTTATATTTTATGGCAAACAATAGCAGTGTAGCCATCTTCCTAACCATTATTAAGCACAATAAAGTAAGGGTATTGGTGAAAAGAGTTCAAACAAGATGCAAGAATTAAGGGAGGAAGGTGGACTAAAATAAGGGAAAGGGAATTTAAATCGAAGCTCAAATGAGATTCTCAAGGGTCGTTCTAGGAATCTCTCAGGAAATTCAAATAGTGATTGAGTATCCTCTCATTCTAACACCTTACTTTCTATACTCTATAGTAGGCTCGTAGTAATACAATTAAATTTCCGTACTACCACGACATCGCACTAATGTGAATGTGGTCCTGCATGGACCGAAGAGATGATATCGTGTCTCCTTAACTATCTTGAGGACAGATCAACAAGGAATCAATTACTGAAAAAGAAGCAAAATCATCAAAGGAGGACAGTTGTTTTCAAAAGAAGACAATTAACAGCAAGAACCTGATAAGAATTTTCCTAATGTGATTGAGTACCTTAACTTATATCTTACATCCTACTGCAGGCTGTAATGATACTCTAGTTCGAGTACTACTACGAATCACACTAGTTGTGATTGGGACTGACCTGCATGGACCACCACTAAAAATGTGTCACGACCCACACCCAGTGTAAGGGCATGAGAAGTAACGAACGCCCAGCCTACGCCGCAGTGTCGACGGTAGAACGCTGTCCTGAGTCACCATATCTCACACTATCTAAATAAGCTATGAATAGAGAGTAAAGTAATACGTAACTCAATCATAATACTTAGATGGAATAGAAGAAGAATCTCAAGAGAGTCACAATAAAAGTCTAGGAGTAAACCACCAGAAATAACCTAAAGTACAACTCATAAAGTCTCAAACAGAAAATACAAAATAAAGTACTAAGTCTCAGCTAGACTATGGGCAAGTCCTCAGCAACTGTGGGATCCTCCTGTGGGTCCACGTCGCCAGTGTCATCTAAGCCAATGCCATAATAAGTAGGACAGTACTCCTCATCATCACCTGTAAAATTTTCAATATGCCCAGTCAGGACGGAACGAGCACATATCTCTCACAACAGTTCATATCAGGAATGGACATATAAAGCAAGCTATAGAAAACTATACATGAATCGCTATAAAGGAAATCAACAAGAGAGAGAAACTATAAAATGAGATATAATATGATAATAGAGAAATATAACCTTCTATGTGAATCAGAGCATGAATTGGTTATGTAAACAGCTTGGGTTGCACATGGCTACAGCTAAGGAATGCACATGGATACAACTACTGGGGATAATAATCACATAACCAACTACACTCTCCCTGCCCCAATCAATACACAAGGATCAATGCATGTTATGTTATTGCACATGAATAACAACTACTGTATACATGGAGCTCATATGGTCATGAGTGTACATGAATAACATATGAGTGCACATGGATAAATATGAATACATGGAGTACATGATGGCCATGATAAAGTACATAAACATGAGATACTCGATGTATCCGAGAGGATAACATCGCATAAAAAGATCCAGAGGGTACTAATCCGTGTGAACATCGTGTCAGCATCAAGTATACTAGTCTATAACAAGAGTACATATCCAAAGAAGCATGAAAAGATCAGAGAATGTACTCGCCTGGCAATCCGAACTGCTGATGATGAAAAGTGACTGGACTGGAGTAATAAGATCCTATTTAAAACAACCACATGTTATGATACAGTCTAAAACATCATAAGGAAAACCTTCAATGCAAATTCTATATGATTTGGGTCAATCTAAGTCAAAGTCAACCTTGGGTCAACTTTGGCCAACAAGACTAGTCAACTAGGTCAAAGTTTGGTCAACTAGCCTATAAGTCAAATTTTAGGTCACTACTAGTCCTAGAGTTGATTTTGGGTGTTATCTTAAGTCCAAGGAAGCATAAGCCTAACAACCAATGAAATTCAAATAATACTACCTTAACCCACAATTCCCTATGTCTAGTATCCATACTTAGACTAATATCTACTAAAACTCTAGGCTAGGATGTTTCTTAGTAAGTTTTCTAGTTTAAAAATAAGGCAATCTCAATGCTAGATTCTCACTACTCAACCCATGCACCCTCACACTCAACCAATGTACCCTCACACTCGGGCTTATGCACTTGGCATGCCTACTGCTACTGCAGTTGCCTATTTTCTGAATTCTACATCATTAAACCTCCATAACAGTTCAGCCTATCTAACCAAAACACACATACAAATATACATCTTAATACCAATCTCTAGTTTAACTTCAACAAAACATTTAACTACCACTAAACTGATTTGTCATTACCAAAACCTAACTAACAATCAACTAACTTGGTATTAACCCATGTCCAAACTAACAACCAAACTGATCTTGGCATTACTGAATTTAATTCTGAATCAAGGATCAACCTACCAATCTAAATATCAGTTATAGGAATACCTATCTCATGATACTCTATATTGATACATACTCGAATGCTCCATGCCAACCCAAATTCGAGCACAGCCCTCTAGATTATGCAAACTACTAGGTATCTTCTAGACATCATAATATAGGCTCTACAGGTTTGGTTTGCACAGCACTTTACATCGAAATATGATGGAACAGGAATAAATACTGAAGCAGGGAAAAAACTGGAACCTAATAACCCGATACTCTAACCAAAGCCTAACATGACCTAAAACATTTGAAAATCTAATAATAATCGAAACCAAAGTTTGGTAACGTGTCACGTGTATGAACATGAACTTCAGGGGCAGTTGTGTCCAAGAAAATAGGACACAAAGTGTCCAGGATACGCGCGTATCAAAACTGGAACCCAGTCCTCGTGCACGCGTGTCACGCGACCTAGGGCTCGACATAGAACAAATTATGACACGTGGTCACTCTAACATGTAGCCCACATATAGGGCTACAAGCCCACGTGTCTGCACTGGCCATACGATGCGTGTCCGAGTCGTACGACACGCGTATCGGACGCCAAAAACTGGCGCACGCGCGACAGGCCAAATCCAGTGCCACGTCGATTTCTCTCTCGACTCTCCACGAAACCTAACAAAATTTGTTGGGCATCACGACAGACATTGCCCCTACCCACAACCCAAATTTCGTGCGTCGAGTCACTGTGTCCAGCGAGAACGGATACGGCAGCAGCAGGACACGCGCACGGTCCTCGTGCAGCGCGTGCGTGTCCACTTTTGGACACGGATACGTGTCAACTCTTACACAAACCTAGGTCTTAGGAATTCCTACATTTAGGCCTATCAAATCACAAAATTAGTTTGCGATAATAACAGTATTGAATTCTAAGTGACAAATCATCGAACACATTAAACCATAATTCGATACGTGTCCGACATGCCTATCAAACAGACACGAAATTTCACCAAACTATATGGGTGGGTCAAGGGTACCTAGATGCATGCTACCATGAAGAAAAATCAGGAAAAACCATAGTGTTTAGGTGTTTACCTATTGAGAGTTGAAATATCAATGAAACTGACTCCTCGATCAATGAGACGACCAGTTTCCACCGAGCAAACGCCTCCAACTCCTTGATAGAAATGCTCCAGCAAGTTCTACTCCTTCCCACGATCACAATGCACTTTGTTTGAGGTGAAACGGAGGTCGGATGAAAAAGTTAGGATTTTGGAGAGCTGGAAACTAGTGTTTTGTAAAAGAGGTGTCAAAACCAATACAATTGTTTATATAGGGAGGGGCTTCCTATTTTGGCCGGCCATGCTAGTCCTCCTATGGTTAGGGTTGGTTCATGGGCCCCTCTTCTCTATCTAAGTTGAGTTTAAGCCCACTAACAGAAAGGCTTAAAAGGCCAATTCATTAAATAGCCTAAAAATGGTCAAATGGCCTTCTAAATTGAACGAAAGCATAATATAAATTCTAATTAGCTAGATGATCATCATATATCATGGTTAGTCTCTAATATGGATTATCTAAGGTTAAACCAACTGCTAAAACAAACACAAGTCAATTGTATCTAGAAAATCACAAAATGACTAAAATGACTAAAGTACCCTTATTTCAAAAAGTGGGTGCTACACTACGGCACTGGACGGCGATTACCCTTACAATCGTCAGTCCCGGCTGGGAAACCACGAGACTACTACAACAAAACCAGATGTGGGCTAGGTTATGTTACACCGTCTACAACCCCTGAAAGCTTAGATGAGGAATACGATTGGCACTCACACTCAACCGGATCACCCACTTCCGATTCAGATGTCAACATCGGGGACATGCTCAGGCAAGTCTGGTCCGTCAATATGGCATTTGCCGATGCCTACGAAGAAGATGAAGACATTCCCGAACTTCTGGAGTTAGAGCCATGGGCACAACAACTAGATGTGCAGTGGGAGAAGCGGTTCGAACAAAAAGAGCCTCCCACCGAGGATGAGGTTGTACAAGTCGATCTCGGTGATGAATCCTCTCCAAAGCCCATCTTCGTCAGCAAAAATCTGACAGACGAGGAGCGAGAATCACTACTATAACTCGTCAGAGAATACATCGACGTGTTCGCCTGGAGCTACGAAGATATGCCAGGACTGAACCCCGAGGTTGCACTTCACAAGCTCAACATCCGTCCGGATGCAAAATCGATCAAACAACAACAACGACGGTTCCGCCCCGACGTCATGAATGCCATTGAAGCTGAGGTCAACAAACTGATAGCCAGCGGCTTCATCCGTGAGGAACAACATCCAGACTGGGTCACCAACATAGTACCAGCCCTCAAAAAAGTGGAAAGATTCGAATCTGCATCGACTTTCGCAATCTGAATGAGGCATGTCCTAAGGATGAGTTCCCCATCCCGATCACAGACATCATGATTGACAACACCTACGAATTTGAGCGTATGTCGTTCATGGATGGTTTCTTATGGTACAACTAAATCAAGATGTTCCCTGATGACGAAAAACATACATCATTCCGAACACCAATTGGCACGTACTGCTACACAGTTATGCCTTTCTGTTTAAAGAACGTTGGTGCCACTTATCAAAGAGCTATGAGCATCATCTTTAGAGACCACCTGCGTAAGACAGTGGAATGCCATGTTGACGACATCGTCGTCAAAAGCCGCTCTAAGGTAGATCATCTGCATGATCTGAGGACAGTGTTCGACCTGATGCGAGCGCACAATTTGAAAATGAATCCCACAAAATCCTTCTTGGGTATATCCAGCGGGAAGTTCTTGGGCTTCATCATTACCTCCCAGGGTATCCACGTAGACCCTGAGAAGACGAAGGTAATCATGGAGATGGGTCCTCCGAGAAATCTTCGCGAACTCCGAGGCCTTCAAAGGAGGCTAGCCTACATCAGGAGGTTTATCTCCAATCTCTTCGGACGATGTCAGCCATTCACCCACCTCATGAAGAAGGGCATTTCATTCGTATGGGATGAAGAATGCCAGCGCACCTTCGACAGCATCAAAGAATATCTGACGAACCCTCCAGTCCTGGTAGCCCCGGTTGCTGGAAGACCATTCCTGCTCTATGTGCGAGCAATGGAGCATTCTCTCGGTGCTTTACTATCGCAAAACAATGATGCTAGCCATGAGCAGGCTATATATTACCTCTGCCGAATGATGATGGGGCCAGAACATCGATACACTGTCGTAGAGAAAGAGTGCCTTGCTCTAGTGTTCGCCATTCAGAAGATGCGACACTACGTCACAGGACAAACCATCCATGTCATATCAAGAGTCAACCCCCTCAGGGTCCTCATGACTAAGTCGGGTGCACTCAGCTCTCGTCTCGCTACCTGGGCGATACTACTGTCCCCTACCATATGATCTTCGTCCCACAGAAGGCTGTTAAAGGTCAAGCTCTGGCAGACTTTTTAGCAGCTCATCCAGGTTCGGAGTCAACCAGAATAGACGAAGAGATTCCAGATGAGGTCGCTAATTCAAATGTGGCCTCTCATGATGCCATATGGCGAATGTTCTTCGACGGCGCTTCTAGAACAGGGCCCAAGGGCAACATCGTCGCTGGAGTCGGAGTAGTGCTGATTTCTCCTACCGGGCTGGTGATCAATCGAGCTTATTCCCTCACGGAGCCCTGTTCAAACAATGTGGTCGAGTACAATGCTTTGGTCATTGGCCTCCGCCTTGTAAAAGAGTTGGGGTAGAGTACCTTGAAGCATACGGTCATTCGCAGCTAATCGTCAATCAGATCCGGGGCTCATACGAAGTTCGTCATGAAGACATGATCCCCTATCACCAAATAGCGATTAATATCATCTCGTCCTTGGAAGGGTTCTTCATAGAACACATTCCCAGGCTCCAGAACATTGAAGCCGATGCCCTAGCAGGCCTTGCCGCTTCCTTAGCAGTTCCGAATCATGCTCATCATCTGGTTGACATCATAGGCCGTGAGTTGGTCTGTCCCAGGAATAATGTTCAATATGTTGAGAGTTACTCCGCGTTGACATTCGACGATGCACCAGACTAGAGACAACCATTCATTGACTTCGTAGTCTACGACATCCTGCCAGAGAATTCGAAGGAAGCCACTTCTATCAGAAAACGTTCCCTCAGATTCTTCTACGATACAGAGACGAAAATGCTATATCGGCGATCATACGATAGATTACTGCTTCGATGTCTGTCAAATACAGAAGCCAAAGAAGCCGTACGTAAAACTCACGATGGCATCTGTGGGGCACATCAGCCTGGCCCGAAACTACAGTATCGCCTTCGTCGAATGGGCTACTACTGGCCCACGATGGTTGCGGATGCAATAGACTATGTACGAAAATACAAAGCCTGTCAAGTCCACACAGATTTCATCCACCAGCCATCCGAGTTCTACATTCGACAGTGGCATCCTGGCCATTCGAAGCATGGGGAATGGACATCATTCGTCCAATCACTCCACCTTCATCCCGAGGACACCGCTTCATACTCACAATCACAGATTACTTCTCCAAATGGGCGGAGGCTGTTACGCTGGCAGAAGTGAAGGCTTCAAACGTGATCAGCTTCCTCAAGCATCATGTCATCTATCACTTTGGACTACCATGAAGGATCATCCACGATAATGGTCCGCAGTTCGCAAGCCACGCTTTCTATTGGTTTTGCGACAAACACCGAATCCAAAATATTGTTTCAACACCATACAACCCGGCGGCTAATGGTCTAGCTGAAGCATTCAACAAAACAATCATCAAGCTTCTCAAGAAGTTCGTGTCATCAAACAAACACGACTGGAATGAAAAGCTCGGCGAATGCTTATAGGCGTACCGTAAAACAGTACGGACTGCCACCGGGAACACACCATTCTCTCTGGTATATAGGAGTGAGGCAGTTCTCCCACTGGAGACTTAAATCCCCTTGCTCCGCGTCGCTCTCACCTATCGGTTGACAACGGATGATAATCACCATCGGTGACTGCAAGAGTTGGAGGACTTAGATGAGAAGTGCCTGTTAGCTCAACAGCGAATCGAGCTGTACCAAGCACGTATCTCCGGAGCCTTCAACAAAAAGGTTAAAATTAGAATATTCCAAGTGGGCGATCTCGTTCTGGCAGTTCGAAGGTCGATCGTTATGACTCACAAAACTGCCGGCAAGTTCCAGCCAAAGTGGGAAGGCCCGTTCATCATCGATGTTGTATTCTCCAATGGAGCTTACCGCCTCGCAAAACAAAATGGAGACTTGCTCGTGTTGCCCATCAACGGCAAGTTCCTAAAGAAGTATTACGTCTGAAACGACATCTGCCAGGGTGTTGAGTTATGTACCCTATGGTACTGCTGAATTCACATCCTGACCACAAATTTCCAAGATGATGAGTTATGTGCCCTGTGGTACCACTGAACTCATATTCCGACTACAAATTCTCCAAATTGTCGAGTTACGTACCCCTTGGTACCGCTGAACTCACATTCCAAATTCAAATATCCCTGGTTGATGGGTTATGTATCCCCTGGTACCGCTGAACTCACATCCCGACTACAAATCCTCCAGATTGTCGAGTTACATACCCGCAGGTACCACTGAACTTACATTCTGATCCCAAATCTCCAGATTGTTGAGTTATGTATCTGCAGGCACCGCTGAACTTAAACTCTGGTCACTACAGATAAATCTATATCGCATTATTTTAGGTAGTAAGTCATGTATGATTATACCTCTAAACTTTCTTCCTAAAGGAGCTCCCTCCTTGTAATCCAATACCCGCACTTCTAGTGCACAAAAAAGGGTAACAGATCCACAAATTCTCCAAAATAACCATGTCGATGTTACCTCTGAGTTGTTTCCCTTCCATCAAAAACAAACCGCCCCTCACATAAGAACTTTCACGTCCTCATTACCTCTGAGTTGTTCTATGTCCCCTTCATGGAGCCCACTCCTGCCATGTCCTCATTACCTCTGAGTGGGAAGGCTCCATCGAAGAAACCCTCATATTTACCATGTCCTCATTACCTCTGAGTAAGTATGTTGGTTCTCTCTCGACTTATTATCCGTACCAAAAAAAAAAACCTCCAGGTACGCCAAGGATAATAGGCCCACAAATGTCCTCTGTTGACCACAAATGTCCTCAGTTGACCACAAATGTTCTCAGGTGACCACAAATGTCCTCTGTTGACCACAAATTCCTCATTATGCCCCGGGAGCCCAGCTGCTCCATGGCATTCTTTCTTCCGATATCGAGAACTTCTATGGCCACCTCGCTATGGAATTTTCTAAGTATCCCCATCAAACTTGTAATCCGTACCTGAAACCAAGGTATGCCAGGGGTAGCAAGTCCATAAACAGTCCCCCAGTGGGGCGAATACCACAACACCACAAACGCAATAAGCAATACAAATAAAGGGTAGAATAAAGTATACTCTTTTATTTGAAAGTTAAAAGTACTACATGTTTTGGGGATCATGTCCCCCTCAAGAAAGGAAAGGAACGAAAACGAAAGAAGGAAAAAAGCCGACTATGGTTCGGCGATACAGAATTCCATGAGACGATCCCTCAGCAAGACAGTCGACCGCTCGAACCCTTGTCTGGCCCAACGCTCGGCCTCCTGAGCCAGCCGTTCTACGTCTTTTAGGTGCGCATGTGCCCGCCAGCCATCCTCGAGCTTCTTCAAAGCACGCTCCAGACCAGCAGAAGCTCGGGAGACCTTTTCGGCCTCATGGACGATCAGCTCTTTATCTGCATGGGAAGCTTCAAGCTCAGACTCCAAGAAGGCAAGCTTCCTCTGGAGTTCAAGGATCTGCTCCCTTGTATCAGTTATTTCGTGAGAGACGGCCACTTCCCGAGCTATGCAATCCTTGCTCCTGTGGCTCAGCTGATCATACAGAAGAGATAGGTCGCCGAGGTCCTTCATTATAGCCGACTTGGACTTATCTCGTGTAGCCCTTACCTTCTCTAGGACAGTGGTAAGGAAGCCCCGCTCCTGAACTATTACTGCAGATAGATCAGCTTGCCTCATCACTTGAAACTGGGCCACGAGCTGATCAGCCTCTAATTATTTGGGTTCCAGAAGCGCAGCTATCCCTGCCCCACCTGGGAGGGCTTTAAGAATATCAATTTGGCCTCGGGCACATTGTCGGGCCAAAGCGAAGGGGGTCCCCCGCTCCACAAGCAAGGCAGAGAGGTCGACCCCCGAAGCTATATGAGCAGAGGAGGACGTAAGGACTATTGCTCCCTGCCTCGGCCGTGCCGCCATCTGATCTCCCGAGCTCGATCCAGCGGGAGGCCGCTCAATATAAGTCGGAAGAAGGGGGGCACATTCCTTCCTACCAGATTCCCGCTAGTAGAGCCTTCCCCGACAATATCCGCCATTGGCAGGGAAGAGGCAGGACCTGTATGTCCAGAATAACCATCAATCAACGTAACCCGAAGGATGTGATGATAGACCAAATGGGCCTCCTCACTAGTCAAAATTTGGCTTATCTTACCAGGGGAGGGTTGTGGAGGCTGAGGTTCGCTCACAACCGCCATAGTCCAGTAACCCCAGGCCGAATTCAGCTGGCTCTTCTACCCCAGCCGCCTAGGAAGGAGATACGACTGGATCAGCGTCACCTTGATGAAGTTCAGCAGTTTCTGGGACAGGTTCATCGGAGCCCCCGTCGTCTTGGGTCGAAACCTCAGCAACGTAAGATCCCTCAGCCGCCGCCGAGAGAGCCCCGACAGAAATAATCCCGGCACACATGTCATTGATCAAGGTGTTCAGGGCCGAGTTGACTTCAGAAATAGTTGCCGATTCTCGGGATTCCTCTTCTTCTGACGCCTACAAGAGGAAAAGAAAATAATTAAGATTAAAATTCAGGAGAAAAGAAGAACTGAATAAAGATGGTAGTAACTCCATTTACCTCCGAAGCGGGGTCGACGTCCTCGCTTCTCTCTTTTATAGTTAGCTTACGACGTATGATCGCAGCCCGTTTTCGGGAGTAAAGAATACCGCCAACAAGGGAGATTTGCCTGCTATATTTCTGTACAGGACCAGGTGCAACAGGTGGCTGATCCGCCACCATCTCATCTGACATAACAGGCGGCTGATCCGCCCCAACATCTTCTACCGGAGGGAAAGAGTTATCTGCATCGTGTTCGTCATTCTTTTTGTCTGCAGTTGTGGACTCCGAGTCAGGCACAGGAACCGCATTCGCCCTCCTCTTCCTCGTCTTAGACCCCTTGGGCTTTTCTGCCAAGCCAGTACCCACGATGAAGCTGGTACTCAGGTCAAAATTAACGGGAGGCTTGCTCGCCGAAACATGGTATAAGGCCGCCATATACAAAATCTCTCCTGACGCCTCACCATCAGGGACTGAAAAGGTGGTTCGGGTATGAACCGTGTCGTAATAATGCCATGCCCTGATACCATCCAGGACGCTACCTTCAAAGCCCAGGCAAGAGCTGGGACTGTCAAAGAATAGTTGGCTATACCCGAACTGGCGGAAAAACTTGCTGGGCAAGTAGGGCTCCAGGTAGACGTTGTTGCGGTTACGATATACTAGGTGAGCTGGACGGATATTACGCAGCCAAAGGAGTATTTTCTCGGGCAAGAGGAGAGGAGGATCGGTACCATCAACATGAACGTCCCTCACTTCTTCAGCAGTAAAACGAGGTACAGACACAAAAAAGTCGTATCCGTCCCCTCTCGCCAGCGCTCTCCGACAGGCTGGTATGGTGTTGTACTCCCAGGGCTGATGGTAGAATTGGAAAATGAAAGCATCATCAGCTGTAACGCCATCGTCTGCTCCAGGCCTCATCAAAAACCAGTTGTGCATTAACAGCCACCCCATCAGATAATGATATGGCAGCTCTATGCGCTCAAAATCCATCGCCGGGTCACGGGCGATAACCTTGGAAGAAAAGGCGCGAAGGCCATGGTGTATGCTGCACACCATGACCGGAAGAAGAGCTAGCTTGGCCCCAAAGACCAGCTTTACGGCAGGGAGGATAAAATGGTGACTGATTCTCTCAATGGAACCTGCCCCTCCGGAGACTACGCAGTTCCATAGCCACACCATCAGGAATCCCGCCAAAAGCCCCTTCTCCGACAGTCGCTGAGTACCATGATAAAAATAACTAAAGGAGTCGGTCTTACTCCCAAAGGTATCGCCCGGGGACCTCGATCTCTTGGTAGTTGACACCAAGTATTGTACCTCCTCATAAGTTTGAGGATCTCGGGAAGAAACCCGGCCTAAGGCGCCTAGTGTGAAAAGGTATGAGACCCAGGTGGTGGTGTGAGGAATGCTCCCTTCCGAGCTACCATCCTTCTTGATAGCCGTCTGATGACAAGTACTGTGGTGACATAACAATTTCCGATACACGACAACAAAGCCCGGGAACTGCCGATCCAAATCCTCGAGCTCTTCGCTCGTAGGGGTGTACACTTCAAAGACTTCTTTCCTCCAGGGTAGCTTGGAGATAACGTACATCTCGTGGAGAGCGAGTCCAAGCTCCCCTTCCGGTGTGAAGAAGGTTCCCGTCCGCCGGTTGTACATCTCCAGAAGAGCCATGAACAACGGCTTATTTATGGGTAGACCATGACAGGTGCCCCGAATGGCGTGGTAGAGGCCGATCTCATGCAGGGGAGTCGCATATTTCTGTAGAATCCACGTGGTCAAGTTGGCCCACGTAGGGATAGGGTTTATCCAGTTCGGCAACGCCAACCGGCCGACGGGATACGACCCTTTGCGAGCAAGTTGGTTCAAGAAGGTATCAGTCTGAGAGAATGTGAAATTGGGACCCGTGACCTTTATAAAGGTACCCGGAGCCAGTCCCATCACGTACCGACTGACCGGTTCCGTTCCTGCATACGATGACCCCAAATTCCTATTGCAGTAGATGTTTCCCACAAACATCCCCGACTTGCTTGGAGTCAAGGAGTCTACCATCTTTATGTCTAGCGGTAGCATATTGAACCAGGACAGAGGAAAATGACGCTCTATCGGAAGGATATGGATCTCCACCCCGTCAAGTGTAAAGTCCCAGCTCTCGGATATGTCCAGCGCCCGGGTGTTCTTTACAGACAAAGCATCCCCAAAGAGGAACGCAGGCTTCAGGTATTCCCCCTCCAATTGCCCTGAGTTTATCATGGCACAGAGGAAGTGAAAGGACTATTTTTTGATAGCATTCAGCCTCTCCAAAGGCTCTTTTGGGAGCTGGTTCGTCACATACTCGACTATATAGTCATATCGATAGCCCATAGCCAATTGGGTACGACCTACCAGAGGCTCTCCTTCTGCATTAATTGGCAGATTGACTGAAGAAGGAAAGAAAGAAACAAATCAAAAGATGACTAAAAAAAACTACTGAGTGCTTTGGCTTACATGAGCTTATGCGACTCTATTTTAAAGACGAGCTTATGCGACTCTATTTAAAGACAAGCTTATGCGGCTCTGTTTAAAGACGAGCTTATGCGGCTCTGTTTAAAGACGAGTTTATGCGGTTTTGTGTTTTAAAATAACTCATGCGGCCCTGTTCGGACATGAGCTTATACGGCATTAATTAGCGTAAGCTTATGCGGCTCTGTTTAGCGTGGGCTTATGCGGTTCTACTTAGCGGAGCGTTATGCGGCTCAAATCAGAGGAGCTTATGCGGCTTAGTTTTAACACAGCCTCATGCGGCCCAGTCCAGACGAACTTATGCGGTCCTATTTGAGGAGGCTTCATGCGGCTCGATTTAGAGGGACTTATGCGGCTCTGTTCGAAGGGTCATTATGTGGTTCAATTTATGAAGTGTTTTATACGGCCACTAAACAACTCCCATACGGCTCGGACATTGGGTATACCCCCATGCTGCTCGGACATGGGACGTACACGCGGCCTATACAACTTGAACAGTTCGATGAAAATGAGGAACACATTAAAGGCTTGGGCATAAAGCATGCAACAGAGCCGTCTTTGTTTCGAAGTATACGATCCGCCCAAACCCTTACCAACAATGGTGGGATGAATGTCGGGGTGGACTTCAGGCGTCGTGGCTGATGAAGAAGCCACTCCCTTACCCTTCGTCGTGGCTGTAGAAGACTTGGGGACCATTGTTGACTGATGAGCGGAGAAGGAAGACGAAGACAGCAACTTAGGGCAAAAAGAGTTGAAGACAGAAGAAAGTAAAGAAGTCTTTCTATCCAAGAACGCTCCTATTTATAAGTAGAAGGAGAGGGGGGAATGCTTCAATCCGCATACTGCAAAATCGACTCTTCAGTCATCGAGGCAAATCCGGACCGACCCTTGGGATCCTGCCACAAAAGGCGACTTTAAATCCAAAGCAAATCAAGAGCAATAAATGAGATACATACGTGGCAGGAAGACGTGGCAGGGAGTCTATGCGGCCAGACAGTCTATGCGGCCAGAAATGGCCCATGTGGCTAGGAAAGCCATGCGGCTAAGAAGTCCATGCGGCCAGAACAGCCTATGCGGCTATGAAGTCCATGCGGCTAGAATACCCTATGCGGCCAGAATTAATTATATATAGCCATGCTCCTTATTCAAAGTATTTCAATTTTTTAAATTAAAAACTTTGAAGGGGGTCTTGTAGAAGCATGGAAATGGACAAGAAAAGTCTATGCGGCTCCAAATAGAAGGAGCCTCATGCGGCTCAGGAATCCTTCAGAACTTTATGCGGCTTGGAACTCCCCAACAGCTCCATGCGGCTCAGGCAAAAACACGTGGCCATACGCTGTCCGCTTCTACAGCTGGCCATAAAGCAGCCTCCCAATTAATTGCTATGATGATAACTCTGACGCAATGAATGACAGCTTTGACACAATGAATGACAGCTCTGACATAAAGCTAAAATAATGATGGCGTACTCCTTGGGAAAAGAAGAAAATCTTTTATAACTGGCAGGATCCGCCGAGTCCCAAGCACCCCTATGCGGCTGCCCGCCTCATGCGGATGCCCACCTTTATGCGGCTGCCATCTTCATGCGGCTGCCCGCTTCATGCGACTACCTGCTTCATGCGGCTGCTTCCTTCATGCGGCTATCCGCTTCATACGGCTGCTTCCTTCATGCGGCTGCCCGCTTCATGTGGCTGCTTTCTTCATGCGGTTGCCTTCTTCATGTGGCTGTCTCCTTCATGCGGCCGTCTCCTTCACGAAGCTGCTGCCCCCATGCGGCGGCTACCTTTATACGGCTAGGACTTGGGGGCCACCCGTATGCGGTTCACTTAGACCGCACTCATGCGGCTCTGCCAGATGCCCCGTTCATGACGATTGAGATACGTGGCAGTCCTCACGACAGTTGATACACGTGGCGGTCTTATCCCCCTCGGAGTTATAGCTGCTAGCAAATCAGAACAAACCCAGATTTGTTCCAATCATCTTAATTACCCGAATCAAATCAGATTAATTGCAATCAAGTAGAATAAACACATGGCAGGAGATTCGAGTTTATCACGAAGATTCATGGCAATCAGTATTAATTGCTCATACGGATTTGGTGCAATCAAAAATTAATTGCTCAGATCTGATGCAATCGAGATTAATGGTCTAGATTATTGGCCGTCGACTTATCAGGGGAGAATCATTGCAAACCCTAATAATCACACCCCACTCCTATAAATAGCAAGGTGCCATTCCCTTGCAAACGGATCCAAAAAAAAGAAAAATATAGAGCAAGGTGCTATTTCCTTGCAACAGAGATTCTCTCTACCTGGCTTGACGCACAGAGCGACAAAGGCACGCACAGAGGAGTCTTCCCACACATCTCGAGAGCATTTCTTCATCAAAGCCAAGGCTACGTCCGATCGTCCAAGGAGTAAGGCAGAGCTGCCGTCGCTTTCCCGAGCCTCTATCGTCACCCCCCAGAATCAAAATAAACAATCGTACTTAGATTGCTGTACCTAGGTTTTTATTCTTAGGCTTTCTTTGTACGAGCGAGTTTGTATTGTGAGTCTAAGTTCAGTCCTCCTATAAAATTATTCTATACTTTTACAATCGATGACAAACAATGGCTTTTGACAGCAATATCGTCAACATAGCATTCGACAGTTTTTTGTAAATAATCTTGAAAGATAGTACTCATAGCCCGCTGGTAAGTAGCACCCGTATTCTTAAGACCGAACGACATGACTGTATAATGGTATACTCCACGAGGAGTACGGATTGAAGTATGTTTTTCATCTTCAGGATTCTTCCGGATTTGATTATATCCAGAAAACTCATCCATGAAAGAAATTCGTTCGAATCCACAAGTATTGTCGATCATGAAATCAGTAATTGGAAGAGGGAATTCATCTTTAGGGAAAGTATCATTGAGATCCTGAAAGTCTATGCAAACCCGAACCTTTTCGGTCTTCTTCAAAACTGGTACAACATTGGCTATCCAGTCAGGATGCTGTTCTTCTCTGATAAAATCGCAAGCTATAAGCTTTTTGACTTTATCATCAATTACATCCATCATTTCAGGCTTGAATCACCGTTGATGTTGTTTGACTAGCTTGGCATTTGGTAAGATATTAAGTTTATGAGTTGCAACTTGAGGATATAATTCCGACATATCTTCATAACTCCAGTCGAAGACATCAATATATTCACGAATGAGGTAAATTAATTCTTTTTTATCATCTTCAGAGAGATTTTTGCTAATGAAGATTGGTCGTGATACGTCATTTTCTCCAACATCGATTTGGACTAATTGATCCTCAGTAGGCGGCTCTCGTTGTTCAAAATGAAGTTTCTACTGATTGTCCATCCTTTGTGCCCAAGGGTCTACTTTAGGAGCTTCTTCAATGTCATCTTCATCATCTTCCAAGAATTCGACAGACACCATGTTAGAAGATACTGTTATCCGACGAACATGACCAATGCTGGTATCAGAATCCCATGAAATAGAATCAGAAGAGTTTGATCGTTCTTCTTCATCTGATTCGGAAGGTTCTGGAGTCGGAAGTGGTGAAATATAGCCTAAGGCCTGCTTTGATTTATTATAATATTGTTGTGATTTTCCTTTTGGAACAGAAATACGAAGGGGGTTCGTCTTCCTTTTCCGCTATTGAGACCTGTTCAGAAATTATAGACCATTTTACGGATGATTGCTTTGGATTATGGACTATAACGACGTAATTGCAATCTTCCTGTATCATCTCTATTATCATTATAGAGCATGATTTTTTGTTCTTCTCTCTTATTAAAAGTATGGGCCTTTCATCTTTCTTTTGAGACGGTACTAAGAAGTACGATTCTTGTATTAAATCCAATGATACTATATTTCGTAGAGATGATACGACTCCTATTGTAAGTGGTTTAAAGCTACCTAGCATATCCAAATAATATTGAATATAGTAAGATACATTAGTATACTGCAAAGGAGAAGCTTTATTGATTTTTACACCATCATTTACAACAGGACCTTTATCTTTAACAGGCTTAGTCAGATTGATGACAAGAGGGGGAGAAGAAGAGTGAGAAGAAGGAGGGGGCTTCTTACGATGAAGGTCGATTACAAGCAGCTCAGAAGAGGTGAGCTCCCTTTGTTCCTGACTATCACCAGGAGGCTGCTTCTTGTGAGAAGGAAGGTATATAGTCAGTGGTTTGGAAGACTGAGGACAGAAAGTACATCCTTTGACAGGGATCACCAAAGTGTTATTTGGTACACCTTTCTGTTCTTTATCTGTGTCCATTGTCAGTACCACCTTCATGAATTCCTCCTTGTACATGCGAGAGTCATTACAGTACGCTTCAACTCCTTTGAAAGGATTCAGATCTGTAACCTCTTTTTGTACTTCTCCATTACCATCCACATATTTGAAACATTGGTAGAGCATAGAAGGTACAATATTGTGTTCATGGAGGAATGGTCTTTCCAGTAAAGCATTGTATGAACCATGATTATCGATTACATAAAAAGTCACCTTTTGTACAAAGATTGCCAATTTAAAGTTTCAGGCGTATCTTCCCCAAAGGTTCACTTCTTCCTTGATTGAACCCCAAGATGGTAGTGATAGTTGTAGAAAGATTATGTATTGAGATCTTCAAAGCATCCAGCAAAGATTTTGGCATGATACTAAGAGCAGACCCTGGGTCAATCAAAATACGATCAACTTTCATGGTGTCGACATACCCTGTAAAATAGAGATGATGATCATGACGATTGTCTTCTAACAACATGTCATCTTGTGTAAAAGTAATATTGGACATTAATTCAAATACACTATGACAATGTGCACAGCTGAGTGGCTCCTTTTCAGGCTTCTTGAGAAGAGCAAGACAAGCATCGGCCTGCATTAAAGCTTCACTTAACGTCTCTCGAGTTTCTTTTGAGAGACGTAAGAGTTCAAAGATTGACAATCTTGCTGGAGTATTGGCCAGTTGAGCCAATATGTCGAAATTATATGGCTTTTCAAGTCCAAGAGATGAGGACTTCTTCAATGCTTTGTCAAAACGGACAAGTTGTTTTCCCTTGTCTGTTGATGTCGGTTTAGGAGGAGTTGATTTCACTACCGGCGAGGATGTAGATGATATATTTTTAGTAGGAACAGATGATGTAGGAGGAGCATCAGGAGATGAGACAGGATTCTCTTAATTTTTGGGATATTTCTGAAGATAAGGTTTCCCAGATCAAGTGTCGATTAGAATTTCTTCTTCTACTGGTTCAAAGGATACCATGTTGCAGCTCTTAGATTTAGCTTTGAAGCGCTTCTTTTGAGTGGAAGAAGAAGGTGCTTCGAAATCTGCTACCAGATCAGGATGAATCCACATGATTTCTCCTTTATCAGTTGATAATGGAACAAGACCCTTATTTTGGGGAGGTAGAAGATTCACGATCTTGAGAGTAGCCTTCGGGATAGGGACAACACCATCTTGTACAAGTTGTGGTAGAAAATCACCAAACGGTACAGAGACGACATTGGCCATCACAGTCTTTTCATCTTGTTAGAGGGTAATTGCTCCAGAGTTAACCATCTTCGGGATTTTGCCTTTGAGCACGTAGCATGCTCTGGTTGGATGCCCTATAAATCTGTGATAAACACAATATTTAGGGTGGTCAGTTTTACCTACTTCTTCTGGCCGTTTTGCCTCTGACAGTTGAAGTTTATTGCTTTTTATTAAGCAATCAAAGATGCTTAAAGTATCATCTTCGTCAAAAGAATACTCTTCTTTTGGACGAGGCGCTTTTTGTGGTGGTACTGATAGAGTAGGTGCTGTCTGAGCAACATTAAAAGCTAATGACTCCTTGCCCTTGAGATTGATGACCAATGTTTCTTTACCCTTGCGGTTGTTTTGGCAATTATTACCACCGGGTGTAGAATGTTCATCTTGGTTAGGAAGAGTCATTTGAACTCCTAACTGCTTGCATTTTTCAGCACTGACCTCTGCCGCCTTGGCATTCATAATGAAAGAAGGCCAATCTTGAAATTGTGTTGATCCCGTCCACATGCTGATAATAGGCAACAAGTTTGATTTGCAAGTGTCTATTGTTACAGCGGATGGAGTTCCTAAAGGCATTTTAAGTGCCTCTCGGCAAAATCTTTCAATGAAACTCTCTATGTATTCATTGTGTCTTTGTTTAATCTTAATGAGGCAGACATCGTCATGTTGTTGACTCCCTCATAAAACCGTTCCAAGAACATTTGCTTGAAATCAGCAAAAGAAGTTATGCATCCATCAGGCAAGCTACGATACCAGTCGTATGCTGTACCGGCTAAACAACCGACAAACACTCTGGTAAGGAGAGCATCATTTGGCTATAATTGGTCAGTCATCACTTCAAAGTGATTGATATACTGACTTGGAGAAGTGCTACCATCAAATAATATAATGGTTGGAAGCTTATATTTAGGAGGGAATGGAACTTCCTTCCATTCTGTAGGATAAGGTTGTTTTATGCCAAGTCTTTGTAGACCATCCTTCTATTTAAAGGCCTCAAACTAGGTACGTAAAAGCTTCACAGTCTCGTTAGCATCTCCTGATGTTTGTGAATTGGTAGGCTGGTTAGAATCGTTAGGAGGAGGAACAGCGTGGTAATTACTACCCCCAGCACCAGATTGACTGGGCGCAGCTTGAATTGGTACAGAAGTAACCTGAGGAGGTGGTACCCCCAGACTAACATTAACAGGTACAGAAGATGCTATAAGCTCTAGATTTGTAGTAGAATTTATAATCGGTGGCACTGCATGTTGGGCCACGATTATATTATGCATACTTGCAACCATTTCAGCCATGGTCTTCAATTTATCTTCCAATGCAGCAATTCGTTGATCCTGACTGGTTAAAATAGAGGCATTTTGATCTTCTGTAATGGTATATGCTGTCACTTCTCTTGCTACTATTGACGAGATAGTTTGTTCAGAACTTTCACTATCTGCATCAAACTCAGATAAAGAGTCCTCTCCCAAATGAGTGATGGGGAGATCTTCTTGATTAAAGACACCTTGGTTCAAATTTTAATTTTTTGATCTGGTGTATTGAAAGATCCCTTCACTGGATGCATGAATCCGATCTAAGTATTGCTGACTGGGATTACGGGATGCATTATGTCTTGGATATTTTCCACCCCCAGTGCCTTAGGAAGTCATATTGACAGAAGCATATAATGGCTCGTCTTTATTTTCCATTATAGGTTCAGCAGTTGAAACATAGTTCAGACGATCAAAGACAGATCGTTTAGCTGATTGGCAACAACACTTGATAACCACTTCATAAAGGCAGTGGCGATCTGAAGAATGATTTGAAGGAGATATCCCTGTGATCTCCCTTCTTTGTGTAAGACGTTCCCGGAGATCAGTTAATTACCACTATAGGACGAGAAGAAGTCGGAGGAATATATTCCTTAATAATGTTAGGAACATGCCTCCTATTCTTCAGATGTTTAGTTCCCTGAGTGTACAAAGAGGTACTTAACTCATTAGCATAAGTGATTGGGTCCTTCTTTTCAAATTTTTGTTTCTGGTATAGATTGGCCTTTGGCATAGGATTCTTGTATTTCACTGCAATTGATATTGATTGACGCCTATTAAAATAAGCACATAAATCAGAGAATTCTGTTCCGGGTGTCTCTGTTTGAGATACCATCAACTTTTCTTGCTTGGATCTTGAGATTTGCAAGGTTGGAAGATCTTGAGTAGTCCCCATTGGGGTAGGCAAGATACCTCTCTGATCAGTATTTCTTCCCAAAGCAGAGATCTGAAGACCTCTGTTTAAAGGAATGGAATCTGATATATCTTCCTCTGAGTCATAGACTAGAAAAGTTTAAGAAAAGACCAAAGGGTGCTTTCCTTTATTTTGTAGAGGGTTAGCTAAGAAGCATTTTCCTCTGTTTTGTTGTGGGACCAACTTAGGCACAGGTTACGCCAATTGAAGAAGTGTAACAGGGCCTATCCCTTTGTTCTGTCTAGTTTTGGCACTAAAACATTATTTCTCCAAGTTCAGAACTGGAGAATTGGAGGAAGAATAGCCAAAAAACTAGTTCCTTTAGATTGCGCCAGAGCAACAGACTGCGCCTGAACAACTGGTTGCTTGGATTGCGCCACAGCAATATGGGCTACTGGTTACACCCTAGCAATATAGGCTACTGGTTGCACCTTGGCAGCAACATGATTAGACTACGTCTTAGCAATAATATGAACAGACTGTACCTTGGCAGCAAAGGGAGTAGTGGACTGCGCCTTGGTAGTAGGAAGAGTAGACTGCGCACGGGCAGCAGTGAGAGTAAGTTGGTGCAGGCAACATAAATAGGAAGAGTGAGCTGCGTACAGGCGGTAGAAACATACTGCGCCTGAACCACAGAGACAAATTGCGCCTTGGCAGCAGAAGCAGGTTGCGCCAGGGCAACAACAACTGTAGAAGATTAGGAGTCCACACAGTCTTGTTCTTGGTGATAGCCACAGAGCGCTTGTTGCTCTTCTTGTTAATCATATCTTCATAGGCTGCTGGTTGACTTGAACAACCAGAGTCTTCTGTGTCTTGCCGATCGACGCCGCATCACATTGAGTTTTTACCTTCTCCTCGGAGGAGAAAGTCGTCCCTAGCAGAGTCGCCATTTTGTTTGCAAAAATAAAAAAGTTTTATAACAATCTGAGAAAAGAAGTACAATAGTACAATTTGAATTCTGGGGAAGTACAACTGTAGGAATCTGATCAGAAGACGATCACTTTATCCCTTGGACAATGTGAACTTGAAGACTAGAGCCTCTGGAGAATGCATCAGCAATTTTGCAAGAGTACTTGATCTCTGTGCTCCCTCAATAATGATTGGAAACTCTATTTATAGTGTTCTAAAAATAATTGTTTTAGCAGTCATTTTGATGTGCGCGAGGCTAAACTATGCCACATTGGGTTGCGCCAACCTTATGTTGTGCCAACTTTCATTCGATTATTCAGTCGTGTACTAACTGTATTTTGACGCGTGGCATCATGTGATTGAGATGTGCGTGGTCATGTACAGAGTAGTGGACATGTTTTGAAAGATTAGTGGCATGTGTGCCACGTCATCCTGTTTTAGAATGTAAGTTGTCTCAACTTTATCAGGTTACGCGAGCTTCAGTCAACAAGTCAAACTGCGCCTGATTGGGTTGCGTCTAGACACGTGGCAGCTTTTGAATAATTTATCTAGATTGCGCCTAGACGCAACTAAGGAATTTATTTAGATTGCGCCTAGGCGCAACTCAAAAGATGTGCAGGACAGCTGTCAATTAAATCTCCTCGAGCGGCACATTTTGAGGGATTCGAAGAGATTTTATTCGTTTACTGTGCTGTCAACTGTCAGTGTTGTCAGGCAATGATGGAAATTAAATGTCAGACACCACGTAGGCTTGGGCGCAATGTAGATTGGACGCAGTCTGATGTCAGGAGCAACATAATCAATGGCGCAACTTGAGTTTTGGAGCGCAATTTGATTGCTGGGTGATAAAAACATGGCACAACTTGATTTTTATGCTCTACACTTATATGTTTCAAGTTGTATTCCTCTTACACGTCTTATATTTTGCATTGGTTAGGAAAATATCTAGTTAACATGTGATCAAAGCCCATAGTGTAGTACATGTATCCGAGCTTGACTGCATATCGTGCACGTGTAGTCAATGTTGTACCCCCATTTTTTTATATACATATTACAAGTTCTCCTATTATAGTCGATCACATATCTACTAGCTTTTCAAAATCATTTTGCATAATTCATATCTTTTTTCTTATGCAACCGTTATTTCTTATTGTAATTACAAATTCTAGTTGTCATTTCCTTATTTCCATGTCTTTTCATATTTGTCCTTTTCCATGTTTCAGTAACTGTAAGTTGTAGGGTTGTACTTTGCTCCTTTCCTGATTGGATCATTGTAGGTGAATTGAATGAGTTGCTTTACAATCCATACTATGGACCTGCCACTGTGATGCTAGCCCATATCCCAGAGGATGTCCTTGCTGGAGAATACCATATAGCTTAGCTTACATTTTTTGCTTTTGAACTTGGTTTGTAATAAATAGTTAACATTCATTTTGCTGGACTTGTCTCCAGTTTACACTTACTTTCGGAATGTAACTAAGTGACACCTTTGGACCTATTTCTAGTTTATCTCGATATAGATGTTATGATAAATCTGATTCAATACAATATTTAAAGATAATTAAAGGTTTAGAACAGCTTACTACGCTATGACTCATAGCGTAGGTTGGATGTGTCTGACACGTATCCGAATATTCGGGTGCGGGTCGTGACAGGGACCATTCTTCATGCCAACTTCTAATGGTGCTAGATATTTTCTTACTATAGTAGATAACTTTTTGCATTGTAACTGGTTATATTTAATGCATTCCAAAGTGAAACATTAAAATTTGCCAAGTTTTTTTTTATTTTTTGTTTTCATTCAATACTCTAAACATGTCACAAACATCTCAATTGGTTCCTCCCATTTTCATCTCCTAGTTCTACAAAAAATTAGAACGGTTAATGGGACAAAGTTTTTGTCCAATTATTTTCAATCTTGGCTCCATGATAATGGTATACACCATCAACGAAGTTGCACTTCCACTCCTCAACAAAATGGGGTAGTGGAAACAAAGCACCGACATTTACTCAATGTGGCTCCTACTCTTCGATTTCAAAGTAACTTATCTATCAACTACATGGGGAGAGTGTATTCTCACGACCACTTATCTTATAAATAAGATGCCGACTCATTTACTATAATACCCCACTTCGTACGGAGGCATTTCATTGGCTTGTTAGATTTGATCAGAATGTTGGCCCGTAACTTGTGTTGAAAATCAAAAGAATTGAGAATGATGCAGTCTCTAAGTTGGCTTGATGGGATGTGTTATGAAACATGGCTTTGTCTATGTCAAGTGGGGAATATTGTGCTTTGTGTCAAATCAATCTATGGAGGAGCCGTTTAGCATATATTTGATCCGAATAAGAAGACCCTTTGTGCAAGTGAGTGAAACTGTTCCTTCTCCTATACTCCTTCACGCTTAATAAAATAGAATATTTTTCTGCTATGTTATGTCCTTAACTGTCCCATGCTTTAGTTGCTGAAAAAATAAACATGCTTATGGTGAGTAATGTTGAGATGAATAACACATGTACATGAATTGCCACTATGAATTACACACTATAAACGAATTGATAATGTTGCTCATGTTAATGCTCTGCTGAAATGAATGAGACACTTGAATAATAAATACTATATAAATAATACATGAGAAATGAACTGACACTGTTATTATAAGCCCCTGATTTTTGGATATTATTTTTCAATTATTTTTATCTATTTAATATGTATATTTAATATTAAACTATATTTTATAATCAATATTGACTATAGAGGTACTTTAACGTAGCTTTGATTTTTGAAGCACAACTATTATTAATTTCTCAAAACGAGTTCCATCATCGTATTCTAGACGAGTCCACCTTTAGTTTGATACATCATGTCCCATCCAAACATGTTTTCTTGTGCTATATTTTTCATGTACAACTTTAGAGGTAAAATAGTTATTTTAGTCTCTACATTAAAATTTGACTAGTTTTTCAAATAGCAACTAAGGCCCAAATCTTATCTAAATCATTTGACCCAATATATGGTTTTGACCCATTTCGTGCCTACTATGCACATGCCAATGATGTTCCACTTTCTCATGTACTATTTATTTTCAAATGGCATATAAGTCAAAAGTATAGACATATTGGACTCATTTCGATTCAAATAATTCCGTCGATCCAAAACTAGACCAACTAGGTTCAAGGAGCATATTCTAGGATACCTAACCTATTAGACTTATTTTAGACTAATTTTTTATGAATTAGTGGCAGCCATATTGATCTAAATCTATTTTTGAATCAACTCTATAACCATTTTCCTAATTTGGACCCAATCAAATCTTTTTGAGATACACCTTTGATTTAAACCATTAAACCTCCTCCAAATCTCTCCAAACCAAATCTAAAATCTCCCAAAATATTCTCTTCTCTCGTTAAACCAACCCCTCTCCCTATTTTGTACAGATCTTGTAATTATTATATTAAGAAAAGCGAGCGGCCCTCCAATTTCATTTCTATTTTTGCACTTTCCTTTCCATCCGACAAAAACTCATCACCCAGACCTCTTTCAACCTTTCTACTACCATGATCTCGACCCTAGGACACCCCCCACCACCCCAGTACCTTTCCAAGGAGCCTCATCCGCTAATTTGGTTGGTACGAGGCGCAGAAGGCACCCAAAGTCGACCGAACTTATTCTAAATTCATCACAGTATGTATGTTGTTTTGTATCTTGGGCTTTGTGAACTTTCCAATCTTATCTTGTTATGAAATCAAAACAAATGAAAATATCTTTGTATCTATTTCTATGTCTAATTGGTCATTCACACAGTTCACAACGGTTTAGTCGAGACGTCCGTTATAGGAAAATGTGTCCAGAACATACCAGATCTGTTGCGAGTGGATTTTCACATATTTTTGAGCCGATTCGATCTTCTAAATATTTTTGGCAATAAATTAGGCATCCAGAGCTTTTCCAACACATCTTTTTTTACTGAGTTTTGAATTTGTTTAGTATTTATTAAAATTCTTGACATTTGCCATAAAATTGTAACTCCAAACATCATGTGTTCCTTGTATCCAAAAGTTTTGATATTTCATATACCTCTGCTAAAATAGTTTTTGTGCAGGGTTTGATGTTAAAAACATTATTTTAACTATTTTTTTGTAATTTTCCTAGGATTAAATATTTTAATTATTTATTGTTTCGGGACTCAATTAGTAGGCCAAATGTGGTATTGATGATGTAGTATCAACATAGAACTATTGTGATTGAGTTTCCACCAATAAAATAATATTTTAAGTAATATATAAATATTTATAAGTATTTTCCAGAAATTTAATTACTATTTTATATTAGTTACAAATTATTTTTGTAAGAAAGTTTGGACTTTATATGTTATATGGAGTTGTACCGACATTATGATGATTATTGGGTATAGATATTAATATAGTCTATATATGGTAAGTCGTTAGAGAGTATTAATAATAGAATATATATTATAGGTGAACTTGGAAGGAGTTACGAAGATATTGGAGTTGGTCAGGCATACACTCAGATAGCGATTACAGGCAAGTGTACCTTACCTTGGTTATGGACCGGTTTTTTAATTTTTTGTCATTTACTTTGTTAGCATTAGCTTGATGTAGGATCGTTGATAATTAGTGTCTGTTTCAAAGACGGTTACTGATGTTATGATGACGACACAGAGTATTGACATTAGGTATTGCGTGCATATTGACGTATGTGTCCATTAATACGAATGACTATAGGACATCGACACATTCATGATGCGAGATTTACTTGAGTATTCATGGTACTGACTTCGTAGTAGTTACTAGATTGTTTATTGTTATAGTGATGACTGTATGGACTTGACATTTATAGATACTAGACATGGGATAGGGAGAACTTGACTACAATATCAGACTTATTGTATTGTGGCATGTTGTTGTTGTGAGCTTTTATCTCTATCAGCAGAGTACTGGCTATTGTTTATTGATTGATTGATTGTCCTTGATCCCATAATACAGTACTAGGGACAATAGCCTGCTGAGGTGCTTGTGAGCTTCAGTGGCGAAGTTTGATATTGTAGTACATATTCTTGTTGGAGTGGGTAGGGTTCCCAACCTATGTGGAGAAGACCCCGGAGTGCGACGAGCGCCGTTCGTGTGTCGAAGAAGCTCGGGAAGCCAGAGTTGCTGCTGCTGCTGCTCCATGGGAGGTTCTGGAACAGGGGATCCGAGTTCGGGCCGAACTCGGTCCCATGCCGAGTTCGGGCCGAACTCGGTCTGGCTCCTCCAGAATGTTGGCGTGAGGTTCTGTTTGCTCGACACAGAGTTCTAGCCGAACTCTGTGTCGTCGAGGGCTGAAGTGGATTTCAGGATAAGTTTTCATCATTGGATCTAATCCAATGGTTCAGGTTTGCTGCGGGATTAGAGAGTTATATTGGGATTTCTCAACCCTAATTCAAAAAATGCAACGCATTGGACAACATTTTTTTGAGAGAGGAAGGAGGCAAGAGTGCCATTACAACTTCGGAGAAGAAGACAGAGGATTGAAGGTTGCAGTTCGAAGGAGATCGTGTTCGGGTAATCTCTACTCGTCGTTCTCGCTCTTCGTAGCCTTGTAATCATTGTTCTTATCTCTGAGTGTTGTGGGGATCCGATTTGGATCGGGAGGAGTTTGTAGAGGGTGTAATTCTTCTATTCCATTAGTGGAGGCTTCTCAGGGTTGGACTCCGATCGTCCCGTGGTTTTTTTCCGCAAGAGTTTCCACGTCAAAAATTCTCTGTGTCTGCGTGGATTGTTTTTGTGTGATTGTTTTTGGGTTCGTGCGTTGTATTGCTCGGTCCTCTCGTAGGTACTCTCCGGTTTGGGGAAAGGTTTCCACGTTTCTTTCCCAACAGAGTAGTATCAGAGCCAGGTTCAAAGGGTGTCAGGAGTTGACAGAGGAACCAGAGAGGAGAGATAGAAGCGAAGCCGGTGCGCATGGTGAACCTTAATGGCACAAACTATCATTATTGGCGGAGCAAGATGAAGGATTTGCTATTTGTCAAGAAGCTGCATCTACCCGTATTTGAATCCGAGAGGCCCAGTGATAAATCCGAGGAGGACTGGACATTCGAGCATATACAGGTGTGCGGGTATATATGGCAGTTTGTAGACGAGAACGTGTACAATCACGTTGCCAATATTGAGCACACGAAGACGTTGTGGGATAAGCTGGAATTCTTCTATGCGAAGAAGACTGGGGTAAACAAGTTGTTCCTGATCCGAACGATGATGGGTCTGCGGTACAAGGATGGGGCGTCTATTTCGGATCACTTGAGTGAGTTCCAGGGCGTGGTTGACCAGCTATCTTCTATGGGAGTCAAATTCGACGACGAAGTTCAGGGACTGTGGCTGCTGTGTACTTTGCCAGACTCGTGGGAGACCGTACGAGTATCTATGATCGCTTCTGCTCCAGAGGGCGTGGTCAGTCTGGAGTTTGCCAAGAGCGGGGTATTGAATGAAGAGATGCGGAGACGTTCTCAGGGCACTTCATCCATATCCCACCACTCAGAGGCAGTTGTTTCAGAGAGCCGCAGAAGGGGCAAAAGCAGGGGTCCAGGTGGTGGCAGAGACAAGAGCAGGGAAAGTCCAAGGGTCGTTACGAGGACTCAGAGTGTTACCATTGCGGTAAGAAGGGCCATATTAAGCGAAATTGTTTCGCTTAGAAGAGAGAGAAGAAGGGCGACAAGGGGAAGCAAGAAGAGAACACTACAGCGGCAGCCTCGGTGCATGGAGGCGATGTGATCGTCGTAGGTGATGAGGTCATTACTAACCTCGTCTGCGATGACAATTCTTGGCTGGTGGACTCAGGGACTTCAGCATATGTATCTCACAATAGGGCACTGTTTGCCACTTACACGACAGGCGACTGTGGCGTGTTGAAGATGGGCAATGGAGATGTGTCGAAGGCGGTTGTCGTTGGAGATGTGCACTTGAGAACGAAGACGGGTGCGGTTCTTGTTCTCAAGGATGTTCGTCATGTCCCTGATATCCGTTTCAACCTGGTGTCGGTTGGAAGGTTGGATGACGAGGGATTCTTCAGTCTCTTCGGGAACAGTCAGTGGAAGCTTTCCAGAGGTTCGATGGTGATTGCCAGAGGAAGCAAGAAGTCCGGTCTCTACTATATGGAGGGGAGCACAGAGGGGGCACAGGAGGTGAATGCAGTCAGTGATGCATCTACCGAGTTGTGGCACAGGCGGCTCGGCCATATCAGCGAGAAGGGGATGAGCTACTTGGTGAACAGGAAAGTGATTCCGGGGCTCAAGTCTACAAAGTTGGAGAAGTGCACGCACTGTTTAGCTGGAAAGCAAAATAGGGTGTCTTTCCAAAGTCACCCAAGTTCGAGGAAGCCGGCGTTGCTCGAGTTGTTTCACTCGGATGTCTGCGGTCCTATGAAGGTAAAATCTCTTGGTGGTGCTTCTTACTTTGTGACTTTTTTGATGATTGTTCCAGGAAGGTTTGGGTCTATGCCTTAAAGACCAAGGATCAGGTGCTGCCTACTTTCAAGGAGTTTCAGGCCTCTGTTGAAAGGGAGACGGGCAAGAAGTTGTTGTGTGTTCGGTCCGACAATGGCGGCAAATACATCGGTCCCTTTGATGCGTATTACAGAGAGCAAGGATACGACACCAGAAGACTCCACCAAAGACACGTCAGCTCAATGGTGTAGCGGAGCGTATGAACAGGACACTGATGGAGAGGGTGCGGTGTTTGCTATCAGAAGTAAACTTGTCGGGCAGTTATTGGGGTGAGGCTCTTCTCGCAGCTGCTTATATTATTAATTTGTCTCCTAGTGCTCCTTTGCAGGGTGATGTGCCTGACAAAGTATGGTACGGCAAAGAGCCGTCATACAATCACCTGCGGGCGTTTGGTTGTAAAGCCTTCGTGCATGTACCGAAGGACGAGAGGACCAAACTTGAGCCGAAGACGAGGCGATGCGTCTTTGTCGGCTATGGTCAGGATGAGTTTGGCTATAGACTCTACGACCCAGTGGAAGGAAAGCTCTACAGAAGCAGGGACGTGGTGTTCGTCGAGGATCAGACCATGACCAACACTCAGGATTCCGAGACGCCTTCTAAGGCTGAGGAATTGCCTGAGTTAGAGTCATTTCGCTTCGAGCAGTTTCCAGAGGACATTGTAGAGGATCCAGTTATGGGGGAGCCAGTACATGGAGTTGCTCCCAACCTTGATCATCAGCCTGCTGCTGGTGGTCAGGGTATCCCTCAGGAGGATGAGCATGCCGGAGAGGTAGTTCCTGAAGGGGCGGAGGCTGTCGGTATATAGCCAGCACCAGTGGCTCCACTGAGAAGGAGTGACAGGGATCGTCGATCATCTACGAGATACTCACCGGATGAGTATGTGCTATTGACTGACGGGGGAGAGCCCGAAAGTTTCGCAGAGGCTATGGAAGACGAACACAGGCAGGAGTGGATGGTGGCTATGCAGGAGGAGATGAGTTCCTTGCACACCAATTCCACTTATGATCTGGTGCGGTTGCCAAAGGGCAAGAACGCTTTGAAGAATCGATGGGTGTTCAGAGTGAAGCAGACGGAAGATGCTACTCGCCCTCGATACAAAGCGAGGCTGGGAGTCAAAGGCTACGGTCAGCAGAAAGGCGTGGATTATGATGAGATCTTTTCGCCTGTCGTCAAGCATTCGTCTATTCGGGTGGTGCTAGCATTAGCAGCCAATCTCGACTTAGTGGTCGAGCAGATGGACGTGAAGACGGCATTTCTCCACGGTAATCTTGAGGAGGAGTTGTACATGGAGCATCCAAAGGGATTCTGCGAGAAGGGCAAGTCATATTTGGTGTGCCGGTTGAGGAAGAGCTTGTATGGTCTGAAGCAGGCTCCGAGGCAGTGGTACAGGAAGTTCGAGTCGTTTATGGGGGAGCATGGTTATGCACGGACGACGTCGGATCATTGTGCATTTGTGAGGTATTTTACCGATGATGATTTCATCATTTTGTTGCTCTATGTTGATGATATGCTATTAGTGGGTCGGAATGCCACTAGGATAGCGGAGTTGAAGCGCCAACTGGGCGTGGCCTTCTCTATGAAGGATTTGGGTGCAGCGAAGACTATTCTTGGGATGGAGATCAGTCGAGAGAGAGTCCAAGCTACTGCACTTGTCCCAAAAGAAGTACATTCACCGGGTACTTTAGTGTTTCGGGATGGACGGGTCGAAGAAAGTGAGTTCCCCCCTCGTAGCTCACTTTAAGCTCACTGAGGAACAGTGTCCATCTACCGAGGACGAAAAGGAAGATATGGAGCGGGTTCCATATGCCTCAGCTGTGGGAAGCCTGATGTATGCTATGGTGTGTACGAGGCCAGATATTGCTCATGCAGTTGGTACGGTTAGCAGGTATCTTTCAAATCCTGGAAGGGTACATTGGAGTGCGGTCAAGTGGATTCTACGTTATCTTCAGGGCACTGCTGGTTGGAGACTTTCCTTTGGTGGTGACGAGCCAAAGCTGGTTGGGTATACCGACGCTGATATGGCTGGAGATGTAGACACGAGGCGATCGACTTCGGGCTACGTGATGATGTTTGTGGGAGGAGCAGTATCGTGGCAGTCACGGTTGCAGAAGTGTGTTGCCTTATCGACGACAGAGGCAGAGTACATTGCGGCGACGGAGGCTTGCAAGGAGCTGTTGTGGATGAAGAAGCTGCTGCAGGAAATGGGACTGAAGCAAGAGCAGTATACTTTGCTTTACGACAGTCAGAGTGCGATCCACCTTGTGAAGAATCAGACATTTCATAGCAGGTCCAAGCACATCGAGACCCGGTATCATTGGATACGGGATGTGGTTGAGAAGAAGGACGCGGAGCTTGAGAAGGTGCATACAGATGACAACGGAGCTGATATGTTCACGAAGATTCTACCAAGGGGGAAGTTTGAGTACTACAGGCAGGTCGTCGGGATGACGACATCCTCCCCATAGTTGTGAAGGGGGAGATTTGTTAGAGTGGGTGGGGTTCCCAACCTATGTGGAGAAGACCCCGAAGTGCGACGAGCGCCGTTCGTGTGTCGAAGAAGCTCGGGAAGTCAGAGTTGCTGCTGCTGCTCCATGGGAGGTTCTGGAACAGGGGATCCGAGTTCGGGCCGAACTCGGTCCCATGGCGAGTTCGGGCCAAACTCGGTCTGGCTCCTCCAGAATGTTGGCGTGAGGTTCTGTTTGCTCGACACAGAGTTCTGGCCGAACTCTGTGTCGTCGGGGGCTGAAGCGGATTTCAGGATGAGTTTTCATCATTGGATCTAATCCAACGGTTCAGGTTTGCTGCGGGATTAGGGAGTTATATTGGGATTTCTCAACCCTAATTCAAAAAGTGCAACGCATTGGACAACATTTTTTTGAGAGAGAAAGGAGGCAAGAGTGCTATTACAACTTTGGAGAAGAAGACGGAGGAATGAAGGTCGCTGTTCGAAGGAAATCATGTTCGGGTAATCTCTACTCGTCGTTCTCGCTCTTCGTAGCCTTGTAATCATTGTTCTTATCTCTGAGTGTTGTGGGGATCCGATTTGGATCGGGAGGAGTTTGTAGAGGGTGTAATTCTTCTATTCCATTAGTGGAGGCTTCTCAGGGTTGGACTCCGATCGTCCCGTAGTTTTTTCCCGCAAGGGTTTCCACGTCAAAAATTCTCTGTGTCTGCGTGGATTGTTTTTGTGTGATTATTTTTGGGTTCGTGCGTTGTATTGCTCGGTCCTCTTGCAGGTACTCTCCGGTTTGGGGAAAGCTTTCCGCGTTTCTTTTCCAACAATTCTCACATGCATATCATATAGGCCGGATACATTATCTTGCCTTAGATTATATTTTTATATCTGTACCTTGGCATGTATATATTATATCTTGCTAGTTTCCTGGGGACCTGGTGATCCCTCCAAGTAATTGACCATGCTGAGATAGCCCGCTGCTGATGGAGCTATTGCTATATCCGACTCATGTATTTTATCATGCTTTCATATTTTATCCATCATTTATACTCTGCTCTTAGCTTAGTTTTATAGACCTATATCATTCTTCGGGTCTAATCGAATATATATGTAATTAGGCTGCAGACCATAATATATATTATTTATTCTTGATTTACTTATTATGTGGATTGAGTTAGATATATTTATAGTTGATTGATAGATAGAATTAGAACACCAAGACAGTTTATACGTACTCGAGTCGGCTGGAGTCTGCTTGATACGTAGCTGCCATGTATACGATCTCCTAGTCCTATGTATTTTAGGACTGGACGTTACAATTATTAATACAAATGAATGCTATTGATACAATGAAATAAAATACTGCATGTCCCTATGAGAATTGAATAGTGTAATAAATGTTACAATGTGATGAATTGATGCGATATAAAATAATTAGGCTTCGGATCGATGAGATCACCAAGTATGGAATGATATGAATGATGGAAATAATTAGTCGTTGAACATGACCTGGATGAGATTAGATGATAAACTGTTGCCTTTACATACTTTTAATATTTTACCATGCCATTATGTTCACGATCGAGTCGGACACGCATTCTTATGGTCATGAACAACTTGTGCACAAGGTTTGAGATGAGTTTCCTCGGACTGTATGCCTGGGGCACTGGGGTCGCTCCGACCTGGAAGGAAACGTAGGCGTGCTTTGAGGGCACGAGGTATCGAGACATTTATTAAGGCTAGCTATCTACTCTGAATGGCGCATCGTATACCCTACGAAGTCTTATATGGCAAAGAGTCCTAAATGGTGAAGTAACACCAATGGCCATATTGTCAAGATGCATGCTAATGAATATCTTATACATGCAAAGTAAGTATATCATATATCATGTATTTATGCAGGTTTGGAGAAGTCGGCTATTAATAAGAAATCACTTACAAGTGATGCGTTATCAATACATGTTAATTCAATCTTAATTTCTTAACATATTTAATACAATATTGCTATTATATGTTGCCTTTCTATGAATACTGCTATAACATGCCTACATGCTTCACTATAATACTGCACATGAATTGTAAACTGATGCTAGGCCTAAATAGAAAGATCAATCTTAGTAAATGTTTGCTCACATGAATACTTAGTGTCGGTTTAGGCGAGTGGGTTAGTTCTGCTCGCCAGCACACGGCAATGTACTGACCCACGTTGTGGGCATCCTTTTTAGGCGCTCATGCTTGGGAAGTTCAGTACACAAAGATTGGTTTAATCAGTCCCAAGGCATCAAAGAATTTGTTGGGCATGCAGAATCTCTTCTTGTAAAAGATGATGTCTTCTGTTTATAAGGGGCATGATGTATGGAATATTATAATTCTGTTATACCGTTGAGTTGTAAGATAAGTTGGCATATCCTGTTGTAAGTCAATGTGACAAGTTCAAATGTAAGCCCAAATGGCATGCGTTCAGTTGGCTATCAAGAGTCAATTGAGTTGTGTTATAAGTTTTGTATTCCACTACAGGCCTTATACTTCATTTCAATTATCAATAAAAGAACATATTTCTACCTATCTTTTTGTGACTTCAAGTTATCTATTTACTTCTGTTGACATAAATCAATAAAGTATTCTGTTCAAATAAAGAGATATATCCTTTTTATCTTCAATTTGTCTGCTTGCGCTGTGATGTGTTCATATTATGGAGACTGTTATTATGCATCGTCTTTTCCTTCTACAAGTATAATTTAGACTTGTACGACATCACACCTAAGCGAAGATGATTATTTCCCAGAGATAAAATGAGGACGAATGACTCTGTAAAATCGGGACGTGACATTTACTATTTCATTATTCTCCTCATGAGGTCTTACATGGCAGCACTCCCAATTACAAAAATCTCAAGGTATTTGGGTGCTTATGCTATGCCAAAATTTCTTCAATCACAAACAAATTTGATCATCACGCTCGATCAGGCATCTTCCTTGGGTATCCCTTTAACCATAAAGGGTAAAAAGTACTAGACAATGAAACGAAAACAACATTTATCTCACGAAATGCAGTCTTTCATGACACTATGTTTATCTTTCATGATGCACTACCACCTCGACATGACTTTTTCCTCTCCAATGATCCTCTAAAACATCTTTACTATGATTATTCTACTCATTTAAAGCAGGTAATAATGTTAAACTCATTTCCAAATCCACTTCGGTTTTTCCCATGGAGTCTGGTTCGTCTCATCCGCCCACCTCTATGGGATCATCACCAAATCATCATATTTTCACTTAAATGAAAAATCGCTCATACCTACTCTATCTTCTTCTACAACATGCTCAAATTCATTACCACTTCCATCTACAACATCCTCTCTATCATCAGAAGCTTCTTCTTCTGAACCAATTTCTCCACCTACAAGACCAGTTCGCTCTCATCGTGCTCCATAATGGCTTGATGACTACGATTGTTCTATCGATACATGTACAATATCTTCTTAATATTCGCTCATTACTTCATTCCCTTTTAAGACATTTTCTTCCTCTCATAAAGTGCTTTTATCTTCTATTATCAACTTTGATGAACAACATACATTCAACGCCGATGAAACATGCCATGGCCAAAAAAATTCAAGCTTTGGAAACAAACAACAACCATGAAGGAAAGCAGTTGGTTATTAATGGATATATAAAATCAAGTTTTGACCTGATGGTTCTATCGAACGTTACAAAGGCCGACTTGTTGCCAAAGGCTATACCCAACAGGAAGGCATCGATTATCATGATACCTTTGCCCCCATTGTGAAGCTCGTTATTGTTTGTGCACTCATCTCTATTGTTGTAGTCAAAACTGGCCGCTTCAACAAATAAAAGTCAAAACACATTCTTACAAGTAGATATCTCTGAAAAAGTGTACATGTGAATCCCACTAGGTTTTCAAAAGAAAGGGACCTCTCGGGTCTGCCATCTTAATAAATCTCTCTACGGTTTGAAACAAGCATCTCAAAGAATCTCACCAATGGTTTGTAAAACTTTCTTCAGCACTCATTAACGAAGGTTTCTTGCAATCTTGTACTGACTATTCACTTTTTACCTACAACTCTTCTAATACCTCCATCCTCGTTCTCGTTTACGCTGAGGACATTATTATCACTGGCAATGATGCCTCCTCTATCTCGTCTTTAATGTCATGCCTTGAATCAAGGTTTTCTATCAAAAATCATGGTAAACTCCAATACTTCCTTGGCATTGAAGTATATCGTTCCTCTCTTGGATATTTCTATGTCGAAGGAAATATATTCTTGACAAATTACATGACTTTGGATTTGCTAATGCCAAATCGTCTCCTTTTCTGATGAGACAACACCTAAAATTGCTTCCTTCCGATGATGAGTCGCTACCTGACCCAAGTTAGTATCGTCGTCTGATTGGTCGACTCCTATATTTTACAGTATCCAGACCAAATATAATCTTATCAGCCATTTATCTCAGCCAATTCATGCTACTTCCTCGCACATCTCATCTGGATGCAGCATTTTGGGTTGTACATCATCTATAAGGAACAATTAATTACGATAATTTTCTAACTTCTTCAAGAAACTTACAGCTGCAAGGTTATACTGATTCTGGTTGGGCAGGATGCCCCATAACCTGTCGATTAACTACAGGTTATTTCACCATGCTTGGTGCAAACCCAATGTCATGGAAATCAAAGAAACAACCAACAGTTTCTCGATCCTCTACAGAAATCAAATACAAAGCTATTGATAATCTTATTAGTGGATGTACCTTTCTAGCGGCATTTGAACCACCTAAAGAGAAAGGTAAAAAAATAAGGCACAGGTCGAGGGTTCTATTTATGAAGCATATATTCTCGAGGAGATTACAGACTTTGTTCTATCTATTTCAAATCTCATGTTGTTACTAATCGAACGAGAGCCCGGAGAAACGACGACGGGTACCTGGAATCTAATGATGCAATATTAAAAGTAATCAATGCATTCGAGAAGTCTTCCAAAAAAATGAAGAAGAGATTTCTGAATAACGACGAGCTAAGGGCTGCTCAATTGTATATATTACTCAACTGCGACAAGGATAAAGTGGAGAAGCTTGAGGGTTAAGCAATTAATATGTCCATGTTTACATTATCTCAATGTAATAGTATCATATATTATTATTGTACTACTTGGCCGATGTGTTGTTCTTTTTCAGTATATTTAATGATGAGGTGAGGTCGAGTATACCATACTTAACTTATGAATAAATAGAATGGGAAATGAGACGTCATTTCCCGTCTCGGTTGAGTGCATATATGAGTAACTCGGTAATTATTTTTTTATATGCACTTTACACCATAATTAACAGAAAATTGAACTTAATTTCTTATCTTGCGGTATTTAGGTCGATCGTCCAGACGCAAAACTTGATAATGATTCTATTAGAACTCTAACCAAAGGGCCAATTTATGGCATCAAAAATTGACCAAGCTATTATGTGAATGGGTTTAGGTTCAAGTCCATAAAAGCCCCGATCAGATAGAGCTTTTTAGTTCTTGATTCCACAAAAAATAATTATTTATGTATCAAATCCACAAAATACAAAGATGTCAATCCAAGTAATAATTTCTATGGCGTCTTATAAGAGATTGTTGAGTTAACATATAACTATGGCATAGAGGGTCCGAAGATCGTATTATTCAAGTGTGATTGGTTCAATCCGATCTAAGATCAAGGTTGGAAAATTGACAAGCATGGCTTGTGGTTATTAACCACCAACGTCGATATCAAGGATATGAATTATTTGTCCTAGCAAGTCAAATTCAGTTCATTTACTTTACCATTTCTCATAGACGGCGAACAACGAGATTGGACTGGTGGGTAGTATGCAAGACTAAAGCTAGAAATATCTATGACGCTGACGAAATAGCTTATCATGAGGACGTGCTACCTCTTGTAACAAATATTGTAGATATAGACTCAACAGAAATTCCTTATTACATATCTAATCGTGTACAAGAGGTAGAAATATCCGAAGAGGAAGACGTGTCATGACCCACTCCCGCTTTTCAGGATACGAGTACGTAGCCAAGTCTAGCCTACGCCATAGCATCGGCGGTAGTACGCTGTCTAGATCTCAATGTCAAACTCAAACACAACAAAATTATATCTAATTGCTTATTCACAATAGCTATATTATTTACAAATCTAATAATACATTGAAATAAAATTCGGAAACAAACCCTCTAAATATTTAAATACAAAAAGTATCTAATCTATCTAGAATCTAAGGTCGCCTCAAAGGTCTCTATCTCCCATGTATGGTCCATAGCGAAAAAGTAGGATGCATGCCAAGTCTCCTGCAATGGTCCAGTCAGGAAAGAGCAAAGTAGAACCCAATGCAATAATATAACTTAATAAAAAATAAGCTAGATAGTAGAGATGCAGTAGAAAAGAAAACATGTGTATGAACTGGACATAAGTAGAAAGAACATGTAAGACAATTAACAAGGAACATGTACAAGTAAAACAGAAAATATGTTTGAACACTACTAAAATCTGCTTAATTGGCGACGTAAATTTAGCGACGTTAGCAAAACGTCGCTAAATTATGTACATTAGCGACGTATATATGAAACGTCGGTAACCGTCGCTACTAGCGACGCAAATAGCGACGTGACAACGACGTATATTAGTTACGTGATCTAGTCGTCGCGAAACGTCGCTACAACGTCGCTAATAGCGACTAACTTAGCGACGGTAATGATAGCTTTGCTAAATTCAAATTATATCCCCTCCACCGATTCATTTCCTCCCATTTTACTCTCTCACTCTCTCTCCTCCCCCCTCCGGCGCTCTCACTCTCTCCGGCGCTCTCACTCTCTCCGACGACTCTCACTCTCTCCGGCGACTCTCCTCCCTCTCCGGTACGTGACTCTTCCCCTCCCTCTCTCTCTCTCTAGTTGTTTTGGTTGTTGGTGGTTGGGGGGTGCGGGTGGCTCGAGGGGAGGTGCAGAGGGGGATACGGGTGGTTGGGGGGTCGGACAGGGGGGACGAGGGCGGCTGGGGGAGGGGAGCTAGGGTTAGGGTTCGGGTTAGGGTCCATTTCCTCTTATTTTACTCTTTCACTCTCTCTCCTTCCCTCTCCGGCGCTCTCACTCTCTCCGGCGCTCTCACTCTCTCCGACGACTCTCACTCTCTCCGGCGACTCTCCTCCCTCTCCGGTACGTGGTACTCTTTTCCTCACTCTCTCTCTCTCTCTCTCTCTCTGTCTCTCTTTCTCCGGCTGTTTTGGTTGTTGGTGGTTGGAGGGGTGCGCGTGGCTCGGGGGGAGGGGCAGGGGGATGCGTGTCACTCCCCGTTCCCAGAATGCGTATTTTAATACGTATATTGCTTGAATGTATTTATTTAATATTTATCATGTATTATCTTGTATTTAAATTCCTATAACTTCATGTTAATTAATTATCTGTATTTTATTTTCTGCACTTTATTTTCTGTAATTTTATTATCTGCTCTTTAATTTTTATGTTAATTAATTTTCTGCAATTTTATTTCTGTAATTTTATTACCTGTATTTTATTCTCTGCTTTAGTTAGTCTTTCGGGTTCCTGGTGGACAGACCCGGCCCAATACCCCACCAACCACCACTCCCCCTATTTAAAGCCACCCTCTCCCTTCTCTTTCCTCATTTACTTCTTCTTCACCATTTACTTCTTCTTCTCCTTCCTCATTACTTCTCCACCTAACCAGCAGCAGCAGTAGGCAAGTGCAAACTTGCTTCTCCTTCACCCATTTTTATGGTTCATTTGGCTTCCTCTCATGATCCTGAGAGAGATTAGTTCTTAGCATTTTCGATTCCTATGGCTTGTTTTCTCTAGATCTAAGTTGTAGTATTTCGGCTGTTCATGGGTTCTTGGTACATCAACTTTACGTGTATTTCTCTGGCACTGGAGCGAAGGCTCCATAGTACTTGGTATTCAGGAAATATTGTACGCACACGTTCTTACGTGCTCGCGTAAAACATCAGCCCAGTCACGCACGCGTCTTTACGTGTTTGCGTGTATTTTTAGTCACGCACACGTCTGTACGTGTCTGCGTGTATTTTCAGTCACACACACGTCTGTACGTGTCTGCGTGTATTTTTAGTCACGCTAACGTTTTCATGAGCGTGCGTGTATTTTTAGTCACACTGACGTTCTCATGAGCGTGCGTGTATTTTTAGTCACGCACACATCCATGAGCGTGCGTGTATTTTTAGTCACGCTAACGTTCTCATGAGCGTGCATGTATTTTTAGTTACGCTAACATTCTCATGAGTGTGCGTGTATTTTCAGTCACGCACACATCCATGAGCGTGCGTGCATTTTTAGTCACGCTAACGTTCTCATGAGCGTGCGTGTATTTTCAGTCACGCACACATCCATGAGCGTGCGTGTATTTTTAGTCACGCTAACGTTCTCATGAGCGTACGTGTATTTTTAGTCACGCTAACGTTCTCATGAGCGTGCGTGTATTTTCAGTCACGCACACTTCCATGAGCGTGCGTGTATTTTTAGTCACGCTAATGTTCTCATGAGCGTGCGTGTATTTTCAGTCACGCACACATCCATGAGCGTGCGTGTATTTTTAGTCACACTGACGTTCTCATGAGCGTGCGTGTATTTTCAGTCATGCACACATCCATGAGCGTGCGTATATTTTTAGTCACGCACATCCTTGCGTGCGTGGATCTCTTGTCACCTTTTCACGCTCACTTGAGTATGCGTGAATTTCCCTTCACGCTCATACTGTGCATGCCAGCGTGAATTACTTTTTCACGCTCCCGCGGTCCCACGCTCACTCCTACTAGACTTGGCGTGACTTTTGGCCTTGGCTTAGACTTGTCAGCGTGACTTTCTTGACCTGGGTGTTTTAATTGTCTTATAATTATTCATTTAATGATGGCATGATAATTCTTCTATTATATCCTTACGCCTTTTTGCATGAACTTGATAAATCATGATATGTTAATATTGTTAATACAAATTGTTATGTGGAATGTGTCATATGTCTTGATTGATCCATGGATATCCAGTATGACTAGAACTTAATTCTGAGGAGTTATAGGCTCGACCCCATGTAATACTAATTGACTTTCATGCCTTGTCACCATTGATAATGATTGTGACATTGACTAATAATTGACAATGCGTTCCTAGTTGGAACTAAGAGACTGGCTAGTCGTCTTATTGAAATGAATGAATGAGACACGTTCATGTAATGAACTATTATACTCGATTAGCCGATCCCGAATATTGGCATACAGGCACATGCAGGCTTCAAATTATTTATTTATTTATTTATTTAGTTATTTATTTTCTTACAAAAACCAGCATGTGTACTTTATGGTCAAGGCATGATTACTCCGTGGTTAGATTTGATTGTTGCATCATGCTATGTAAGACCTACAACATAGCCGCACGGGTATCGTTGTAGTGTTGTACATATCGTACCCCGTACAAAAGTACTCATTTGAATGACCATGATCCACGGCATGGGATTTCGCTTAACGTAGAGACTATTAAGTTAAATAAAATAATGATGGCATGGAGAGAATGGATTCCCGAGTTCTTACATGGCAGCCCCCTTGGGACGAGTAGTACCCGACGGGCCGGCTGGTCCCCACGGATACTATAAACCTGCCACACGGGCAGGAAGCAGTATCTGCTTTTATTATTATTGTATATTGTTTATTGACGGGCGTCCTGCTAGGACTCGTCTAATTCATGCATGGCGCACATGATTAACTGGATAGACTAGCCTTGCTCGCACATAGTAAGAACTGAGGAATCCCTAATTGCATAATTCCAGGATAACTTGGAACTCACATTAACAAGCCATAGTAGTTGATTGGCCGTTCAAGATGATTTGTTTGTGTACTGCACTACTCTGTTACCTAATTGGGATGATCAGAATGTCAGGACATGACGGGCCAACTTCTGTCCTTATTTGGTTGGGAGGTTGGTTCGAAGTGTCGTGATGTGAAGTAAATCCTAGTGGAAAGCAGAGATCTATTATCATTATATTCTTTACTTACTAGTTTAGTCCTTCATATCATCCTTCCTTGTGGTACTTGCTATTAGAGGTCTAATCTCTCTGGTTTTGCATGGCCAGATTTAGAGCCGGTCCCCGAGGATCTAGCTTACTTCCACCTCCAAGATGGTCAATACTGGAGAAATGATCGCAGGAGGACTCGAGTGGGTCCCTTACTTCATCGCTCGTTTTGCTATTTAATTTATACTTAGCCGTTTGGCACCAACATGTTAGTCGGATTGTCTTGCACTTACTTTTACATAATTGTAATTAAGTCAGACTGCAGCTGATAACAATTGTGTATACATTACTATACCATCTGGCTATGTTTTGTAAAGCCAGATCTCAAGAACATTTGACTGAGCGTTTGGGATGCCTTACTGCTTTATCTTACATGTTCTCTATTACCGTTTCTTGTTTGAACGATTGAGACAATAGATATGAAGCGACCATAGCAAGACTTTCATGTAGTATGTACCCCCTCGTCTGGTTAGACAGCATTGATCGTATTATACGGTATTCATCTACCCGTAATACGTAGCTGGCTGATTCATTCCCCCGCTCTCCAGTATTCTGGTTCTGGGGCGTGACAAGGTTTTAGTGGTGGCCCATGCAGGTCTGTTTTCAGACTTGTGGGGTGTTTTGATTTATAGGATGTCTCAATCACACGTGTTCCCCCTTGATCTCATGATTCAATATTCTCAACCCTTGCTTGACGTTCCGGTATCCTTTGATTTCATTGATCCTTCATGTCCGATTGTTTGATTGTTCTCTTGTCCCTTTTCTTAGGGGCACTTCGTCCGCATCGGTCAGAGCTGGACAACAGCAGGAGCAGCATGGACAACCTAACCCTGTTGGTCAGCAACAAGGGCCAGTCTCGCCTCAGGAGGCTACCCAGGGAGAAGTAATAGTGGAACCAGCAGCTGGATCGCAGTATCCGGATGTTCCACCACCACCAACAGTTCCACCTACCCAAGTGGACACACCAGCCCTTCTGGAGATCATGAGAGGAATGATGGCTACTCAGCAACATCAGATGTTGGTCCAGCAGCGCATGCACACTCAGCTACAAGAGCAGAATGTGTTGCTTAACCAAGAATTGCAGACGGCTTTAGAAAGAGGAGTGAGGACTGATTCAGGAGCATCAGCCAGGTTTTGCAAGTACAACCCCCGCCGTTTTGAGGGCATGGAGGATGCCATATCAGCAGATGCATGGCTTAAGGATATTGAGGCTATTCTGACCGCAGCTAAGGTGCCGGCAGAAGAACGTGTGGATCTAGTGAAGTTGTTACTTCAGGATCTCGCACGTGATTGGTGGGAATCAGAGGAAGTGGACATCAGACGTCCTGTGGCTTGGGACGGTTTTACTGCAAGATTCAAGACCAAGTACTATGGAGTTGTGGCGCAGTTTGAGCTACAACAGAAATTTATCAACCTCAGGCAGGCCGGCAAGACTGTAGATGCTTATGCAGCGGAGTTCTGCAGATTGAGTAGATTCGCCCCAGATATGGTAGCAACAGAGCGCCAGAGGGCCATGAGATTTCAGCAAGGATTTCATCTTGAGCTCTTGCAATTAATAGAGGGGCACAATTACCAAACTTTTGACGAAATATTAACGGCAACTCGAAGGCATGAGATCACTATTCAGAGGCTTGCAGTAAGGACTGGGGGTCAGAAGAGATCCTACAGTCAGATGGAAGGAGGGGGGAGCAGCGCCCCGAACAACAGCACCATCCGCTGGCATTCGTATCCATGATGTGGCGATACGAGGATCAGCACCACCCAGGCAGCAGCAACAGCAACAGAGGAAGAACCAGCAATCCCCGGCGGGCTGCACTTATTGTGGGAAGATGGGACACACTAGAGATGTGTGTCGGACATTGAATGGACTGTGTCTGATATATGGAAATCCAGATCATCTGGTTACCACATGTCCCATGAATTCGAGGATAGGAGGACCAGGGCAGCAGTTTCCTGCTCTGCCAGCACCAGGGGCAGGCCAGTATCGAGGACCAGGAGTGGCAGTAAGGCCGTTGGCACAGCGTCCATTAGTACCGCAGGCTCAGATGTTTCGGCAGTAGGGACCGCCGATGCAGCAACACCAGCATAGACCACCCCAGCATCATCAAAGAAGGGGCCAGCAACAGCATCAGGCTAGGTCGCAGTATGGAAATTGGCAAGAAGGTCGAGGGCAAGCATTCACTTTGTCCTTGGAAGAGGCATTGGCATCGGGAGATGTTGTGGCAGGTAACACTCTCGTCGCCTCATATCCCGCAGTAGCATTATTTGATTCGGGAGCATCCCATTCATTTATATCTGCACGATTTGCGACACGGCTAGGAATAGAGTTCGAGGCATTGCCAGGGAGGTTGAATATACTCACTGGTAATGGGCTCGTAGGAGTTAGTAGAGTTATTCTAGCGTATAGCGTTGTAGTTTGCGGGCATTCCTTACCCGTCCGGTTGATAGAATTTCCTGTTGGAAATTTTGACGTTATCTTAGGCATGGACTGGCTGAAAGACAGTCATACGACAATAGATTGTCGTAGAGGGAGTATATCTTTTGATAATCCAGGCATGAAGCGGTTCACCTTAGTCAGATCAGAGGCAACTCAGCAAGAGCAGGAAGTAATAGCGGCAATGGAAGAAGTTCTGATTCCGAAGGTAGTTGAAGAATTTCTAGACGTGTTTCCTGAAGAACTCCCAGGTCTACCACCAGTTAGAGATATTGAGTTCAGTATAGAATTGGCACCAGGAACTAAACCGATATCAGATCGAGTTTACAGAATGGCGGATTCAGAGCAGGCCAAGGTATATCAGCATATAGAGGAACTGAAAGAGAAGAAGTTCATCCAAGCTAGCGTGTCACCATGGGCAGCACCAGTGGTACTTGTGGGAAAGAAGGATGGGTCATCCAGATTGTGCATTGACTACAAGAAGCTTAACACGGCAACAGTAAAGAACAAGTACCCATTACCCAGGATCGACGACTTATTTGATCAGTTGAGCAAAGCTAGAGTTTTCTCCAAGATAGATCTTTATTTAGGGTACCATCAGGTGAGGGTTCGGAAGGAAGACATTCCCAAGACAGCATTTAGGTCGAAGTATGGGCATTATGAGTTCTTAGTAATGCCGTTTGGTTTGACCAATGCTCCAGCTATATTCATGGATTTGATGAATCGTATCTTTATGCCATACTTAGACCAGTTTGTCGTTGTGTTTCTTGACGACATTCTCGTATACTCTGCTAGTGAAGAGGAGCATGAAGACCACCTCAGGAAAGTGTTGCAGGTTCTGAGAGAGAACCAGTTATATGCCAAGCTCAGCAAGTATGAGTTTTGGTCCGATCACATTTCATTTTTGGGTCATATCATATCAGGAGCTGGAGTAGCAGTAGATCCCAGGAAGATAGAAGCAGTAGAAAGTTGGCCAGTACCCAAGACCGTAGCAGATGTGCAGAGTTTCTTGGGATTGGCAGGATATTACAGAAGGTTTGTGTCAGACTTTGCAAGGCTTTCAGCACCCATGACCCGCTTAACTCGGAAGGATGTACCATTCGTTTGGTCAGCAGAATGTCAGGCATCATTTGAGACTTTGAAGCAGAAGTTGATATCAGCACCTATTCTTACATTGCCAGTTGGACCCGGAGGTTATACAGTATATTGTGATGCGTCAGGTAAAGGACTTGGATGTGTCCTTATGCAACATGGGAAGGTGATAGCGTATGCATCTAGGCAGCTTCGGGACCACGAAAAGAATTACCCAACTCATGATTTGGAGTTAGCAGCAGTAGTATTTGCTCTGAAGCTATGGAGGCATTACTTATATGGTGACCGAGTGGAGATGTACACAGATCATAAAAGTCTAAAGTACATCTTTACCCAGAAGGAACTAAACATGAGGCAGAGAAGATGGTTGGAGTTGATTAAGTATTATGACGTGGAGCTTCAGTATCATCCAGGCAAGGCGAATGTAGTAGCAGACGCTCTCAGCAGAAGAGGTGGCGCATTTATGTTAACAACACAGAGGCACATCTTAGAAGACCTTCAGGAGATGGGCATCGAAGTTATACTTCCTAGTGATATAGGAGTTCTAACAAGTCTGCAAGTTCAATCCGACTTGGTAGGCAGGATCAAGGCAGCTCAGGCACAAGACCCAAGGATTCAGAAGCTTAGGACAGAATGTGAGTCAGGACTCAGGAAGGAGATGAGAATTCATGAAGATGGTACACTTAGGTTTGGATCACGTCTATGTGTGCCAAGTAGAGATATCAAACAGAAGGTTATGGCAGAAGCTCACAGTTCTCAGTATTCTATTCACCCTTGAGGGACCAAGATGTACCAAGATATCAAGCAGCATTTCTGGTGGAACGGGATGAAGAGGGAGATAGCTAGATTTGTTTCTCGTTGCTTGGTATATCAGCAAGTGAAGGCAGAACAGCAGAGGCCAGCTAGGTTATTGCAATCGCTTCCTATCCCAGAATGGAAATGGGAGCATATTACAATGGACTTTGTGACCGGTTTACCGAGATCACCAAGTGGTAAGGACGCTATTTGGGTAATAGTGGACCGACTTACGAAGGTAGCACATTTTCTTCCTTTCAGAGTAGGATAATCTACAGAAAAGTTGGCAGAGTTATATATGCAACAGATAGTCAGGCAGCATGGAGTTCCTGTCAGTATTGTGTCGGATCGAGATACCCGCTTTATATCACATTTCTGGAAGAGCTTACATCATAGTCTGGGTACCAAGTTAAGATTTAGCACGGCTTACCATCCGCAGACGGATGGGCAATCAGAAAGAACGATTCAGACTTTAGAAGATATATTGCGAGCTTGCACTCTAGATTTTGGAGGGTCTTGGGAGAGTCATCTGCACTTGGTCGAGTTCTCATACAACAATAGTTATCAAGCCAGTATCCAGATGGTGCCATTTGAAGCATTATATGGTAAGAAGTGCAGGTCACCGCTTGTATGGGATGATATCGGGGAAAGGAAGATGTTAGGCCCAGAAATGATTGTTCAGACGGTTGAAGTGATTAAGGGAATTAGAGAGCGACTTCGAGTTGCGCAGGATCGGCATCGTTATTGGGCGGACCAGCATCGTAGGCCGTTAGAGTTCTCTGTTGGGGACCACGTATTCTTACGGATCTTACCTACTTGCGGGGTCATTAGATTTGGTGTTCGCGAGAAATTGAGTCCGCGGTACGTAGGCCCATTTGTTATCCTTGATCGGATAGGCGATGTTGCTTATCGTTTATCCCTCCCACCTTCGTTACGAGAGGTGCATGACGTGTTTCATGTATCTCAATTACATAGGTATGTATCGGACCCAAGTCATATCCTCGATCATTCTGAGCTGGTTATTGGTACCAACCTGTCTTACGAGGAACAGCCTGTGTCCATTTTGGACCGAAGGAAGAAGATACTCAAGAACCGAACAATTAGTCTTGTCCGTGTTGCTTGGGGTCATCACTCCTTGGGAGAGTCAACGTAGGAACGTGAGGATGATATCCGATCACGGTATCCACATTTATTTGACTCACAAGGTATATCTTTTTCTGTATACCTTGATTGTTCTGATTCCTCATGCTTATCACCTTATGGGTAGAATTGCTTGATATCATAGATTGATGAATTTACATATACAGTACTTGCTTTTGATATGGTAAAATGAATGCTTGCTCACTAGAACTGTTTGTATTAGTTTAGCTCCGATATTTCTACCTGCTTGGATTTGAAATTCCGAGGACGGAATTTTTTCAAGGTGGGTAGAGATGTCACTCCCCGTTCCCAGAATGCGTATTTTAATACGTATATTGCTTGAATGTATTTATTTAATATTTATCATGTATTATCCTGTATTTAAATTCCTATAACTTCATGTTAATTAATTATCTGCATTTTATTTTTTGTACTTTATTTTCTGTAATTTTATTATCTGCTCTTTAATTTTTATGTTAATTAATTTCCTGCAATTTTATTTCTGCAATTTTATTACCTGTATTTTATTTTCTGCTTTAGTTAGTCTTTCGGGTTCCTGGTGGACAGACCCGGCCCAACACCCCACCAACCACCACTCCCCCTATTTAAAGCCACCCACTCCCTTCTCTTTCCTTATTTACTTCTTCTTCACCATTTACTTCTTCTTCTCCTTCCTCATTACTTCTCCACCTAACCAGCAGCAGCAATAGGCAAGTGCAAACTTGCTTCTCCTTCACCCATTTTTATGGTTCATTTGGCTTCCTCTCATGATCCTGAGAGATTAGTTCTTAGCATTTTCGATTCCTATGGCTTGTTTTCTCTAGATCTAAGTTGTAGTATTTCGGCTGTTCATGGGTTCTTGGTCCATCAACTTTGCGTGTATTTCTCTGGCACTGGAGCGAAGGCTCCATAGTACTTGGAGTTCGGGAAATGTTGTACGCACACGTTCTTACGTGCTCGCATAAAATATCAGCCCAGTCACGCACGCGTCTTTACGTGTTTGCGTGTATTTTTAGCCACGCACACGTCTGTACGTGTCTGCGTGTATTTTCAGTCACGCACACGTCTGTACGTGTCTGCGTGTATTTTTAGTCACGCTAACGTTCTCATGAGCGTGCGTGTATTTTTAGTCACACTGACGTTCTCCTGAGCGTGCGTGAATTTTTAGTCACGCACACATCCATGAGCGTGCGTGTATTTTTAGTCACGCTAACGTTCTCATGAGCGTGCGTGTATTTTCAGTCACGCACACATCCATGAGCGTGCGTGTATTTTTAGTCACGCTAACGTTCTCATGAGCGTGCGTGTATTTTCAGTCACGCACACATCCATGAGCGTGCGTGTATTTTTAGTCACACTAACGTTCTCATGAGCGTGCGTATATTTTTAGTCACGCTAACGTTCTCATGAGCGTGCGTGTATTTTCAGTCACGCACACATCCATGAGCGTGCGTGTATTTTTAGTCACGCTAACGTTCTCATGAGCGTGCGTGTATTTTCAGTCACGCACACATCCATGAGCGTGCGTGTATTTTTAGTCACACTGACGTTCTCATGAGCGTGTGTGTATTTTCAGTCATGCACACATCCATGAGCGTGCATGTATTTTTAGTCATGCACATCCTTGCGTGCGTGGATCTCTTGTCACCTTTTCACGCTCACTTGAGTCTGCGTGAATTTCCCTTCACGCTCACACTGTGCATGCCAGCGTGAATTACTTTTTCACGCTCCCGCGGTCCCACGCTCACTCCTACTAGACTTGGCGTGACTTTTGGCCTTAGCTTAGACTTGTCAGCGTGACTTTCTTGACCTGGGTGTTTTAATTGTCTTATAATTATTCATTTAATGATGGCATAATAATTCTTCTATTATATCCTTACGCCTTTTTGCATGAACTTGATAAATCATGATATGTTAATATTGTTAATACAGATTGTTATGTGGAATGTGTCATATGTCTTGATTGATCCATAGATACCCAGTATGACTAGAACTTAATTCTGAGGAGTTATAGGCTCGACCCCATGTAATACTAATTGACTTTCATGCCTTGTCACCATTGATAATGATTGTGACATTGACTAATAATTGATCATGCGTTCCTAGTTGGAACTAAGAGACTGGCTAGTCGTCTTATTGAAATGAATGAATGAGACACGTTCATGTTATGAACTATTGTACTCGATTAGCCGATCCCGAATATTGGCATACAGGCACATGCAGGCTTCAAATTATTTATTTATTTATTTATTTAGTTATTTATTTTCTTACAAAAACCAGCATGTGTACTTTATGGTCAAGGCATGATTACTCCGTGGTTAGATTTGATTGTTGCATCACGCTATGTAAGACCTACAACATAGCCGCACGGGTATCGTTGTAGAGTTGCGCATATCGTACCCCGTACAAAAGTACTCATTTGAATGACCATGATCCACTGCATGGGATTTCGCTTAACGTAGAGACTATTAAGTTAAATAAAATAATGATGACATGGAGAGAATGGATTCCCGAGTTCTTACATGGCAGCCCCCTTGGGACGAGCAGTACCCGACGGGCCGGCTGGTCCCCACAGATACTGTAAACCTGTCACACGGACAGGGAGCAGTATCTACTTTTATTATTATTGTATATTGTATATTGACGGGCGTCCTGCTAGGACTCGTCTAATTCATGCATGGCGCACATGGTTAACTGGATAGACTAGCCTTGCTCGCACATAGTAAGAACTGAGGAATCCCTAATTGCATAATTCCAGGATAACTTGGAACTCACATTAGCAAGCCGTAGTAGTTGATTGGCCGTTCAAGATGATTTGTTTGTGTACTGCACTACTCTGTTACCTAACTGGGATGTTCAGAATGTCAGGACATGACGGGCCAACTTCTGTCCTTGTTTGGTTGGAAGGTTGGTTCGAAGTGTCGTGATGTGATGTGAATCCTAGTGGAAAGTAGAGATCTATTATCATTATATTCTTTACTTACTGGTTTAGTCCTTCATATCATCCTTTCTTGTGGTACTTGCTATTAGAGGTCTAACCTCTCTGGTTTTGCATGGCCAGATTTAGAGCCGGTCTCCGAGGATCCAGCTTACTTCCACCTCCAAGATGGTCAATACTAGAGGAATGATCGCAGGAGGACTCGAGTGGGTCCCTTATTTCAACGCTCGTTTTGCTATTTACTTTATACTTAGCCGTTTGGCACCGACATGTTAGTCGGATTGTCTTGCACTTACTTTTACATAATTGTAATTAAGTCAGACTGCAGCCGATAACAATTGTGTATACGTTACTATACCATCTGGCTATGTTTTGTAAAGCCAGATCTCAAGAACATTTGACTGAGCGTTTGGGACGCCTTATTGCTTTATCTTGCATGTTCTCTATTACCATTTCTTGTTTGAACGATTGAGACAATATATGTGAAGCGACCATAGCAAGACTTTCATGTAGTATGCACCCCCTCGTTTGGTTAGACAGCATTGATCGTATTATACGGTATTCATCTACCCATAATACGTAGCTGGCTGAGTCATTCCCCCGCTCTCCAGTATTCTGGTTCTGGGGCGTGACAATGCGGGTGGTTCGAGGGTGAGTGGGGGGTGGCTGGGGGGGTGGGGCAGGGGGGACGAGGGCGGCTGGGAGAGGGGAGCTAGGGTTAGAGTTTGGGTTAGGGGTGGGTATGTGTGGACGGCTGGGGGAGGGGAGCGGGGGGGGGAGGGTAGGGGCGGCTAGGGGGAGTGGATGGTTAGGGTTCGGGTTAGGGGTGGTGTAGGGGGGCTTGGTCAGGGGCACCGATAGTACCAAAAATATCTGATAATTTAGTATTAATTATTTGTTTTGCGACACCGAAAAATGTGATACTCCGATTCGAACGCATCGATAGTGCCGATATTTGTAACAAGTAGTTTTATTGGTTGGTTAATTGGTAACATGGTAATCGGGACATATAGTCCCTGCAGCCATTCGACTGGTGAGACAGAAACTATGGTACAAGATGGTGATCGGGATATAGTCCCTGCAGCCATTCAACTGGCGAGGCAGAAACTATGTAGCCGTAGATAAAGTTGACTGTCCTTCGACCCTCATCCCTCGGTAATGATGATACGACAACCTATCACTATATCTTATATAGTAGTAGATGATGTTTTAGTATTATATTATGTGAGTTCATCTTGATTCTGTTACATTCTTCAGATACTAGATACTAGATTCGATAAGAACGTATACTACACCATATGTACAGAACATAGATGATTCACACTAATGTATGCTAGAATGAATTTTGGGTTGTGTTCTGAGCCATCCGTTCTCACACTTAAAACACATATGAATTAGAACTGTGTGTCAATCTTTGTTTTTGTATTTTCGGCGAACCCAGGGATTGGATTCTGTATTTTGTATTTTGGATTCTGTATTTTGGCTCCAGCTTCAGCTCCATTTGCATTAATCTACGATACGACATGGTGATCAGGACATAGTCCCTGCAGCCATTCGACTGGCGAGACAGAAACTATGTAGCCGTAGATAAAGTTGTCTGTCCTTCGACCCTCATCCCTCGACAATGATGATACGACAACCTATCACTATATCTTATATAGTAGTAGATGATGTTTTAGTATTACATTATGTGAGTTCATCTTGATTCTGTTATATCCTTCAGATACTAGATTCGATAAAAACATATACTACACCATATGTACATAACATAGATGATTCACACTAATGTATGCTAGAATAAATTTTGGGTTGTGTTCTGAGCCATCCGTTCTCACACTTGGAGAAAAGTTAAATTTTTGCTATTTTATCTGACATACAAATACCGCTCGAGTGAGCCAAAGGCATGTAACCACTTCCCTCCCTCCATTCCCCCTCTCCCTTTCTCATGCTATCAACGTCACAACTTTTCCAGTGCTGCTCCCTCTAATGATGATGAACGCAAAAATTAAAGACCCCCCCTCCTTTCTCACTCTTCACAGTTCTCACAACAGGAAGGATCAGTGCTTTCTAGTTCTCTTCCATCCATCCATTCCTCCGTTCTGATCAAGCATCTTCCTTCTCCTCTCCTCCACCATGGCTCTGGACCCATCTGCTCCTCCGTACTTCCCTTCTTCTTATTTGACTCTCTCAGGCACATATGATATCCAGCTCAATTGTAGAGTCGGGGGAGAAGAAGTGGGCAGGAAGAGGAGGGGGAAGCAGTATAGCTGGCGGCATGACCCGGAGGAAGTACAGAGATTTTCTTCTGCATCCGTAGGAGAACTATAGTGATATATCTTTTCACAACATGTCACCTTGTCAAAGACCCTTAATATGAATATCATGTTACCGCGGTGTCGGAAGACTAACATGTCATAATTTTTTAAGCCGTGTGTTTTGACATAATCCTCCCAACTCTTTCCTCCTATGTAGTAATCTTGCATTTCTTTATGAAGTCCAAGATGACATATAGTGACTCGTAATGGAAAAATATGCTGTCTTGAACTTCATAAAGAAATGCAAGATTACTACATAGGAGGAAAGAGTTGGGAGGATTATGTCAAAACACACGACTTAGAAAATTATGACATGTTAGTCTTCCGACACCGTGGTAACATGGTTGTCACATTAAGGGTCTTTGACAAGGTGACATGTTGTGAAAAGATATATCCTTATAGTTCTCCTACGGATGTTGAAGAAAACCTCTGTACTTCTTTCGGGTCATGCCGCCGGCTGTGCTGCTTCCCCCTCCTCTTTCTGCCCACTTCTTCTCCCCCGACTCTACACTTGAGCTGGATATCATATGTGGCTGAGAGAGCCAAATAAGAAGAAGGGAAGTAGGGAGGAGCAGATGGGTCCAGAGCCATGGTGGAGGAGAGGAGAAGGAAGATGCTTGATCAGAACGGAGGAATGGATGGATGGAAGAGGACTAGAAAACACTGATCCTTCCTGTTGTGAGAACTGTGAAGAGTGAGAAAGGAGAGGGGGGTCTTTGATTTTTGCGTTCATCATCATTAGAGGGAGAAGCACTGGAAAAGTTGTAACATTGATAGCATGAGAGAGGGAGAGGGGGAATGAAGGGAGGGAAGTGGCTGCATGCCTTTGGCTCACTCAAGCGGTATTTGTGCCTCATCTGGTGGCGCTCCTCCAGCTCCGGGTCCAGCTCCAGGCGATCAGTAGTTTCGTTTTTGTATTTTTAGACTGTACTATATTTTTGACTTTGTACGTATTTGGGGATATTCAGTTTTTTCGTTGAGGATACTGAGTTTGTACGTATTTACGGATATTGATTTGATTTGTTGAGGATATTATATATTAACATTGTTCATTGCGGATAGTATTTTTTCTTTATATTTTTTGTATATTCTGGAATGTATTGTGCGTGCCGGTGTTGAGTGTTCCACCGAGGGGGTCGGCGAACCCAGGGATTGGATTCTGTATTTTGTATTTTGTATTCTGTATTTTGGCACAGGTTCCAGCTCCATTTGTATTCTGGAACCTATTTTTTATATTATTTTAACTTAGCGACGTTTTTAGCGACATTACCATTAGTCGCTAAATATTAGTGACGTTAATAAATGTCGCTAAAAGCGTCGCTAAATGCTGACGTGGCAACACGTGGCACCATAATCTGATGTCAGCTCGTCGTCGCCAAAACGTCGCAACAGTGTCGCTAAACGGCGACAACACAATAACGTCGCCTTATACGTCGCAATTAGCGTCAACAATCAAACGTCGCTATTTAGCGACGTTAATAACGTGCCAAATAACGTCGCCCTAGCGACATTTTACGACGTTTTCTGATTTAGCGACACGTTTTTTTCTGTCGTTTCCAAAACGTCGCTAAATTCACTTAGCGACGTTTTCGTCGAGTTTAGCGACATTTTGTAACGTCGCTAATCTGACAAATTTTTGTAGTGGAAATACTTTCAACGTGTGAACGGCTGGGCTAATATGGCATATCATAGATGGCTATCCACATTATAAGGTATGGCTAAACCATTCGTGAGGTATATGACTTAGCTATCCATATTAACATTCATCGGGATTTGTTCACATATCTATTGGGCATTTTTCCTCCCGACTCACTAAACAATCAATAAACGAGCAATGATACAATAATTCATATCATGTCTCAACAGAATATCAAATGAAAATATAATAATAACAACATTATAATGTACTAAGAATATAAAGCAATAGTGTACTTGCCTCAAGTTTAAGTTGTAGTTGATGTGTGACTATATCATGTTGGCACAGAATAGTCACGGATGTCGTAACTATGCAAGGTGACCTCTAATGATGGAACAAACAATTCCGTTGAGTCTAGAACGGTTCATTTAGCCTAAGGTCGATATAAAGAAGTTAGGATTGTGGAAAGAAATAGGAAATATTGGTTAGCCATGGGCACGATTGATATTTGAAGGAAAATTCATATATATATATATATATATATATATATATTTTATATATATATATATATATATATATATATATATATATAAAAAATATATATATATATATATATATATATATATATATATATATATATATATATATATATATATATATATATATATATATATATATATATATATATTTATATATATATATATATATATTTTTTTTTTCTTTTTATATATATATATATATATATATATATATATATATATATATATATAAATATATATATATATATATATATTTTATATATATATATATATATATATATATATATATATATATATATATATAAGTATTTTAGGAAATATTTATAATACTAGAAAACTATATTTGTATTAGTCAAAATATTTGGAATAAATATTTTGAAACTACAGAAAAATTATTTTTAAGGTCAAAAAGTATAATGTAAATTGATAGAAAACATTGTAGTATATTTTTTAGGATTTCTAAAACAAACTTGAAAATCAGTGTAGGGCCAAGCCCAAAACTATCTTTACAATATAAATTTTGGAAAAATAAATATATGTAGTTTTCAAAATAAATAATAATAATAATCCAATACTACTATAATACATCTAAACAATAATAAAACTCTTCCATCGCTCGGCCCAAATTTCCCTAATCTATTTTCTTTCTGTTTTCTTTCTTCTCTTCCAGCCCCCGGCCTGCTGGCTTGGAGACCCAACCCGTCCATAAGCTACCAACACCACCCCTTTGTTCTCTCTTCCAAGAGAGAGAAGAAGACATCAGCAGCCAAGAAAAGAGGAAAAATAAAGAGACGAGAGAGAGGAGCACGTTTGAGAGAGAGAGAGAGTGATATTGAGAGAGAGAAAGGAGATGGGAGAGGAAGAGACCTCACTCACCTAGGTCGGTCGCAAAGATGTGGTGGACACCGGCACGGCGCGGAAGTAGCCTACGATAGGAAGGAACACGGCATGGTGGTGCTTTTGTGCACGATGGTTGGTCTCCATGGTCTGCGTCAGTGATCGAGAACCCTAGTCGAGGCGGCGTTGGAAAGACGCGGCCGGAGTCGAAGAGATTCGGTCACGGGATCTACAGATCTGGTCCCAGCAGGAGGAGCCTCGGCTATTGGCAAAGTTTTCGCTACTCGCCAGCGAGGACATGGTTGAGGCACGATCGATAATGGCGATGGTGATGCCATAAAAGGCGACTTCGGTGGTGGCATGTTGGTCGGCTGGTCGAGATAAGGACGGTTGCACCGGAGAAGCACGAGGTTCCGGTGAGATTCTGAAGAGGAGGAAATGGTGGCGTCTCCGTAAAAAGACGGTGAGGAATTGGTGGCAGAGACAATGACGTTGGTGGTGGAAAGTTGTGGGTTCATATCAGAGGTAGGTATTCTGTAATACCTTGCTCCGTATGGTGCATTATGTTGAGTCGTTGACTTGAAGAGTTGTATTGACCCAAAATATGTATCGATACGAATCGATGCAAAGAGTTACGTTGAACCGAGGAATGCATCGAGTAAGATCAATGCAAGTATTAAGTTGGCCCAAGAGAAAGCATTGAGTCGGTTCGAAGATTTTATGAAATCGAATCGATGTAACGCACAAATCCGATTCGAACGAATACTGATTTTAGTTGGTTTCGTCTGCAGGATATGTTTTTATGCTAAAATACAAGATGTCGATATTTTACCTTGTTTGCAACGGAGTCTGCAAAACCAAATCGTTGCCTCGCAATGGACTGAGGTGTAGGCACGGTAAGGAAAATCAGTCGAGTAGTTCAATACAATACGAAGTGCTCGAATGGCTAAGTCAGAAGAATTGGTCGTACAAACAAAGTTATGTAATCGATCTACATCGGCTCGACGAAACGACAAGGCGTATCATCTTAAGGTAGGAGGACTTTGACCCTTCTTTCCTACTCCTTTATGCCAAGTAAAATGTACCGTTGTATGCTAAGTTAACCCATCGAGACCACGGGAATGGCTCGACTGAGAGATGAACATAATGCGTGTCGAACTCTAAAATAGAACAACTAAATTGAAACGTACATCAAATGTACGTGTCACTATAGAACATCAAAATACTGCGAAGGCGATCGCCTTAGTACTCAAGCCATATGAACACATGGGATAACTGTATCGACGAGTGCCTCACTGCTTGAGTTGTTCATGCCCCCACATATGAGTTAGAAGGCTAGAACATTGAAAGATGATATCGACGCGAGTGCCTCAGTTCACGAGCTGTAGAACATTGAATACTCTATCGAGGCATGTCTCAAGTGCACGAGTCGAAGATAATGAACTTGAGTCTAGCATATTGAACGATCGTATCGACGTAGATCAAATACACGAATCGCGTATTATTGAACGTTAAGTCTTAGAACGTGAAAATACGAAATCGAGACGTGCATTGAATATACAAGTCGAAGGATATCGAATAATTATTGAATGCGGTATGTTGTCTTGAATGTTTGGGACCTTCGGATCGTTCACTTGGATATTGAATCGAGGCGTTGAAACATCAAAAGAGAAATTATACAAAGAATGTGAGAACATAGAAAGAATACAAAAAATGCAGAACGATACGAAGTCTGAGTTTTCGACTCAGACTATGTTTGGTTGTATGAGTACTTGCGTGTTGCATGATCAAATGGAGAATGAACCCGTGCACGGAATCGTTTTCCTCGCACGTCGAGGCATCGGGACTGTTCGGCCTAGGAGGAATGATTATCGTGGCAACAGAGCACGAGCATTGCGGGACCTTCAGAGAGGATTGCAACCTATGGCTGAGGGGTGGCTCACAATGCAATTGAGAAATATAAGTCCATTCTGATATGGTAAATGTCAGTAGTCTTCATATAGATATGGGCCGGTGGGCTAAAAGTGCAGGCACACAGAGATCCTGCACAAAGAGCACTTATAACATGACATGGAAAGATGGTAGGCATATTCACCTTGCGTCCGTGCAAGGGTGAGTACGTCGATGTTGGTAAGAAATCATGCCACAAAACAACACGAGATTGCTAGATGTTTCATTCTTGTTTGCTTACATGATTCAAACATAACATGCTTGCCATGATAACATGCTTTACTGATTTTGAATATGCCATGAAATTGACCCTAAGGCAAATACAGAAAGATAACAACTTAAACTGCATGATTTATATATATCCACTTACTGTCGGTTTAGGAAAATGGATCAAGATCATTACGCGAGAGGATTAGTACTAATCCCCCACCTTATTGCTTGCAGGCTGCAGGTAATGGTTTGCTCGCAGTGGTGCATCGCTTGAACGCGTTGAGGCATGTAATATCGTAGTGCTTTAAGACATGCGACCGCATTGACGCTTGGACTTACAACATGGTGATGCTACCGGAATATAGAAGACAAGATACATAGAATGGTGAAATTCTTTGTGGGCAAGAGAGAACTTGAGTGTTGTAAGCCAATCTAGCATAATTTATTTAGGCCATTAAAAGCCTTTGTCTTTTATGTTGTTTATCGAATAAAGAGAATTATTTTGTATAATCTGTGAAACTCAATTGTGACTCTATTTTCTACTGCTGCTAATAATCAATCAAGATAACCATTTGAGAACTTGTCAACTTATCTTGTATGAGTGCAACTCCAGACTCGTACGATATCACGCCCCAGCGAGGACAAATGATTCGGTTAAATCGATGCAAGGACGAGCAATTTTCCAAGTCAGGGCAAGACATGTTCGGCCGAGGTCGAGATGGTACTAATGTTGGTGTTCACGGTGGTGCGAAGATCGTTGCCGCATCTTGGTTCAGCGTCACGAGGTGCTGGCTCATGGCCGACTGACTCGGCCATCGGTCATGGCAGTGGAAACGCGGCAGGTTTTGCGAGGGTAGGGAGAGGTCGAGATGGTGATTGGTCTGGAGGAGGTAGAGACGGACACTCGTCTAGCAGGTGGTTTGGGTGCAGTCGACGACAGCCTAGGAGGAGTCTGACGCGGTCATGGGCACGGTGGTGATGTTGGCTATGGGTGCTCCGGGAGGTGAAGGTCAGTTGGGGAGAAGTACAACCAAATTAGGGTTAGGTTTAGGGTTAGGTTTAGGATTAGGGTAGATGATTGTGTCATTTCCTGTGTGACACAGAAAAGGTGTCCGGTGTGTTGGACACGGGAAAGACGTAATTACAATAAATAGAATAATATAAAAGGAAATTAGGACAAGGATACATTGTATGGTACAATGAGATTGGATGTGTGGCTATGGTAGAGTTTAAAGAATTTTGGGTTGTGGAAAAAATAGAGAAAGGATCCTCTTTATATAGGATATACGAAATTCCTAGATAGGAAAGGATTATGATTTGATCAAATCTTTCCATAGATTTTAAATCAATCAACTAGATTGATTGAATCTCAATCCATAATTTGATGGAAACACAATTTAAAATACAATCTAGTAGATTTTATAAATTTAAAACTAAAAAGTAAAAGATAATAATAAATCAAGTAATATTTTAAAGTATATTTTTATAAATATAAAATTAATTTAAACTAATTTCATAAATCTTTTCGTCAATCAAAATACTTTTTATAGAATTCTAAATTTTATTTTCTAACTAGAAAGATATTTAAAATAATAAAATAAATAAATAAATAAATAATTTAAAATTTTGAAAAGTGGGCTTACAAATCTACCCACCCTAGAAAAAAATTTGTCCTCGAAATTTTAAAGGATATGACTAGGCACGACTAAGAATATAACCAAAAGACAAAATTTCAATTGATATAAGAATGATATGATTTATGATCAAATTGAAATAATCGTTGATAAAACCAAAAGAAAAGACGCGAATTGGCACGACCAAAATATAATCAAAATAGTCTAGTTGTGATCAAAATCGTTTAAGAATGATCAAATTGAAGTCGTTTTGGCATGATTAATTATTTAGGCACGATTATAGAATCAAAATCTAGATACATTTAGGGATCTAGTGGAAGTAAATCAAAATAGGTTTAAAGGATTACTAGGAAGTCAAATGATGAGTCGAGAAAAGAAATATAAGAAATAAATAATAGTGTAGGAAATTGGTGAACCACGAATATCAATAGTCATATGCCAAAAAAAATATTGTCTCTATAGTATCAAAAACCGTATGTATATTTGAAGTTATTTTCACCGAGAATTCATGCCTCGCTAGTGTACTTCTGGCTGCAGTAAACTCTTGGTTTCATGACTCAAATACAATATGGTATCGATTATTCTATTTACTTTATCCAATATTGACATAATAACTCAAAGATTAAATTGGACAAGTAGGACATAGTTTTAATAATATTCGATAACCTATACTTACCTAAAATTACTTCAACTTAGGGATCATGTCTCGCTAGTGCGCTGCTGGCTGAAGTGAACCCGCAGTCTCCATAATTCAAATAATTGGCAACAGTACGCATCCGTCTTGCCATTATAGGTCACCGAATATTATTTCAAACTCTATCCATAAGAATTTTTCAAAGAAGCTTCTAGACATTCAAACAAGTTAATTATGATAGGAAAAATGTAAGTATTTGTATTTGAAGTAAAGATATCAGTTTTGAAAATAAAATAATTGATTAGGAAGAAAATGATCAAAGACAAGATAAATATATTCAGAGATCAAGGAAAAAAGCATATATATATATATATATATATATATATATATATATATATATATATATATATATATATATATATATATATATGCTCAAAAATGAATGGGCACCACTCACAAGAAGGCGCCAGCATAAAGTGGTGCCTAGTCATTGAATTGCGTGGGACCTAGGTTACGCCCATATCAAAGTACGCGGGTCCCCACGTAGCAAGTTTCCTCGAAAAGTTGCAATGGTAGCCATCATTATTGATAGCACATCAGTCGGAGAATATCTCTTTGAATCCCAAGCAACGCGACGCTCGAGAAGTTTTTGTCAGCATTAAGTGTTGACAACTAGCTCACGCAAGCTACCAAAGGGCGCGAGAAATTTCTACAGCACAGAAGGCTGAGTCAAAGGTGCTAGTTATCAAGTTGCGCCGGCGCAAGCTGACTAGTTAGCACCACTTGATCAATTTTTGTCCAGAAGCTAGATGACGTAGCGCACATGCCACTAATTTTAAAGAACGTGTCTACTACAATGCCCACGACCACGCGCATCTCACTGACAAGATGCCATGCATCACCAATAGTTAAAGTAACCGCTTGCGCAACTGGACAAGAGGCGCACAACTCAGAGTGCGCGCAACCCAGAAAAACAGTTATTTAGAACTCTATAAATAGAGTTTCAAATCTGTTCCAAAGCATGAATAATGACCATAATATCCTGCTAAAGTGCTGTTGCATTCTCCAAAGTCTCGTGTCTTCATTATCACATCATCCAAGGGATAAAATAATCATCTTCTGATCAGATTCCTATAGTTGTACTTCCCCAGAAATTATTGTACTTTTGTACTTTCTTTCTTAGTTTATAGAAATTAAACTTTTGCTTTTGCAAACAAAATGGTGACTGCTGGGGATGACTTTCTCCTCCGACGAGAAAGTGACAACTCAATGTGATACCGCGTCGATCGGCAAGACGCAGAAGACCTTAGTCGTGCAAGTCGGCCAAACAGCCTATGAAGCCATGATTAGTGCTGGGGGTGCTAGGCATGCCAATATGGCAGCCAAGAACAAGGGGTACGCCATATGGACTCTCAAGTCCTCAACAACACCAATCACTGCTTCTGCGGAACCTGCACATGTTGCCTCTTTAGCAGAAAACAAAAGGGAATGCCCTTTGGCTACTGCCTCTTCTTATCCAATTCTGAACTCGGAGAAGAGCCTATCAAATGAGGCTACTAATCAGAATAAAGGAAAGCACCCTTTGGCCTTTTCTTATTCTACGCAAGCTACGTCTATTCCTGCCCTGGCCTAGAACAAATGAAAATGCTTTTTAGCTACTCCCTCTTCCTCCCTAAGTCTGAAACTTGTTGGGAGTACACCTATTTCTGCTTTGGCATAGAACAAAGGGAAGCGCCCTTTGGTCTTTCCTCATTCTTTCCTGGTCCTTGTTTCGACAAAAAATACTTCTGGATGCGCCCTTGCGCTAATCAATACAAAAGCTCTTTTGGGCAGAAACTCTACTTATGTTGACAGAGACAATCGAATCACTACCAAGCAAGTAAGTTCTGTTCAGAATAAACTTTTTGCTACCCAGTTGCGCCATGCCAAGTGCACAGGAATAGGGTGTGCAGCACTAATAGGCCTTCTACCTACTCCCAAGAATTCAATTCAGGATCTGCCAACCCTACGCATCTCAAGGTCCAAATAAGGAAAGTTGTTGGTGTCTCAAACAGACACACAAGTGGCACACCTATCTGACTTGTGTGCCTATCTTAACAGGTGCCAATCAAGAGCAACTTTAGCAAGTCATAATGTGTGCCAGTCACAGTCTGCGCCAATAGCCAACTTACGCCAGAGAAAGACTCCTGAAGTCAAGAATCCTTTTCCCTATGCCAATCAGTTTAGCACCTCCTTGTATACTCAGGGTACAGGACATCTTAAGAACCGAAATCATGTTCCCAATGTTATCAAGGAATATATCTCTTCAACTTCTTTTCGTCCTGTTCATGTAACCGATCTCCGTGAACTTCTTGTACAGAAGCAGAAGATTATAAGGCCGTTTCATGCACTTGTAGCTCCACAACAAGAAAATCACTATAATGATCACCACGAGATAGTCATCAAATGTTGCTACCAGTAAGCCAAGCGGTCTGTCTTCGACCGTTTGAACTATGCTCAGACTCCTGAAGCAGTGATAGTGGACGAAGATAAATTATTGTACGCTTTTGTCAACATGACATCCCGAAGCACTGGGGGTGGAAAGCATCCGAGACGCAATGCATCCCGCAACCCCAGTCAACAATACTTGGATCGGATCCGTGATTCCGGTGAAGGGGTCTACCGACACACCAGATCAAGAAACCAAAAAACAATTAGTCAAAAGAATCTTCATGACTTTGACCAAGATTCTTTCAGTCAAAGGAACCTTTCTATCCCTTATACTGGAGGTAGTTTCTTGTATGACTTGGATGCCAACAGTAAAAGTTCTGAGCGGACCATCATTTCTACCAGTTCCTCTTCAGTGGCCAGAAAAGTGACAATATATGTCACTAATGAGGAACAAGATGTATCTAGCTCTAACAGTCAAGAGCAGAGAATTGTTGTATTGGAGGCCAGTTTGAAGAGCATGGTTGTAATGATGTCAGGCATGCATGCTGTGATCATGATACAACACACGGTTCTACCGGTTGCAAATTCGATTCCAACCCAAGAACCTGTAATGACATCTGCTCCCGTGAACATTAGTCTGGGGGTACAGTCTTCTCATACTACTTCAGTACCAGTCCAGGCTACTCCAAGTCAGTCTGGTACTGGGGTGGTACATATCATGCAGTCCCTCCTCCTAACATACCAAATCAGTCCACTGCTCCACAACTAGTGGAAGATACTAAGGAGGCTGTAAAACTTTTGAGTACTCAGTTTGAAGCCTTCAAACAGAAAGACGGCCTACAAAAGCTTGGGATTAAACAACCTTATCCCATAGAGTGGAAGCAAGTTCAATTTCCACCCAAATACAAACCTCCTACCATTATGCTGTTTGATGGCAGTACATCCCCAAGCCAGTACCTAAACCACTTTGAGGTTATGACTGATCAATTTCAGCCAAATGATGCTCTACTCACTAAAGTATTCGTAGGATGCTTAGCTGATGAAGCTTATGACTGGTACCGCAGTTTGCCAGACGGCTGCATAACCACCTTTTTTGGATTCAAACAAATGTTCCTGGAATAATTTTATGAAGGAACAAATGGCATGACTATGTCAACCCTTATCAAAAAGCATAATGAAACTATTGAACGTGTTGTTGAACGATTCTGCCGTGAGACACTCAAAATGCCTCTGGGAACTCCAGATGCTCTGACTATAGACACATACAAATCAAACTTGTTGCCTATAATCAATATATGGACTGGATCTATACAGTTTCAGGATTGGCCTTCCTTCATAGTAAATGCCAAGGCAGCAGAAGAAAGTGCCGACAAGTTCAAACAATTAGGCATTCATATGCCTAATCTTGACAGAGATGAACATACTACATCTAACGGCGGTGTCCGTCAGAATAACCGCAAAGGCAAAGAGACTTTGGCTATCAATATTAAAGGCAAAGAAGCTCTAGCGGTCAACATAGGTCAGTAAACACCTACTCCAACGGCACCACCACAAAGGGCACCACGTCCTAAATAAGAATACTCCTTCGATGAGGATAATGTCATGAGCATCTTTGATTGCTTGATCCAGAATAGTAAACTTCAGCTGTCGGACATAAAGCGGCCAAAAGAAATGAATAAAACTGATCATCCTAAATATTATGTGTATCACATGTTTATTGGACACCCGACTCGAGCATGCTATATGCTCAAAGGAAAAATCCAAGAGATGATCAAATCCGACGTAATCACTCTTTAACAAGATAAGAAAACTGTAACTGCTAACATTATTTCTCTACAGTTTGGCAATTTTCCTGCTCAACTTATACAGGATGGAGACATACCTACCCCGAAAGCTATTCTGGAGATTGTCAATCTTCCACCTGCACAAACTGATGGTCTTGTTCCTTTGTCAACCGGTAAGGGGAAGATTATATGGATCCATCCTGATTTGGTGGCTGACTTTAAAGCACCTTCTTCATCCACAAAGTCTAAGAAAGCAACCAAATATAAGTCATGTCATATGACTTCATTAGATGAATACTGTCTTCCACCTTTAACTGCTACCTTCACCTCGGCGGCAGATTTTTCTTCTTCTTCTTCTTCTGAGATAATACTGCCAAAGCTAGAGGCCAATTACCAACCAGCCTTCCATCTATATAGTCAACAATCCTACGAACTCATGACGAAGATGGGATATGATCTACAAAATGTTCATGGCCTGAATCATGGAAAATGATCTCTTTTACCTCATTCTCTATGCCTTACACACAACCAATCTCGTATTGGTTTGGGTTTCTGGACAAACTCTTCATCTTGTCAAAGGAAGTTGTCTAAAAGTAAGATCCGGACAAAGAGTTGCAATATGGTGTCCTTCGAACCTGTATCCGAAGAAGAATCCTTAACTGGTACCAGGTCTGGGAGACTTTTCCTGAGAAACTATTCAGAAGGTCAAGAGAGCCCTGCTCCAGCTCTGGAGGCTCCTCCAGCATCATCTTCTCCTACTGTTAATGTTCCATTAGCTTTATCACCTCTAGTAGAACCAACTCCTCCTAAATCGACGACGGCCGATAAAGGAAAACAGCCTGTCCGCTTCGATAAATTATTAAATAAGATTCCACCTCTTGGACTTGAGAAGACTTATAACTTTGATATATTGGCTCAATTGGCTAATACTCCAGCAAGGTTATCAATCTTTGAACTCCTGCATCTCTCAAGAGAAACTAAAAAAACTTTGAGTGAAGCTTTGATGCAAGTCGACACTTGTCTAACACTCCTTAAGAAGCTAGACGAAGAGCCTGTGACCTGCTTTCATTGTCATAGTATGATAGAGTTGATGCCCAACATCACCTTTACACAAGATGATATGCTGCTGGAAGACAATCGATATGACCGACCTCTCTATTTTACGGGATATGTCGATACAATAAAGGTTGACCGCATCCTGATCGATCCTGGGTCTGCACTCATTATAATGCCAAAGACTCTACTAGATGCTCTAAAGAACCATGTGCATAATCTTTCCATAACTATTACGACAATCCTGGGATTTAATTCTGGTAGAAGTGAACCCCTAGGGAGGATTCGCCTGAAATTATAAATCGATAATCTTCGTACAAAGGTCACCTTCTATGTGATCGATAATCATGGCTCCTATAATGCCTTGCTGGGAAGGCTGTAACACCCTGTTTTCTGAAATTGGGGATTTTTTGAAAATTTATTATTTTTATTATTTATTAAGTGGTATTTTAGTCATGGTATGATTTTCTGGTGATTTTAGTTAAGTTAAACCATTTCTAAAGTCATGCTAAGTCATGACTTATGACTTTGTGATTTTGGTTAGTATAACTTAGTGTAAACCCTAGTTTTCTCTAACCTAGAAGTTGTCATGACCATGAGAGCTTAGCCATAGGCTTAGAACACCAAATTAGTGATTTTTAGCCTAAAGGGTATTTTGGTAATTTTCTAGAAATTATTTGGAATTATTTAGATCCATGTGTTTTTATTAATGTTTAATTATTGTTAAGTGTCATGAGAGCCCCTAACCAAGTTTAGCCTAATCTAGATGTTAGTTACTAACCTAGAAGCTATAGGATAGATATTTGGTCATGGGTTAAAGTGAGATAAATATCTAATTTACCTTTAAGGTTATTTTCCTTAAACCACTCCAAATATCAAGACCCTTTACCCAAAGTCCAAGCCTTAGCCATAAAGGAAGGGCTAGGACACCCCCCCATGCCATGGCCGGCCAAGGGCACCCTCCTTGGCAGCCCACACTTCTATATAACCCCTTTGTATTAATTCATGAATAATTTACATGAATTTAATTCCTAGAAATTCCAATTTCTTCAAACCTACACAACTTGAGCAATTTTGATCCAAATCACCTTTAGTTTCTTGCATTGGACTCCCTACACTAGAGGGTACTAGTTAGGGCCTGCTATTGAGGATTTGGAAGCTTTTGGCATCACAAAGTTGAAGGATACACACCCCCATCTTCTTTAATTTTCATTGGATTTGCACAAATAGGTAAATGCCCATAAACTTTGTTAAATTTGTATTTTCTCTTCATATTTGCATGCATCTAGGTACTAGGGTACTGTAGGTCAAGTTTGGTGAAAAATAGGATTGATTTGGTGTCCGTATCGGACACGTATCCTAGGCTTTTAAACTGTGTTTGATGAAATGCCACTGAGAAATAGATTTTGTTAAAATGTAAAACAAATTACATTTTCTGTTAGCCCTAGACACCTAGGTCACAACCCTAACTGTTTGGACACATTTTTGAGTCGTATTCGTGTCCAAAACGGACACGAACCCACTGCACGAGACTCGCGTGCGTGCCCTGCTACCACGCTCCTCGTGCTCACTGCACAGAGCACTAGGACACGAGATTTTTGGCATGGACACGGGGGCAATGTCTGCGAACATGCCCCCAAAATTTGGTGTCGCTTCGTGTCGTGTCGAGTGAGAAATCTCACTCGCACTGGACACGGGCTGTCAACGCACACGCGCACGAGGGCAACTTCGAGCGTGTCGTATCGCGCGAACATGACACTTGGGTGCCTCGTAATGACACCATCGTGTAGCCCTTCATATGGCATACACGAGGACACGAGCACGTGGTGCGGCGTGTCCTGTGTCGCGAGCACGAGGCGTGTGACAACGTGCATGACGCTGTCGAAACACGCGTGTATCAGTCGTGTTTTCACGACTGTTACGGAGTTTGTTTTGTGTCCACGAGTGTCGTGGACACGTGTCAGAGTGTCCATCGTCTAGCTTTATGTGTGGGCTACACGTATGTGTGACCACGAGTCGTGTCGTGTCTCGTGGTGTGTCCACGAGACACGTGAACACGTGCACGACGCTGTGCACTGTGTTCGTGTATCAGTGCTTACCCGAGTGAGTTTTTACGTGTTTGGACATGCCGTGTCATGTCGTGGTGGACTGCCACTGACACACACGATACGTATATGTATGGGGGCATCAATTACCAACCTAGGGAATCGAGCCATAGCTTGGTTTAGTGTGGGTAATTTGAATTACCTAGTTTCGAGCAAAACAGTCCAGTTTCCTGTTTTGGGATATTTTTCCAGTTTTTGTAAAATGAATTTCAAACCTAAAATTGATATAATTTATACTTTGTATTAGTGTATTTCAGTATGTATATATGTAGTATATATGTATGTGTGAGTGTGGGTGAGATTTGGGGTTAAATGGTAGTATGTGTGTGTAGTAGTGTACATGTATACATATGTATGTATATAAGGACTGTGTGTGTGTGTTGGGGTGCCAATTTGTGGTTCCAGGAACTGAAACCCAGCCCCCTCTCTCACTGTCCTGTGCTCTGTCCCCTCTTCCTGTCTCTCTCTCATTCTCACTCTCTCACTCTATGTCTCTCTCTCACTTCTCCCTCTATATATATGTATATATATAAAAGTTTTATATATATATATATATGTATATATATATATATGATATATATATATATTGGTATTAGATTACATTATGACATTATGTATATATAAGTGAGTGTGATTGTAATATATAGGGTATACATACATATTGATACTTGGGGTAGTAGATAGATAGTGTATATCTATATATATATAGATATATATATATGTATGATTTCTAAATATAGGTTATGAGGAAACCTATAGGTTATCAAGCCTATGGCCTAGGTTACAAGCCTATGGCATTAGAGGCTAACTCAATTTGACCTAATGACCAAAAACACTACTAGTTGACCCTTGTTGACTATGGGTTGACAAAGTCAACCTTAGGTCAAATTTGACCTAGTTAACCTAGAATTGACTAGGATTTACCTAACTTTGACTAGTTTAACTAGTCTGACCATGTTTGACCCAATTACCTCATTGACTAGTCTTTGTTGACCTAATTACCTTACTGACTAGTCTTTGTTTGACCAATACCTTAGTTGGTCTATGTTTGACCTAGACTTGACCCAGATTGATCATGTTGACTAGTATTTGACTAGTTGATTAGAATGTTGACCAAGAGTTGACTTTAATCTAGATTTGACTAACCTTGACTTGTTTGACCTTGTTTGACTCTAATTGACCTAGTATGACTTCCTGTGACCTAGTTTGACTATTAGAGTTGACCAAGAGTTGACTTTTGACCAGATTGACCTAGAATCATGTAGTATGCATAGTAGACTTCATTTTCACTATTTAGAATACATTGTGACTTGTATTGCTCTGATTAGGAGCCATACACCTCTCCTCAGACAGTATATCTTCTTCAGACATTCAGTTATCAGGCGAGTACATTCTCTGACCGTTTCATATTTGCCAGGATTTATATTCTTGCTCTAGATTACTTTACTTGATGCTGATACGATTATATCACGGATTGGTACTATATGGATCTTTTTATGAGATGTTATCCCCCTCGGGAGCATCAGGTACAGCATGTTTGTGCGTTTCACGAATCATCATGTATCTCTATGCTTTCATAGATTCACGAATTGCTTGTGACTCATGTACTCTCATGATTCACAGAGCCTCTCATAAATCTCCCATTTATGGGCTTATCATGAATCTTAACATAACTTGAACGGATCCTTGTGTATTGATTGGGGATGGGGGAGTGGAAATAGTCATGTGGATATTACCTCAGTAGCTAGTCATGAATCACTCTTAGCTGTAGCCATGAATCTCCTATGCCATTTCACATGTCTGTATTTTACTCTGACTCACTAGTCACTGCTAGTTCTCTATTATAGTAGATATTTCATTACAGTTATCTCTTTTGCTACATGTATCTTCCTTCAGTATTTCCTGTATTTTACTCTATTGCATGCTTTATATTTTCTATCATACTATGCACTGCGTAAGATGTATTGTGCTCGTTCCTGTCCTGACTGGACCTGTTGAAAATATTACAGAGGATGAGGATGAGGCCCTGGTGTCTACCTATTATGGAGCAGGACTAGATGATACTTATATTGTGGACCCTCAGCAGGATCCACCTGCAGCTGAGGATGTTGCCCCTGTAGTCTAGGCTAGTTAGCTAGACAGTCTTTTCTGTATTATCTTTTTGTCTCACATCTGAGTTGTATTTTGAGATGTGGAGATATATAGACTCTTAGACTTATTGTATTATGAGTTGACATTCTGATGTTATGTTATCCTAGACACTTGGACTTATTTTATCTATTCTACTGTTCTCTTTGAGTTACTGTCTATCTATCTATCTTTCATTCTTCAGCCTAGATGTGATTGAGATTGTTTTCTGTTTGTCACCTCCATTCGGAGAGTATAAACTGTACATGTACATTATATTGTTAGATGATTGACCTAGGACAGCGTTCTACCGCCGACACTACGGCGTAGGCTGGACGTACCCACTTCTCGTGCCCTTACTCTAGGGTGCGGGTCGTGACACATTTTTAGTAGTGGCCCATGCAGGTCCTGTTTATGTAGTGGTATTCGAACTAGAGTATCACTACAGCCTGTGATAGGATTTAAGGAATAGGCTAAGAGAGAGTGGATACTCAATCACAATTAGGAAATTTCTATGGATTTGAATCTACTGACTATTGTTCAAATCTGTATAATCTATTTCATATTGTCCTTTGATACTATCATCCTTGTACCGTTATTGACTTCCTTATTGATCTGTCTTCAGGATGGTGGAGACACGATCACAGCGTCTCGGTCCAGGTGACACCACTGAGAGGTCTGCCACCTCTCGTCCAGCTCACCAGGACCCAGGGACCACAGCTCCCCTTACTCCAGCTCATGTGGGAGCTTCTGCCATATTTGGGGGTGCACCTCTACTCATTCGGGGGACCATCCCAGCTACCCCAGACATGCCTCCCCCACAGTTTCGTCAGCCACAGTTTCAGCAGCACCAGCAGCAGTTCCTGCCGCCGATGCCATCTGGATTAGTGGATGCTGCACAGATATTTTCATACTTCCAGTATTTCCTAGAGACGCAGCAGCACCAGCAGCAGCGTCAGACAGCGGAGTTTACCAGGGGCATAGATGAGGCCCTTCAGCTGGCTAGAGCGACGGTGGAGAGGTTGACTGTCCAGCCACAGGGAGGATTTGGACAGCCACGACAGCATAGGATTCCGGGCATTCAGGACTTCAAGAAGATGAACCCCAGGGACTTCTTGGGGACAGAGGGGATTCTTTATGCTGATGACTGGATTGAGCACATTGAGGAGATTTTTCGACTGGCGGAGATACCAGCCGGACTACAGATAGAGGCAGCAGCCAGCCAGATGCGGGATCTTGCCCGTACCTGGTATCAGACGGACCCGAGAGTAGGCACTCCAGGGCAGACATGGAGAGTTTTCAAGTAGCTCTTCAAGGAAAAGTTTTTCCCGGATCAGGCAGTCGGTGCTTTGGAGACCCAGTTCGAGAACCTGGTTCAGGGGAACCAGACTGTAGAGGAGTACTCCGGTGAGTTTTGCCGGTTGAGCAGATTCGTAGAAGGCCTTAGTGAGACAGCAAAGGCAAGGAAGTTCAGGAAAGGCTTGGTCAAGGAGGTCAAGTCCTTGACCAATAGTGACAGGAGTGCCACCTTTGAGGAGATCCTAGCAGGAGCGATGGCAGCTGAGGATGATCTTGAGCTGAAGCTCAAGAGGGGCCGTGATACACAGGGAGCAGGCAGCAGTGGAGGTCAGGCTAAGAGGCCTCACTATCAGCATCAGCAGAGGCAGCCACAGCAGTATCAGCAGCCGAGGCAGCAGCAGGCTCCGAGACAGCAGACTACCAGTTGTCTCTACTGTAAGAAATTGGGACATGGATGGGGAGAGTACAGGAAGAGGTTGGGCTGGTGCCTACTATGTGGGGCAGCAGACCACCAGCTCAGGGAGTGTTCCCAGTTCACAGGCAGAGTAGCACAGGGAGCAGCACCAGGAGCAGGAGCCAAGGCTCCGGTAGGACAGCAGCAGAGAGGACCATTACAGCCACAGCAGCAGAGTTTTATGCAGTTTCAGCAGCAGGCTGGAAGAGGTCAGCAGGGGCGTGCTTACGCCATGACAGTTGAGGATGCTCAGGCAGTTGGCGATGTGCTTGCAGGTTCTGTTCTTCTAAATTCCATTCCCATCTTGCTTCATTATATCTATCTTGAAATCCAATTCCATCTGCTCCTACCTGTTCTTTATTAGTGATCAGTTTTGACCTGGTAGTTCTTTTGATTTTGTCGATTGTTTGTTTGTTTCTTCATCTCTTACTTAGGAGTAGGAGTAGGAGTAGCTTTAGTTATTAATATAATTCCTTGAATAATTTCTTTTCTCAAGGATCTTCTCTTAAATAAATTAGTGTATATGCTATACCTTTTTGATAGAGTAGCTCTTACCATAGAATGGTAACCCTTTTAGCCCTGTAATTTATTGTTTCCTTATCTTCCTAGTCTATACCTATAAACAGGACTGTCCCACCTAACCTGTCCTTTATACTACTATTTCATCACGATTTTTGGTTCAATTTAGGCTATAAACCTTTCCCACTCTAAATTATGGTCACCGTAGGCACGTTACCGTGACTTTTAAATTTGGAGCACAAGACTAGTTGTTTTCTTAAAACAAATTCCACATACATGACCTAGACATGACATAATACACCCATGACCTTAGTGTCCCACTCAGGCATACCATTGTGTGCCTCATTTGCTTAGTACGATTTTCCTGACCCGAGACTCCATCCTGATTTACCCCATGGAGTTACTTTTGGCTTCGATTTAAATTGAGGACACCTTATGACCTAAAACTGCCAGCCAATTTTTGGACATGACCCAGTATAGGTCTACTACCCATATTTTGCTTATTTGACCTTGTATGTTGCCTAGGTAGTGGCTTCGTCCCTGATTGATGGAGGTTTGACCTAGGAGGAGTACGACCATCTAAATTTCGAGGACGAAATTATTTTAAGGTGGGTAGACTTGTAACACACTGTTTTCTAAAATTGGGGATTTTTTGAAAATTTATTATTTTTATTATTTATTAAGTGGTATTTTAGTCATGGTATGATTTTCTGGTGATTTTAGTTAAGTTAAACCATTTCTAAAGTCATGCTAAGTCATGACTTATGACTTTGTGATTTTGGTTAGTATAACTTAGTGTAAACCCTAGTTTTCTCTAACCTAGAAGTTGCCATGACCATGAGAGCTTAGCCATAGGCTTAGAACACCAAATTAGTGATTTTTAGCCTAAAGGGTATTTTGGTAATTTTCTAGAAATTATTTGGAATTATTTAGATCCATGTGTTTTTATTATTGTTTAATTATTATTAAGTGTCATGAGAGCCCCTAACCAAGTTTAGCCTAATCTAGAGGTTAGTTACTAACCTAGAAGCTATAGGATAGATATTTGGTCATGGGTTAAAGTGAGATAAATATCTAATTTACCTTTAAGGATATTTTCCTTAGACCACTCCAAATATCAAGACCCTTTACCCAAAGTCCAAGCCTTAGCCATGAAGGAAGGGCTAGGACACCCCCCCCCATGCCATGGCCGGCCAAGGGCACCCCCCTTGGCAGCCCACACTTCTATATAACCCCTTTGTATTAATTCATGAATAATTTACATGAATTTAATTCCTAGAAATTCCAATATCTTCAAACCTACACAACTTGAGCAATTTTGATCCAAATCACCTCTAGTTTCTTGCATTGGACTCCCCTACACTAGAGGGTACTAGTTAGGGCCTGCTATTGAGGATTTGGAAGCTTTTGGCATCACAAAGTTGAAGGATACACACCCCCCTCTTCTTTAATTTTTATTAGATTTGCACAAATAGGTAAATGCCCATAAACTTTGTTAAATTTGTATTTTCTCTTCATATTTGCATGCATCTAGGTACTAGGGTACTGTAGGTCAAGTTTGGTAAAAAATAGGATTGATTTGGTGTCCGTATCGGACACGTATCCTAGGCTTTTAAACTGTGTTTGATGAAATGCCACTGAGAAATAGATTTTGTTAAAATGTAAAACAAATTACATTTTCTGTTAGCCCTAGACACCTAGGTCACAACCCTAACTATTTGGACACATTTTTGAGTCGTGTCCGTGTCCAAAACGGACACGAACCCACTGCACGAGACTCGCGTGCGTGCCCTGCTACCACGCTCCTCGTGCTCACTGCACAGAGCACTAGGACACGAGATTTTTGGCATGGACACGGGGGCAATGTCTGCGAACATGCCCCCAAAATTTGGTATCGCTTCGTGTCGTGTCGAGTGAGAAATCTCACTCGCACTGGACACGGGCTGTCAACGCACACGCGCGCGAGGGCAACTTCGAGCGTGTCGTGTCGCACGGACACGACACTTGGGTGCCTCGTAATGACACCATCGGATAGCCCTTCATGTGGCATATACGAGGACACGAGCACGTGGTACGGCATGTCATGTATCGCGAGCACGAGGCGTGTGACAACGTGCACGACGCTGTCGAAACACGCGTGTATCAGTCGTGTTTTTACGACTGATACGGAGTTCATTTTGTGTCCATGAGTGTCGTGGACACATGTCAGAGTGTCCATCGTGTAGTCCTATGTGTGGGCTACACGTGTGTGTGACCACGAGTCGTGTCGTGTCTCGTGGTGTGTCCACGAGACACGTGAACACGTGCACGACGCTGTGCACTGTGTTCGTGTATCAGTGCTTACCCGAGTGAGTTTTTACGTGTTTGGACATGCCGTGTCGTGTCGTGGTGGACTGCCACTGACACACACGACACGTATATGTATGGGGCATCAATTACCAACCTAGGGAATCGATCCATAGCTTGGTTTAGTGTGGGTAATTTGAATTACCTAGTTTCGAGTAAAACAGTCCACTTTCCTGTTTTAGGATATTTTTCCAGTTTTTGTAAAATGAATTTCAAACCTAAAATTGATATAATTTATACTTTGTATTAGTGTATTTCAGTATGTATATATGTAGTATATATGTTTGTGTGAGTGTGGGTGAGATTTGGGGTTAAATGGTAGTGTGTGTGTAGTAGTGTACATGTATACATATGTATGTATATGTGGACTGTGTGTGTGTGTGTTGGGGTGCCAATTTGTGGTTCCAGGAACTGGAACCCAGCCCCCTCTCTCACTGTCCTGTGCTCTGTCCCCTCTTCCTGTCTCTCTCTCATTCTCACTCTCTCACTCTATGTCTCTCTCTCACTTCTCCCTCTATATATATATGTATATATATAAAAGTTTTATATATATATATATATATGTATATATATATATATGATATATATATATATATATATATATATATATATATATATATATATATATATAAAAATATATATATATATATATATATATATATATATATATATATATATATTGGTATTAGATTACATTATGACATTTTGTATATATAAGTGAGTGTGATTGTAATATATAGGGTATACATACATATTGATACTTGGGGTAGTAGATAGATAGTGTATATCTATATATATATATATAGATATATATATGTATGATTTATAAATATAGGTTATGAGGAAACCTATAGGTTATCAAGCCTATGGCCTAGGTTACAAGCCTATGGCATTAGAGGCTAACTCAATTTGACCTAATGACCAAAAACACTACTAGTTGACCCTTGTTGACTAAGGGTTGACAAAGTCAACCTTAGGTCAAATTTGACCTAGTTAACCTAGAATTGACTAGGATTTACCTAACTTTGACTAGTTTAACTAGTCTGACCATGTTTGACCCAATTACCTCATTGACTAGTCTTTGTTGACCTAATTACCTTACTGACTAGTCTTTGTTTGACCAATAACCTTAGTTGGTCTAAGTTTGACCTAGACTTGACCCAGATTGATCATGTTGACTAGTATTTGACTAGTTGATTAGAATGTTGACCAAGAGTTGACTTTAACCTAGATTTGACTAACCTTGACTTGTTTGACTCGAATTGACCTTGTATGACTTCCTGTGACCTAGTTTGACTATTAGAGTTGACCAAGAGTTGACTTTTGACCAGATTGACCTAGAATCATGTAGTATGCATAGTAGACTTCATTTTCACTATTTAGAATACATTGTGACTTGTATTGCTCTGATTAGGAGCCATATACCTCTCCTCAGACAGTATATCTTCTTCAGACATTCAGTTATCAGGCGAGTACATTCTCTGACCGTTTCATATTTGCCAGGATTTATATTATTGCTCTAGATTACTTTACTTGATGCTGACACGATTGTATCACGGATTGGTACTATATGGATCTTTTCATGAGATGTTATCCCCCTCGGGAGCATCAGATACAGCATGTTTGTGCGTTTCACGAATCATCATGTATCTCTATGCTTTTATAGATTCATGAATCGCTTGTGACTCATGTACTCTCATGATTCATAGAGCCTCTCATGAATCTCCCATTTATGGGCTTATCATGAATCTTAACATAACTTGAACGGATCCTTGTGTATTGATTGGGGATGGAAGAGTGGAAATAGTCATGTGGATATTACCTCAGTAGCTAGTCATGAATCACTCTTAGCTGTAGCCATGAATCTCCTATGCCATTTCATATGTCTATATTTTACTCTGACTCACTAGTCACTGCTAGTTCTCTATTATAGTAGATATTTCATTACAGTTATCTCTTTTGCTACATGTATCTTCCTTCAACTTTTTCTGTATTTTACTCTATTGCATGCTTTATATTTCCTATCATACTATGCACTGCGTGAGATGTATTGTGCTCGTTCCTGTCCTGACTGGACCTATTGAAAATATTACAGAGGATGAGGATGAGGCCCTGGTGTCTACCTATTATGGAGCAGGACTAGATGATACTTATGTTGTGGACCCTCAGCAGGATCCACCTGCAGCTGAGGATGTTGCCCCTGTAGTCTAGGCTAGTTAGCTAGACAGTCTTTTCTGTATTATCTTTTTGTCTCACATCTGAGTTGTATTTTGAGATGTGGAGATATATAGACTCTTAGACTTATTGTATTATGAGTTAACATTCTGATGTTATGTTATCCTAGACACTTGGACTTATTTCATCTATTCTACTGTTCTCTTTGAGTTACTGTCTATCTATCTATCTTTCATTCTTCAGCCTAGATGTGATTGAGATTGTTTTCTGTTTGTCACCTCCATTCGGAGAGTATAAATTGTACAGGTACTTTATATTGTTAGATGATTGACCTAGGACAGCGTTCTACCACCGACACTGCGACGTAGGCTGGACGTACCCACTTCTCGTGCCCTTACTCTAGGGTGCGGGTCGTGACAAAGACCATTTCTATATGAGCATAATATCGTGCTATCAACTCTTCATCAATGCTTTAAGTATGTGAACGTCAATAGAGAGGTCCAAAAAGAGGTGGTTGATCTTAACCCCTTCCGGGGTATCGAAGATTATTGTACTGATTCCCGAATGTACAAGGAGGAATTCATGAAAGTTTTACTAGCCATGGATACTGAGGAGGATCAGAGGGACACCCTAAATGATGTCCTTGTGATTTCGGCCAAAGGACGTACTTTTCGTCCTTCATCCTCTCAGACGTTGACCATTCATCTTTCTTCTCATGCTAAACATCCTACTGAAAAAATGGAACATAGGGAGCTCACCTCTTCTGAGCCTCTTGTTATCGACCTTCATCGTAATAAGACTCCTCATTCTCCTTCTCCTTCTCTGGTTATCAACCTTACCAAGCTTCTGGTAAGGCCAAGAATCTTGTTATAAATGATGATGTACAAATCAATAAAGTGGCATCTCCTTTACAGTATACTCATGTCTTTTATTATACTTGATGTTACTTAGAAATGTTAGATTACTTCGAACCACTTACAATAGGAGCAGTTCATCATTGATCTTGATCTCCTTCCTTGAAAAGAGGGTACTGAAGATCATCTTCGATCTTGATGTCCATCTCCTTGTGCATCTCCATCAACTCTATCACCTCGCTATTACTAAGCGGTTTGAAGAAGTTGGGGTTGCAGTTCTCATGTTCCTTAGTTTTCTTCTCAATAATGTGGTTAAGAAAAAGATACGACAACCACTTGGTTGAATAGCAAGTGCCGGCCATGCCACTCTTGTAATACAGAGAACAAATCTTATAATGGCATAGTAGCTCTTCGAAGACAGCTACCATATCGGCATTTTTCTTGCGTAGATTGTCCAATTCGTCATTCGTCGGGACGAACTCTTCGTATGGGATATCCCCCATCGGCATATTAGAGATGTATTTTATTTCATGCAAGGCTAAGCCGATTTCCCCGTACGACGTCATGAAGGTCCCAGTTCTGTAATTATATCTTTCTGCCAATGCAAGGAATAAATGTGGATTAGGGGGAAACCCATAGACGGTGGCGTACATTGCCTGATACAGTTCAATTTTTTTGAGCTGATTCTCAAATTGGACCAATATCCAATTGGCCACGCAGATCCATCTTTTATTTTCCGGGTTCACAAGACCTGTCAACCGCAGGTCATGGTCCGGATATCTCCCTTCTACCTTTGTAAACTCATTTGCAAATATTGGGGTCCGCGCTGGCAACAACAGGGAAGAATCCTCCGGTGGGTGCAACCGGGTTTTAGTTCTCGGAGCAAAGAGCAATGTCGTTCAGAAGAGCTATATAATATATCTTTATGGTCTGGCCCATTCTTAACATTGATGTTACCCACTCGGGCCTGCTGCAGTAGAGTTATGTCCCACTCCATCTTTCTGGGATAGCTCGCAAAAGCGTATCTGGACAGAGGAAGACATCTTAAGATCTCTATCAGATATATTATTTTCTCGCCCCTTTGGAAGATTCTCTGTTCCATACGTGGCCTCGGCTGTGAATTCTTATCAAAAGCCTCACCGAACAAAAACAGAGGTTTCTTGTATGTGAAAGTATTAGCAGTCTGTAGAGGTTGCCCGTTCATCAAACATAATAAGGTCTCATTATCTTGTACAATCAAGACAGCCTGTCGAGATGATGGTAAAGCATACTGAGGAAAGGAGACATGTGAAAGATCTTCCTTGAACTCTGACTCAGACAGAGTTCCTGCAAGAACCTCATAGTTTGGGTCTTCTCTGAGGTTAACTGCATTGATGAAGAGGCAAATATCAGTATGTGCAAAAGAAATTAAAAAGTTCTTCAATTTTATACACAATCTATCCGATTGCGCTAGCACAGCCTAGTTGCGCAAAACATTCGATTGCGCTAGCATAGCCTAGTTGCACAAAACATCAGATTGCGTATTGGTGGGCAAATCGACAGATTGTGCCAAACAACTGTCAGCGCTCTCCAACCGATTGCGTAAAACACAGTTTTCATAAAAATGAAAACTGTTGTACATGCAGCCAAAACCCTAAACAGGGTGGCACAATTGGTTGAAAATACCATCAATCTCTAAAAAGAGAGAGGCATGAAGGTTCAAAATCATCAAAAACCCTAAAAAGGGTTTCGATCATTGTCCATCATTTACCTTGAAGAGTGGGGTGGCCTGTCTCATGACGAGATACTCGCGGTGCAACACGAGTCGAAGGTTCGGCAGGAGCTTTTCCCTTCTCTGCGGCTGATCGTTTAGGCGCCATGGGTGTCGACGACGAGAGAATGAAGAAGAAGTCGGAGTAGAAGAATCACAAATGCTCGAATGCTTGGAGGAGTTTTTCTTTTGAGGATTCAAAAGCAAGTAAAGCGTAAAAGAATGAAGGAGGAAACTATTTATAGTTTCTCACAGAAACCTAACAGTCACCTCCGATTGTGCTGAGAAAATTGGAACCAATTCCTCAAAAAATGCGCAGGCCTAAGCGCAACTTGATTTCAAATTTGAAATTCAAAGTATTTCGAAACTTTGAATATTTTTAAATTTCGAAAACTTTGAAGGGGGTCTTGTAAGTCCTAAAAATCAAGTTGCACCTATCAAATAGTGCACAGAAGTCCAAACTGCGCATCCATCAATGAACAGCGCTAACATGAACAGCGCCAAAAATCAACCGCGCGAGACTGAACCGCGCCACTGCCCGAGCGCGCTATGCTGACATGGCAAAGCCATCATTACCTGAGAAGAAAATCAAATCTACTGACAGCCTGACAGCCCGAAAAGCGAGGAGTCTGCTCGTTTCCCGTGCCGCGCCGCATTCTAGGATAGCTGTCCAAATCCTAGCACGATCTAGCTGTCTAAATCCCAGCGCGGTCCAGCTGTCCAAATCCTAGAGCAATCCGGCTGTCCAAATCCCAGCACAATCCATTGACCAGAGCTGAGCGCAGTCTGAAGCTAGCGCTATTCAAGTGGCGTGATCCATCAAGCTTTTTGAAGATAACTGGCATTTATTATGTGGCTTACATACATCAATTACACGCCATGTGGCAATCCCCTGTATATGACCAAGCGCATTTTAATCAAACAATGCTACGCGTCTAAATACAGTTAGCCCACGATCGAGTAACTGCCCAAAGGCCAGCACAGTTTATAGTCTGCACAATCTGTCACTGGTGTAGTCCATTGTGCGCAATCCAGAATAACTATAAAACAGTTATTTCTAGAACTCTATAAATAGAGTTTCAAGTTCTTTATTAAGGACATCAGATCATTTTGGAGATCATCAGAGATCAGGAGTTCTTGTCCAAGTGCTGCTGTATTCTTCAGAGGCTATCGTCTTCAAAAGTTCACATAGTCTAAGGGATAAAGCGATCGTCTTCAGATCGGATTCCTAAAGTTGTACTTTCCCAGAATTCATTGTACTTTTGTACGATTCTGAAAAGTTTGTGAAATAAAGAATTTTGTTTTTGCAAACAACAACGTGGCTGAATACAACACTCTGCGCATTGGTCTCCAATTGACTAAACAATTGGATATTGAATATCTTGAAGTATATGGAGACTATAAACTGATCGTCAATCAGGTTAGAGGCATGTTTGAAGTTCGGCACCAGGATCTCGTTCCATATCATGAAGCGGCAGTTAGACTGGCTATATCGTTCAAGGGCTTCTTTATTGAACATGTACGTCGGGCATGCAATATGGAGGCTGATGCATTGGCTAATCTGGCAGCCGTATTAGCAATCCCAGTGAGAAGGCAACATATAATTGTCATCACTAACAGAGAGTTATTTTGCATCAAGAATAACTCAAATATTTAGTCCAGCAATTCAACTGAAATCAACGTCATTAGTGAAGACTGGAGAGCTCCTTTCATCGACTCGTGGTACATGACATTTTACCTAGAGATCCTAAGGAAGCTATAATAATCCGTAGGCGATCACTCAGGTTTTATTATAATCACACTTCCAAGACCCTCTATCGGCGAACATTTGATGGTCGACACTGGCATGATGGGTTATTGTTCATTGGCGCCTAAGAGATAGTCGATTTGTTCTCCGAAGATCACCTTCGAGAGGTAGGTTGGCTCTTTCAGCTCTCGATGACGGTGATGCGTATCTAGGTGCCATCAACGGTGATGTGCACGACGAAGGTCCGACGGGGGCCTTGCCCTTGTCGGTGACAGACTTCCTTGGTGCCATTCGATTGTCGGATGTAACCTTCCACTTTTCTCAAAAATGAGGGCAATTTTGAACTTTTGTAAAAGTTTATTATTTAATAATAGGATTTATGATTTATGGGGATTTATAATTAATTTAATACTATTTAAAATTGGTGAATTATAATTTTAATGTGTTAGCTAGTGAACCCTAGAACTGTTGAGCCTAGAGACTAACCATGACCATGGAGACCTACCTATGTGATTAGATTAGCTAATTACCACTTTTTAGGCTAAAGGTATTTTGGTCATTTTGTGACTTTTGAATTATTTAGGATTTTGATTAATTGGTGAATTTTAGATTATTTTAATAATATTTAAATTAATGTATTGTGATTTTGGTCATTTTCATATTTTAATATTTTGGGAATTTTTATATTTTAATATTAATTTTACGGGATTTGTTTAGTCGGGTTTGAGTTTCGTTTCGTTCTGACTTGTGTTAGTGACCCGGGTAGCTTAGGCTCTATACGGGACCCCAAGATTAGTTAGTCATGGCCCACAAATTCCACTAATTAAGTTAGTAAGTTTAGACTAATCCTACATGTTAGATAGGTTAAGTTAGAGGCTTAAATTTAACCCTTTTAATCCCAAACTTGAACCTAACTTAAAATTAACCAAAAGGACTAGTTGAGGCCTAATTGGGCTTTCCCCCAAGGCCCAAATAGGATTTAATGGCAGCCACTATAGGTAGGTTAACCTTCCTTCCTTTCATTATATTCTATAAAGCCTCCATTTTCCTTCACAAGTGTTCTTCCCCAAATTGAGAGCTTCCCTCTTTGATTTAATCTCCAAATCCTTACATCCCTCCACCAAAACTTCCATCCAACCTTCTCATACTACCAAAGAAGGGTGTGAGCAAGGATTTGGAGCAAAGTGCAAGGAGGAGTGTCCTTTTTGGAAGATCTTCATGTCGGAGCCGTCCTTGGGAGTATCATTGGGATTCCACTCTCAATAGGTAAAACCAACCCTCTAAATTGATTTTCTATGCATATTAGTTAGTTTTGAATCCATAGGATCCACCCCCATGCATGTACCCACTTTAGATTCAAGTTTGAGGCCATTTGGAGCTCTCTAGAGCAAGTTAGAATTTTATCTTGTGTCCTACTTATTAGATCTCAAATTAGGACACCTCATGTGTTTGGTTTAATGTCTAATAGGTTTAATTGTGTTTTAATTTCAGTTTTAGACATGTTAGAGGATGGATTGATGTTAGTTAGGATGGTTAGAATGAGTTTCATTTGGATACCCATGGTTAGATCTAAGTGGTTTAGTCTACATGTCATATTTTTAGTCTCAACTTGTCATTTTAGTGTCTCTTTATATAATGGATTATTTCGTATATATATAATAGGTAAGTTAGATATATTTCATAAATTTAGATGTGTGTGGATATGTTGTTAGTGGTGTGTTTGTGTTAGAGGAGAGGGGAGTGTGGTTTGATGTGTGTTTTGAGTGGTGTGGAGAGTGAGATGTATTTCTTTTGTCCAAACAACCCAAATTTGTCATAATATTCATCTACATTTTTACTAGCCATAGCAACTTAGAAATGTCATAACTTTTAGCATAGAACTCTGATTAATCTTCTATTTTTTTTAAAAGAACCATATCAAAGATAGCTTTCCAAATATATATATTAATAGGTCAAATGTATTCTAGAACTTTCTGTAAAACTGTTTGAGTGTCAGTTGTACGAAAGACGAACGTCTTTCGGTGTTTTCACGATTTCGAGAGCTTCTAGATACGAAAATACGATCCGTTTGAAGTTTTGGAAATTTGATACGAAGGGCTACAACATACTTTAATCCTATAATTTAGTGAAGGCCTAATTGGTACAGTATTGATTTTAACTAGAAGAGTGACTATACGATATAATCATTTTATTTAACCAGTGAGCCTATGTAGTATGGATATTAAGTGAATGTAGGTATCATAGGTTGCCGAGTATATGTACGATATATTACATATATATATATATATATATATATATATATATATATATATATATATATATATATATATATATATATATTTTTACATATATATATATATATATATATATATTATTGTTAGGTAATATATGTTAGTATGTTTGTTAGATGTTGGTTAGTAGAGGGTTTGACATGTTAGAGTTGTTATATGTTAGTGTAAGTTATATATGTTATTATGTTTGTTAGATGCTGGTTAGTAGAGGGTTAGATATATTAGAGTTTGTTATATGTTAGTGTAAGTTAAATTTGTTAGTGTGAGTATTAGTTAAATAGTAGAGGTTAGTATTTTGTTAGATATTTGATATGTTGTTAGATAGTTTGATGTTAGATATCTAGTATGTTAGATATTGATATGTTAGTAGGTTATGTTAGTTCTAGATATTGGTATGTTTGCAAGTTAGTTTCTATAGGTTATATGTTAGATATTAGTTAATATGTTATGTTAGTACATTAGATATTTAGTTAATTAGATAATTGAGGGGTATCTTGGTATCTCATGATACCAAGTTAGTATCTTAAGGTAAATTTGAATTACCTTTACCTTCAAGGTAAATGATTAGTTTACCTTATGACCAATGTATTGGTTTTGGGATGCCAATATGACCAAGGTTGATATGGTATCCTAGTGTTAGTGAGTTAATGTCTAAGTGTTTGAGTTTGAGTAGGTGATGTTAGATTAGGGAAGGGTTATATAGATAGGTATATATATTTCTGGGTTATATAGTATCTATATATATAATGAGAGTATATAGATATAGGTTATGGTTCATAGTGAGGATATGTATATACTTGATATATGATATCTATATGTGTGTGTTAGGGTGGTACTATATGGGTAAGGATATATGTGATATATATGTAATGTATATTATATAACTAAGTTTGTGTGCCTTGTTAGCTATGTGGTTTAGCGATGTGCCTTGATTTAGGCTATATGTTAGATAGCAATGGTACTAGTATACTTGATTGTTTAGGCCATAGACTTGTTTAGACCTAGAATTGACTAACCTAGACTAGTTTGACCATTGTTGACCAAACCCTAGCTAGTTTGACCACATTAGACTAGTTGTCCTAGTTGACTAGATGTTTGACCAAGGGTTAACTTTTGACCTAAAGAGGCCTAATACATGTTTAATTCAATTATTCATTATAGAACACATTGTAACCTGTATCTCATTAAATAGGACTCTGTGACTCCAGTTCGAACACCGATATACATCAGTTGCTCAGGATATCAAGCAAGTACATTCTCTGATCATTTTATGCTTGCTAGACTTATATTCTTGTTCTAGATTATTTTACTTATTGCTGTCATGTTGGTAACACGGATTGGTACTACATGGATCTTTTTATGAGATGTTATCCCCCTTGGGAGTATCGGGTACATCATGTCATATGCGTTTCACTTTCATCATGTACTCTTGTACTTTCACTATTCATGTATACTCTTGTGATTCATGTACTCTCATGTTCACAGAGTCCTCATGTATAACTTCATATGTACTCATTTATGAGCCCCCATGTGATGATCATGTACAATAACATAACCTGTCTAGATCCTTGTGTATTGATTGGGGTACGGAAGAGTAGAAATAGTCATGTAAACAATTTCAAGTAGTGTAATCATGTACAACTCAGTAGTGTAATCAGGTATTGATCAAGCCGTTCACATGCCTATCTTGTACTCTAAACCACTAGTTACTTATAGTTCTTTACTTATAGTAGATATTTCCATTACAGTTATCTCTCTCTTTTTCATGTATATTTCTTTCAGCGATTCATGTATCTTACTCTATTGCTTGCTTTATATTCCTGTCATGATATGAACTGTTGAGATTTTGTGCTTCTTCCTGTCCTGATTGGACGTGTTGAAAATATTACAGGCAACATAGAGATTCACATCTAGTCTAGAGGACCGGTAGAGCTTGGAGTAGATTGCTTGTTTATGGTTTAGTTTTCTCTGTTGGAACTTGTATTGTAAGAGGAGATTTGAGTTGTATTTGAGATTGTTTGAGATATTATTATTTTAGAAGTTTCTTTAAGTTGTTGCTTTGAGTTTAGTGTAGACTTCTGTGTTATCCTATCGTGCTTAGACCGTGATTGAGTTATATCATATCTTATACTTGTCCTCCGTTTGGAGTTGAGATTTATGACAGGTATGTTATATATATTGCGTGATTTGTTTAGTTAGCGACCTTGAACAGTGTTCTACCGTCGATTCTGCGACATAGGCTGGACGTACCCACTTCTCGTGCCTCTATACTGGATGCGGGTCGTGACACTTTTTTTTGGTGGCCTATGCAGGTCGAGATTCGCATTAGTACAAAGTCGTGGTAGTATGACGATTAGTTGTACTGCTGCACGCCTACAGTAAGAGATAAGGAATAGGATTTAGTTGAGAGAGTACTCAATCACAGTTAGAACTACTTGAGAAGATTCCTGGAATGACCCTTAAGAATCTTATTATAAACTATCTCGAAATTTGATTTGGACAGTATCTGTCTATTTTTTTTATTCGTTGTTGAATTTGATTCATGGTATTCATTATTGACTTGATTTTCTATCAAGATGAACTTTATGGGCTAGGTTGCCTTAGTCATGAAATCTATAGTCTTCTACAGTCATATTAGCTGGTTGGCGATGGAGTAGAGTCTGATTTTGGATATATTTCTTGAGTGTCGGAATTCAAGATTTTTGTAGCCAAGCTAGCGGTAACGCAAAAATTTTAAGTACCATAATTCTAGAAGTACGTACCTTAGTTTCGAACTACATGGATTATCGTTGTTGTACTTGCTGGCATAATAAGGATTCTGGTAACATGGTTCTCAATAGACGGGTATGATTATCAGATTGCAGAATAGATACCATATAGATGGTACCCTAGTATGGAGTAGGATATCAGCATGGATGTTGCTTAAGTTATGGATTAGATAGAGGGAGCTAGGCCACCTGTAGCGTAGAACCATGCCCCGCACCATCAGAGGGATATACCCAGAGGGACAGGGCTTTTGCACTGACGGTCGTGGAGACCGATGCTGCGGGTGACGAGTTAGTAGGTCTGTCACTTATGTCCTCCTTTTCTATCTTGTTGTGTGATTCCATTAGTACCTGTCAGGATGTAATGTCCTGTGGTAGATAGTATAGTGATCTTGTTCGAGACTATGAAATCATGACCATTAGGACCATGTTTGTGAGCTTTTAGATAGAATTTTATAGACCTTGATTGTTGGGGGTTTGACCTAAAAGGAGTATCTTGATTGGACATACCATATGATTATCAGATTGTATCTTGGAAGAATTTTTGAACATATCATCTCTACCTTCTGTTTCAGTCTTTCAAATAAATAAATTGTTTTCCATCATCAATTAACTTAGGAGTAGGGATAACTTCATATAACTAGTCTAATTCTTTGTAAAACTTCATTATAAATCTTTCATAGTATAATGGTTTGATAGCTTGTATTCGGACTTATTCTTAGGTATGGTAGTCTAGTTGACATTAGACTAGTAACCCTTTATAGTTAAATCTTTGTTGATTTTGACTATCAGTTTCATATAGGATGTTAGTCTGCTCAGGAGGTGGTGACCCCTCCGGCTCACCAGACGGATAGTAGGATATACTGATGGTTAGAACAGTGATATTTCATACAATAATGCTAAGTCTACTACCAAATGCTTACAACCCTCTTACAACCACTCACCCATGTGCTGACATGTGGGCCATGACCCACATGTCAGCAATATATGAAGGTTGTAAAAGGGTTGTAAGCATTTGGTTGTAACTGTAGCATTACTCTATTTCATAGGTGTACTTTAGAAACAACAAGGATATTCGAGGTCGATTTGTTTTGTGGACTTGAATAAATTTAGGTTATTGATTCTCGAGATATTTCACTTAAGATTGTGATGCTAAATTTAGGAATTTAGAAATGGAGAAGAGAATGTAACTATGAGGCGATGATGATACCAAAATTGAATAAGATGGTGGTAAGAGGACAGAGTGAACACAAGGATTTTAGGTTATGGGGAAATTTAAAGATTTTGTGGAGGTTTTAAAATTTAAGTAAAATAATATTTGAAGGTGTACGTGAAAAAAATACGAAGGTCGATTTTATAATAAAGAATAAGTTCATGCGTGACATAGTAGTATTAGCTTCGAATAAATTCGAGGACAGTGATTTGAATAAGTTCGAGGATTGCATAGACTTTGATCTAGAGATTTTTGATCCAAGATAGGACAAGGTGTAGGAATTTAAATTTTTAGGATGATTAAGTGGATAAGGGAGAGTAAGATCAGAAAGAAGGAACAAGAGTTTTAGCAAGAGCATGATTCATGAGAAATGACTTGGAAATTTAGGCCCTGCTTCTAGGAGTGAGTTTTAGTCACCAGACCTAATTTGAGGTGAGTTTTCGACCTAGGCTTTAGCATGTCTTTTGTGATATTTTGTTACACCCCTTGCTTGTATGTTTTGATACCTTGTGATTGTCTTGTGTTGTAGTATGGCTAGTATAGCTAGATGAGGCCTCAGACTGATATTGCCTGCCATGACCCTATATGTTATTCTTTTAAATTACCTGATTTAGATGAGCTTCTAAGATCATGATTGTTGGGGACGAGACTCTAGAAGGAGTACGACCAACTTAATTTCGAGGAAATTTTTTTCTAAGGAGGATAGATTTGTAACCACCCACTTTTCTGAAATGAGGACAATTTTAAACTTTTGTAAAAGTTTATTATTTAATAATAGGATTTATGATTTATGGGAATTTTTAATTAATTTAATACTATTTAAAATTGGTGAATTATAATTTTGATGTGTTAGCTAGTGAACCCTAGAACTGTTGATCCTAGAGACTAACCATGACTATGGGTACCTACCCATGTGATTAGATTAGCTAATTACCACTTTTTAGGCTAAGGGTATTTTGGTCATTTTGTGACTTTTAAATTATTTAGGATTTTGATTAATTGGTGAATTTTAGATTATTTTAATAATATTTAAATTGATGTATTGTGATTTTGGTCATTTTTTATATTTTGAGAATTTTTATATTTTAATATTGATTTTACGGGATTTGTTTAGTCGGGTTTGAGTTTCGTTTCGTTTCGTTCCGACTTGTGTTAGTTACCCGGGTAGCTTAGACTCTAGACGGGATCCCAAGATTAGTTAGTTGTGGCCCACAAACCCTATTAATTAAGTTAGTAAGTTTAGACTAATCCCACATGTTAGATTGGTTAAGTTAGAGGCTTAAATTTAACCCTTTTGATCCCAAACTTGAATCTAACTTAAAATTAACCAAAAGGACTAGTTGAGGCATTATTGGACTTTCCCTCCAAGGCCCAAATAGGGTTTAATGGCAGCCACTATAGGTAGGTTAGCCTTCCTTCCTTTTATTTCATTCCATCAAGCCTCCATTTTCCTTCACAAGTGTTCTTCCCCAAATTGAGAGCTTCCCCTCTTTGATTTGATCTCTAAATCCTTACATCCCTCTACCAAAACTTCCATCCAACCTTCTCATACTACCAAGGAAGGGTGCGAGCAAAGTGCAAGGAGGAGTGTCCTTTTTGGAAGATCTTCGTGTCAGAGTCGTGTCCTTGGTAGTATCATTGGGATTCCATACCCAATAGGTAAAACCAACCCTCTAAATTGATTTCTTATGCATATTAGTTAGTTTTGAATCCATAGGATCCACCCCCATGCATGTACCCACTTTAGATTCAAGTTTGAGGCCATTTGGAGCTCTCTAGTATCCTACTTATTAGATCTCAAATTAGGACACCTCGTGTATTTGGTTTACCGTCTAATAGGTTTAATTGTGTTTGAATTTCAGTTTTAGACATGTTAGAGGATGGATTGATGTTAGTTAGGATGGTTAGAATGAGTTTCATTTGGATACCCATGGTTAGATCTAAGTGGTTTAGTCTACATGTCATATTTTTAGCCTCAACTTGTCATTTTAGTGTCTCTTTATATAATGGACTATTTTGTATATATATAATAGGTAAGTTAGATATATTTCATACATTTAGATGTGTGTGGATATGTTGTTATTGGTGTGCTTGTGTTAGAGGAGAGGGGAGTGTGGTTTGATGCGTGTCTTGAGTGGTGTGGAGAGTGAGATGTGTTTCTTTTGTCCAAACAACCCAAATTTGTCATAATATTCATCTACGTTTTTAGTAGCCATAGGAACTTAGAAATATCATAACTTTTAGCTTAGAACTCCGATTAATCTCCTATTTTTTTAGAAGAACCATATCGAAGTTAGCTTTCCAATATATATATTAATAGGTCAAATGCATTCTAGAACTTTTTATAGAACTGTTTGAGTGTCAGCTGTACGAAAGACGAACGCGTTTTGGTATTTTTGCGATTCCGGGAGCTTCCTGACATGAAAATGCAATCCGTTTGAAGTTTTGGAAAGCTAATACGAAGGACTACAATGTACTTTAATCCTATAATTTAGTGAAGACACAATTGGTACAGTATTGATTTTAAGTAGAAGAATGACTATATGATATAAGCATTTTATGTAACCTATGAGCATATGTAACATGGATATTAAGTGAATGTAGGTATCATAGGTTGTCGAGTATATGTACGATATATTACATATATATATTATTGTTAGGTAATATATGTTAGTATGTTTTTTAGATGTTGGTTAGTAGAGGTTTAGACATGTTAGAGTTGTTATATGTTAGTGTAAGTTATATATGTTATTATGTTTGTTAGATGTTGGTTAGTAGAGGGTTAGATATATTAGAGTTTTTTATATGTTAGTATGAGTGTTAGTTAAATAGTAGAGGTTAGTATTTTGTTAGATGTTTGATATGTTGTTAGATAGTTTGATGTTAGATTTCTAGTATGTTAGATATTGATATGTTAGTAGGTTATGTTAGTTCTAGATATTGGTATGTTAGCAAGTTAGTCTCTATAGGTTATATGTTAGATATTAGTTAAGATATTATGTCATTAGATAGTTAGTTAATTAGATAATTGAGGGGTATCTTGGTATCTCATGATACCAAATTAGTATCTTAAGGTAAATATGAATTACCTTTACCTTCAAGGTAAATGATTAGTTTACCTTATGATCAAGGTATTGGTTTTGGGATGCCAATATGACCAAGGTTGATATGATATCCTAGTGTTAGTGGGTTAGTATCTACGTATTTGAGTTTGAGTAGGTGATGTTAGATTGTGGAAGGTGAAGTGCGTGTAGGCAACTCTAGAGGGGGGATGAATAGAGTTCTTGTAAAAATAATGATCATTTAAAAAATCTAATACATTCAATCCCAACTAATAAATGATTAATCAGAGTATAATACGTGAAATAAAGTAGAGATTAGAAAGTATACGTAGACGCAACAATTTTTAACCTGGTTTCCCTCATGGAGGACTAGTTCAGGCCTGAGAACTCTAGCTTGGGATTGAAATATACTATTTGTGAAATAGCTTTACAACCACGTGTCTTTACACAGAAGAGCACGCCAACTTCTTGTAGGAACCCTAAAGGGGGGGTGAATTGGGTCATGCTAACTAATCAAGCACTTAGCACAAGCTAATGGGCAATTTAAAAATATAAGTGAAAGAGAAGAAGCAATAACAATACCGACACACGATATATCTTGGTATCCTCCCAAGAGGCACTCCAGTCCCAGAACTCTCTCCGGCTTTAATCCACTATTTGCGTAAATAGTTACACACGAGTTTGGATCCGAAGAACTCGCCAACTTCATAAACGAGAGCTTTAATCCGAAGGCCCCTCCGACTTCAACCGAGAGTTTGGATACGAAGACTCTCCAACTTCAACCGAGAGTTTGGATACGAAGACTCTCCAACTTCAACCTTTCACAATAGGTTTTGATTTCCTTATACAATAAGATGAAGATCTTACTATTCAACTCAATAACTCTAACACAATTTGTGGATGGCAAATACAAGCTTTGTAGAGTTGTTTGTGGATAGGCTTTGGTGGTTTAGAAATTTTTAGGCTCAAAGCATCAACCTTGAATGAAGTGGTTCAGGGCTATTTATAACCAAAGCATTGAAAAGAGCTCAAAGGCAACTTTTTAGTCAGCGAACCGGTATGCCGTCGGTATGAACCGGCATACCGTCGGTATACCGGTCTGGAATGCAACGGCTCAAAATATAGCCGTTGGGATCATTAAATGCTCAGAATTCGACCGTTGGAATTTCAACGTTACTAAATCGGTATACCGTTGGTATGGACCGACATGTCGTCGGTATGCCGATTTTGTAGACAGAAACTTTCTGTAAACAAAATCGGTATGCCATCGGTATAGACCGGTATACCATCGGTATGCCGATTTTTTCTGAAAATGATCCTGGGCTAATTTCTATCCTAGCTTTCGATTTTGCCATCCATTTCTTGTGTTTACAATTATTCCTAAGACTCATTACAGACTCCAGAAATACTGTAGCAGGTGCAGGCTTCTTCAGAGTCTTGAAATGATGATGGCATGGCTTGGCTTCTTCCTTTGATAGGTGCTGGCTTTTTTCCTTGGCGGCAGCTGTCCAAAGATATCTAGTTTGTGAAAACTGAATACCTTTCGTGGGCTTCGTCCCCGAACCCCCGAGTGCGTGGCTCCGGGGATGTCGTCGGGTGGTTCAGAGAAATCTTGTAGGATCCGTCTTCTTTGGCCCACCATGATTTCTTCATTGTATATGTCCATATTGATCTTGCTTATTGCTTTTCTGCATGTACATGTTAGACGAACAAAGCAATATACATAGTAGCAAGTATGATAAGTTTAATGCACATTAGGACAAATGCTGAGTTTATGTATAAGTGCTAAGGTGATAGCATAAATGTTAGTGATATCATAATGATTAAAATTAATTGAATAACCAAAATCAAAAATATAGTTTTAATTTTGGCAACCCGATTAAATTTAAGATAGATAAGCTCGTATCACTAATATGTAAACCAATAGGGACATATCACCAAAGGTATAAGTATAAGTAGAAATGCTATAGCGATAGTATGAAGATTAGTGCTAAAGAAATGCTAAACTTAACATATTAACCATATTCAAAAACATGGTACAATTATTGGGCCATAGTAAATTATAAAGATACAAACTAGAAAATATGCACTAATTAAGGAGATAAATTTAACATGCAAGGTAAAACACAAAACTATGTGATCCTTAATAGAACATCCATAATTAGTCATGAGCAAGACATTAATAAATATTTTCTCTCAACATCCTAACTTAAAGGTATAAAACAAGTAAATATCAAAAGTTAGGAATCATTTATATATATGAAACTATATATATCATGAATGGCATGCATGAAAAGATCAAAAATCAATTAAGAACATGTATCCATAATGCCAACCAAAAAGTCAATATAAAACTTTAGCTTAACTCATATTTCCACATAAAGATATTTAAAAAAATATCAACATAAGAAATACAAGATCTACATGTAAATGAAAGTTTTAATGAATATAGTCATGTATCCTTAATGAATGTTTGAAAAACTATCACAAATTCAAAACATATATAAATAAGCTTTATTAGGCAAAGACATAATTGATTCATAAGAGGTTTAATCAAAATAAAATATGAGAATCAATAATGAATATATTATGTGAGCACAAGGTTAAAGTGAAAGTATAAGTATATACTTGTCAAGTGATAAGAAGCTTGTGCTAAACACATATATTCACAAATACCGATTAAGATAAATATGACATATTAAATACAAACCGACAAGAAGTAACTATTTTAAAAACTTTAAAGACGGAGAGTTAAAATCATATTAACTCAAATCAAAACCAAGCTCCTATGGACTAGTGTGATATGCATGCTTTATAAATAAAGATTAAGAAAAGCGAGCATGCATGTATAAATATGTCACACTAATAGAAAATGAGTGATAAACTACATAGTGTGAACTAATCATTTAAGCTAAGTAACTAGTCATGCTAGATAAAAGAATTAATAAGAAAGTTAACTAAGCATGCTAGTATTAAATCTCATATTGATTTATATAAAAGGCAACTAAAGGATATCAATGTGAGCTAGTAGCAAGACATCAAGTGAAACATGCTAGATTCTACAAATATAAATAATTTAAAAGAGAATCGCTTAGCATGTTACCAAAGTGGCTCTAGTGGCCACGCTTGTGTTGGTACAATTGCTTGGAAGATGACCTTTGAGATTTGCAACCACCAACACGCTCCTCGGTATTATGTCCCGATACAAGAATCTTCATCTACAATATTTGATGAAGACTTTGGTATCCAAATAAACTTGGATCCACATTTATTAGCTTTAGGGACCCATATAGCACTTACTCTAGCATTGGTTGTAAGGGTCCTACGAATAGGGCATATAAAGCTCATGTGTCCAATGCGAGAGCAATAAAAGCACCTAATGCTAGTGTGTGCACATATATCAGAATGAGCATGGTTATGAACATGTGGCATACTAGAATGATGAATATCTGTAGAGTGAGCATGAGAAGATTTGGTTTTAAGAATATCATGTTCTAAAAGCAAATCATCATGCAAACAAGTAAGAGAATCAAATTTAGCATTTAAAGCATAATTCTCTTTTTCAAATAAAGCAATTCTAGAAATAAAATCATCATTTTGTTTCTTTAAAGAATCAATAGAAGAATCGTGCAAAGTAGTTAACATATGCGTTTGACTTTTAAGATCTTCTATAGATGAGGAAAGAGATTTGATTTTCAAGATTAAAGCCTCATTCAAACTCTTTAAAGAAACACATGATGAGTTTTGAGAATCAAGTCTAGATAATAAATCATTATTTTCATTTCTCAAAAACTCATTTGCTTCTTCTAAATGAATAACCTTTTCAGAAAGTTCTTCATTTGTAGAATGAAGGTTGTCAAGAATCTCTAAGGATTGTTTAGCCATGGCTTTCCACTTAGAGCATTTCTTGCATTTAGAAGAAACATGATTGTCTATGCTACTAGAAGTAAAATCCTCTTTATCGGAGGAGGAATACGATGCCATTGAAAAATTAACAAGGATCTACTCTAAGGATGTTAAGCCTAACAATAGAGTCCTCGCTCTAATACCAATTATAGGAACCCTAGAGGGGGTGAATAGGGTCAAGCTAACTAATCAAGTACTTAGCACAAGCTAAGGGCAATTTAAAAATATAAGTGCAAGAGAAGAAGCAATAACAATACCGACACACGATATATCCTGATTCCAATATATAATATATGGAACCAGGTAAATTGTTTCTGGAATTGCTCCCATTGGGATTCGAACTCCTGACCACTTAGGCCGCATGCATCTCTCTTAACCACTAGGTATATATATATATATATATATATATATATATATATAATTATATATAATAATTATATATATATAATATAATAATTATATATATATACATATATATATAGATTTCTTTTGAATTATGAATTTAATATATTTTTTATATGATGTTTCAGCGTTTGCTATTGCAACACAATTTGGATGTGATGCACATTGAGAAGAACATTTGTGAGAGCATTATTGGCACACTCTTGAGTATAAAAGAGAAAACAAAGGACGGACTAAATTCTCATAGAGATATGGCAGAAATGGGTATAAGGAAAGAACTACATGCTGAAAAATAGGGGATAAGTTTCGATGGGCAGCGGGCTCTTTTAATTTATCAAAGTCGGAGAAGAAATTATTTTGTGCAAGGCTTGCAAATTTACGATTGCGTGATGGTTATCGCTCCAATATTTCAAATCGTGTGTCATTGCAAGATTCTAAGATTTAAACCTCAAATCTCATGATTTTCACATCCTACTCCAACAAGTCTTGTCAGTAGCATTAAGAGGACTTCTACCAAAGGGTGTAAGAACTGCAATATTTCGACTTTGTTCATTTTTTAATGAATTATGTCAAGAGTGATCAATAAAACAGATTGGAACAACTTGAAACTGAAGTTGCAGAAACTTTGTGCGTGTTAGAAATATTTTTCCCACCATCATTTTTGATGTTATGGTGCATCTCACAATTCATCTTGCACGAGAACCTCGAATTGGTGGGGGGTACAATTTCGTTGGATGTACCCCTTTGAGAGGTAATAATCTATATTTTAAATAAATAAAACTTATAAATTATTCTACAATGTTTTAATATTAGCTTTTAATTAGATCTATGAAGGTTCTAAAAGGATATGTTAGAAATCGTTCACGACCTGAAGGATGTATGACAGAAATATTTCTTGCTGAAGAGTGCTCAAGTTTTTGTAGTGGGTACATAAAGCAAGCTGCTGAATTGGAGCTCAAAGTAGATGCAATGATTTTGAGAATGAAACTATCAGAGAAGGGAGGCCAATTTCTAACAAAAAACAAGGAGTATGTCTTCTGACATGTTAGAGATAGCTCATCGCACTGTTTTATTTAACAATTCTGAAGTCGAACCTTATATTAACTAAGTATGATACCAAACTATAACTTATTTTCACTTAATGTTTTCACTTTCTAAGATCTCATGTACTTATGTTTTAATATCAGAATGCATTTAGAGGAACTTAAGCATTTGGATAGGCGCTTTTAAAGAATGAAAGTCTGCTACAAAGAGACATACAGAGACTTTCATAGGATGGCTATCAAATAAGTCAAAACCAGTCAAGTTGGCACTATGTCGAGCACATTAAGGTGGCTAGCATGTGGACCTAAAAAGGATGTAATGTCATTCTCAGGTTATGTCATCAATGGTCACAGATTTCATGCAAAAGATGCCAAAAAAGCACACAAACAGTGGTGTTTCTATTGAAGCAAAATAATTTGTCGATCTAGTGCCAGAGACACATCTCACATCATAGAAAAAGTATCTTATTATGGGTTATTAGAGACATAATTTGCTTTACTACTACAATATTCAAGTTCCTTTATTTCAATGTGATTGGGCAAACATAGAGAATGGGTGTCAAAGTTGAAGAAGGATTTACTTTGGTTAACCTTCACCAAGGGCATCAATTTGAAAAAGATCCGTTTATTTTAGCATCACAAGCAAAGCAAGTTTTTTATTCAAGATAGTGATGCATCACATTGGTATGTTGTACTAAAAGCACCACCACGAGGTTTTTATGAGCTAGAAAGCTTTAAAGAGAGTGCGTACATGCCATGTGCACCATTAGATGCACTACAACTTGATCCGAATCTTGATGGTGAAGGTTATGTAAGACACGATTGTGAGAAGAGGACTTCGGATGAGGTAAATATTACTTTTGATATACATACATCCCATTATCTGTATTATTAATCTAAATGTTTTACTAAATAGATCGGAGATTAATCTCAACGACGGAGGCTTTTCCAAACAGATTGAAGATTACTAACAAATTGAAGAGTCCTAAGTGTTAGCTGAAAGAAAACAGATATGTTATTTTAGAAGTATCACAAGTGAACTTGCTGACACTTTATTATATATAATTTGTTTCGGTTGTTTTTGAAACTATCATACTTTGTGATTTTAGGTGAGTTTTGTTTCACTTATTTCAATGAACAATGCTATACTTGTTGTGGTCACAAAGTATTACTTTGTACTGCAACAGTACAATAGAATACTGAACTGCAATACAGAAAGGAATCATATATATATATATATATATCTATATATATATATATATATATATCTATATATATATATAATTAATATATATATATCTATATATAATATATAATATATATATATATATATATATATATAATATATATATATATATATATATATATATATATATA